>OU015756.1:24822769-24835140 GCA_907169655.1 Acomys percivali | reverse complement strand
CAACCATACAAGGTAAATGCAGTGTGAGGGTCAACCATACAAAGTAAATGCAGTGTGAGGGTCAACCATACAAGGTAAATGCAGTGTGAGGGTCAACCATACAAGGTAAATGCAGTGTGAGGGTCAACCATACAAGGTAAATGCAGTGTGAGGGTCAACCATACAAGGTAAATGCAATGTGAGGGTTAACCAGGTTCTTTCCCACTGTCTTTCTTTTCCATACAGAACCAGAGTGAGTGGAGGTTGGAAGGGCTGCGCCTGTGTGGAGGTCAGCTGACCTCAGCAATGCAGCACCAAACTCGTCCTTCTTTTCCAAAAATAGAGGAAGGTGCCTGGGGAGATAGTTCAGTGACTGTGGGGGGATGGGGGGCAGGGGAGGGAGGTTGTGCAAACAGGAGGCTCAGACCTCCAATCCCCAGTTTCCACACTGAAACAAAACAAAACAAAACAAAAACCCTAGGCCTGGTTGTACATGGTGTCACCCAACACTGACAGTCTGATCCCAGGGACTGTGTGGCCAGCAAGCCTATGTGAAATGGTAAGTTTTCCTGCTCAGTGAAAGACCTTGTCTCAAGGAAATAAGGCAGAGAGTGAAAAGCAGGCCACCTGATAGCCTCCTCATCCTACTGTAGAAGCTTCTACAGGTGGGCACACAGGCATGTGCACCCCGCCCCCACACACCAGTGCACACACAGGCACACACACAGCTCACACACAAGATAAAAATCAGTTAATCTTATTTAAGAAAGAAAACAGAGGAAGGCCTGGAGCTGTGTGGTGTAGCCCATGTGAACCCAGGGCTGGGTGGGTGAGGCAGGAAGACCGTCACAAGTTTGAGGCTGGCCTGGGCTCAGAGCAAAACCCTAGCTCAAAAAGAAAAACAACAAAAGACAAACAGTGCAGCAACACACCCCCTTTCAAGTGTCAGTCCAACACAGGCAGTGTATCACAGGGGTCAAGAGGGTTAAATAAGAAGCAAATCTTGAGGAGCTGGAGAGATGGCACAGTGGTTAAGAGCACTGGCTGTTCTTCCAAAGGACCCAGGTTCAATTCCCAGCACCTACATGGCAGCTCACAATTGTCAGTAACTCCAGTTCCAGGAAATCCAACGCTCTCTTTTTGCCTGTGGGCATACATGATACACACATATATGCAGGCAAAACACTCATCAATATAAAATAAACCCTTAAAACCAAAACAAAACTAAACATAAATCTGAGGCTGGGGACATAGCCCAGTGATAGCATTTACCTTGCCCAGCATGGGGAAGGCCCTGAGTTCAATTCCTAGCAAGGGATAGGGGTTGGAGTATCAGAGGCGTTGGGGTTGGGCAACACAATGCTGAGGTGTCAGGAAAAGCTAACTGAAAGCCGTACTGGAGGGGAGAAGGGAAGGCTGCAAACGGCAGAACCTAATAGTGAAGTCTGCAGGAGTCTCAAGAGGTAGGCAAAGAATTCTATTTCCTGGGAGGAGTGGACAAGGCTAGGGAACAGAGTGTCAGGGGAAGTGGGGGTGTCTAGGAGTGGCCGACTCAGCCAGTGAGCAGAGGGCCTCACCTGGAGGCCAGCTATGGCTCAGCACCAGGGTATGCAGAGAATGTGAGGGAAGACAGGACCTGGGCTCTCCTGCTGAAGACTCTGGGACATCCTGGTGTTCTCCCCGTGGTCAGCCTGACCCCTTCTCTGTCCTGGCTACTTAGTAGAGCCAATGCCATCCAAACACACTGTCGTCCCTTTTATTGCATTCAACCTGCCACCTCCACCCCGTTTCTGCACTGTTCATGTGTCTTTCTTTTGTCTCACATGGCTGCAAGCTTGTCAAGGAACCCTCTGTAAATCCCAGAAAATAACCTGGGCCGTATGTCTGTGTGTCTGTGTCTGTCTGTCTGTCTGTCTGTCTGTCTCTCTCTCTCTCTCTCTCTCTCTCTCTGTGTGTGTGTGTGTGTGTGTGTGTGTGTATCTATGTGTTTGTGTCTCTGTATGTCTGTATGTATGTGTCTCTGTGTATGTCTCTGTATGCGTGTCTGTGTATCTGTCTGTCTGTGTGTGTGTTTCTGTGTGTCTGTATGTGTCTGTGTGTGTGTGTGTGTGTATCTCTGTGTGTGTATGTGTGTGTGACCACACAGAAACCAGAGGACAGAGGGAAGTTGTATATGCACCTGCCAACATTTCTAAAACAGTTTCATCTTTATTTTTATCTTTTCCTGCATTCAGCTCACAAAACAGCCACCATTGCCACCACTGCCAGCTGCCTACCATGTGCCTGCCAGAGTCTGGCGCTATGCTAGGGGCCTCATTGCATCTGAGTGTTAGTGTAGGTCCTACAAGATAAGAATTTTTAGTTTTTCAATCTGTATCTGAGTCAAGCACCGAACGAGAAATGAAAAGAAACTCCAAATTGTGGACAAGGAAACAGCAACACAGAATTTTGCAAGTTACAAAGCCAGTACATTAAATCAAGTCTGGACAAGCCTTGGTCTGCACTGCAACAAGGCCTGTGTTTGTTTACCCGACAGCCTGGGGCAGTGATCAGACTTAGCAAATACAATTGAGCTTCATGGAAACAATTTCTTATGTATAATTATGTCCAAGATATTACATGAGCTCCATAGAAAACTATTTAATCTGCTGGGTGCCGTGGTGCACACCTGTAATCCCAGCACTCTGGGAGGCAGAGGCCAGCCTGGTCTACAAAGTGAGTCCAGGACAGCCAAGGCTACACAGAAAAACTCTGTCTTGAAAAACAAAAAACAAAAAAGAAAAGAAAAGAAAGAAAAAAAGAAAAAAGTATTTAATCTTTTACATAATTTTTTTAATTCTTAAAAATTGTATTCAGACCAGTTCTTTGCCTATATGCTTATACGTTACACTACATGCATGCCTGCTACCCAAGAAGGTCAGAAGAAGGCACTGGATTCCCTGGGACTGGAGTTATAGATGGTTGTGGGCCACACGGATGCTAAGAATCAAACCCAGGTCCTCTGGAAGAACAGCCAGTGCCCTTTCTCCAGCGCAGAAAATGATTTAGTCTTGACAGAGGCATCTGAAAGATTTGGGAACAAAAATGTTGTGATACCTGCAACTTATACTGAAATAATGACCACAAAAAAAAAAAAAAAAAAGTGTGTCATAGAGATATGGCCAGACAGTCACACTGATAGATAGCAGGAAGTCAATGGTGTCTCTCACACACAGATAATTATTTTGCTGTTTATCTGTGAATGAAACTGGGCATCTTGTTTTGTATATAGCAACCCTACCCTAAAGGGAACCACAGAAGCAACGGAGAAAGAATAATACACTGGAGTCTGCGTTTCCCAGTCAGTCACCCTGAGTTCTTAGGGAAAGGAAAGTAGGGCAGCTGTGGGGGGTCCTGGTGAGCGCCGTCCACTGCCGAGAGAGGGTTAAGAAAAGACACCGGAAGCTCAGAGTCCCCACTGCTGCTCAGCCCGGCTAAGCTAATGTATCCACAGAAAGCACAGAAGCCTTGTACCGTACCACAAGTTGGGCCAGAGAGTGAGTCCTCATTGATTGAACCTTCTCATTTTTTGTTTTGTTTTGTGTTGTTGTTGTTGTTGTTGTAGACAGGGTCTCTCTGTGCAGCCTTGACTGTCCTGGACTCGCTTTGTAGACCAGGCTGGCCTGGAACTCACAGCGATCCGCCTGCCTCTGCCCCCCGCCCCCCCAAATGCTGGGATTAAAGGCGTGCGCCACCACCGACCGGCTAGTTTTGCGCCAGGTACACAGGGCATTTGGTCGTGCACGGCCAAGAGCTTACTTTGCAAAAGCTGTGTTGACAACATAACAAGTAATAAACTTAAGTTCAAGTCCAGAGGATGTCTAGCACAGGAAGTCGTCATTTGTTCCGCCAGATACAGGGAACCCGCTTCACTGCCACGCCTGCCTTGTGCCTTTCTCAACATAAAGCCATGGGCGGGGACAGCTGTTGCCCTCACCGAGGCCTCGGCTATGGTAGTGAGAGCCTCAGATAAACCTTTGAAGGCTGAGCTGTCTCTATCAGACTGAACTAAAAACGAGCACGAGGCCCAAAATCAGTTCCACAGACGAGTCTGGGCGGTGCATGATTCATTTTAGCCAGGTAGAGCAGGTCAGCTTTTTCTAAGCACGATACTGTGAACGGTCACTGAAATAAAGATCGGGATGAGTCCCTTGTTCTGTGGTGAATTAAGAACAAAACCTAAAGTAAAAGTCAGGGAGGGGAATATTACTTTTCTGTTCATCAGGCAAAGGGTACAAAGTGGAGTCTCTCCTGTGCCCGACAGACGGAAGCCCCGTTCTCCAGACAAAACTTAGCGACACAAATGTCACATGGAATTGTAGGCAGGTCCCACTCTTGCCTATGGTAAAATGATCAGTCCATATTTAAAAGAGGCATTTGACACAGTAGATTTAAAGGGGGGGAAAACCTACAAGGGCTGGAGAGACAAAGGATAAAAGCACGGACTGCTCTCTCAGAGGTCCTGAGTTCAATTCCCCAGCAATCACAGCCATTTATAATGAGATCTGATGCCCTCGTCTGGCGAGGAGGCATACATGCAGGCAGAGCACTGTATACATAACAATAAATAAAATAAATCTTTTTTTTTTAATCTACAAATGTGTGGGGAGAAATTATGTGAGCTTCCGATCTCAACTCCTAAATGAGGCCGCCATTTGTGTCATCTGAAGTTAGGAAAATGGCACTTTTTCCTCTCCCTGTCCAGGACTCTGTGCTTGCCTTAGAAAATCTGGACAATAAAAGTTTTTATTTGCAAATTTTTAAATGATTTGTTTATTTATTACTTATACAATAGTTGGTCTGCATGTGAGCCAGCAGGCCAGAAGTGGGCATCAGATCTCATGTGAGCCTCCATGTGGGTGCTGGGAATTGAACTCAGGACCTTTGGAAGTACAGCCAGTGATCTTAACCTCTCTCTTCGCCATCTCTCCAGCCTCCAAAGTCTTTATAATAAAGTTTGTGTTTATTTCATGTTTTATTTTTGTATGTACGTACATACAAAATATGTACATACAAAATACATACTCTGTAGCCAACCTGGACTACATAGTAAGGACCAAAGAGCTAGCTTAGTGAGCAGAGGTGCTGACTACACAGGCCTGATGACCAGAGCTCAATCCCTGGAGCCCAATTCTAGCCTAAAGATTTTTGACATTTTGTTTATTTAATAGTGGAAAAAAATAAAGGTGACTTTGAGTAAATCTAAAACATGTCAAATCAAATTCATGGGGCTAAGGAACTGTGAGAAAGGTATTTCTGTTATTCTAACACCACCAGGCTATGGTGGTGTAAGAAAACAGCTCTGATGGCTGCTAGGGCTTGGTGTGGCTCACACTGTGGAGCACTGACATATACCAGAAAAAGCTGGAAACCTGCCGGGCATGGTGGCACACGCCTTTAATCCCAGCACTTGGGAGGCAGAGGCAGGTGGATTGCTGTGATTACGAGGTCAGCATGGTCTACAAATGAGTCGAGGACAGCCAAGGCTACACAGAGAGACCCTATCTTGAAAAACAAAACAAAACAACAAAAAAAGCCTGGAAACCTGCATCACTAGATAATGTTTCCAAATGTTACTATATTTATTTGCTTGTTTATTCTACGTGTGTATGATGAGGCAGGTGGCCACATGTTATAATGTGCATGTGGAGGTCAAAAGGAAATGTTCTAAAAGAAAAGTAAATCCCAATCATTTGATTTTACCAATAAAGACTCAGGAGCCAGATGTTGAGGTGAAAACCCTGCTAGTTCAGAGACTCACAGTAACAGATGATGACCTTCCTACTCCACTCATGTCCCAGAGAAAAAAACCAAACAGCCCAAAGCCAAAAACTTGCTAGCTCAGCTGACAGCCCAGGAGGAAAAGCCAAAAGCTCCTATTTCTTATCCACGCCATTTTAAACACCCTTCAACTCAAAGTCCCTCCTACTCTTTAATCCCTGTCAGCTGGTTTCTTGCTCTGCCTCTTCACCTAGGGTTAACTTTATTAAATCCTGTGTATAGAAAAATCTTGGATTAAAGTGTGTGCTAGGGCTGAGCCCCACCATAATCACCCATTTACAAAAAACAGAAAGGTCTTGGATTAAAGGTGTGTGCTAGGGCTCAACCAAACAAAAGACAGGTTTTTACAGCTCACAGCCTCGGGGTTCACAATGGGATCAAATATCCTACAACAGGGCAACATTATAGAATTGGTTCTCTCTTTTCACCTTTCCAGGGTTCCCGGGGGGGTTGAACTCAAGTCATGAGGCTTGCACAACAAAGACCTTTACCCTCACAGTCATCTCTCAGCCCAAGTTTCCGGGTTTTAAAGGGATAAACCTTTCAAGGAGTGAATATGTGACCACTCCTCCTACAGAGCTACAGGGTGCAATCAAAGCCACACAACAGCAAGCAAGCAAAATCCTTCCAAAGACAGAACTTGTATCCATCTAATCTTCCCTGCATCCAAGAACTTTTATTGAACATCTAGTTCATCCTTTCTTTCTTCTTTGACCTCCCTCCCCTTTCCTTTTCTTCTTCCTCTTCTTCCTCCTTTTTTTTTTTTTTTTTTTTTTTTTTTTTTTTTTATGGTGCTAGGGATGAAATTAGAACCTCATGAGTGTTAGGCAAGTGGTCTACCCTCTGTGCTACACCCCAGCCCCTGACCATCATATCTTCTGTAAGTCACTGGATTTAGCAACAGGAGACGATACGAAACTAAATACGACAGGACCCTTACCTTAAAACAAAAAAATCCTCAACCTTAAAACAACAGCAACAACAAACCTTCAAAGCTAGTTTGTTTAAAATACTAAATTGTGTGCTAAAAATTGAAAGCCCTGTGGAGCTGGTGCCAGAGAAGGGCTACCCTGAGCTATGGAGAGACCAGTGTTCTCACTGAGTTTTGGGAAGACACAATGAATGACAAGGGATTCCCAGAACCTGCATCATTAACGGCTTTTGGCTGGTTGGTTCGGCTTTTTATTTTTTCCCCTTTTGAGATAGAGTGTCATTTTGCCCAGGCTAGCCTGTAACTTACTCAGCCACCCATGCTGGCTCAAGTTTGTAGCAAATCTCCTGCCTTAACCTTTTTTTTTTTTTTTTTTTTTTTTTTAATTTTTAGTTTTTGTTTTAGTTTTTTTGAGACAAGGTTTCTCTGTGTAGCCTTGGCTGTCCTGGACTCACTTTGTAGACCAGGCTGGCCTCAAACTCACAGTGATCCGCCTGCCTCTGCCTCCCGAGTGCTGGGATTAAAGGCGTGCGCCACCACGCCCAGCGAAAATCAACATTATTAATTTAAGGAAAACTGGAAGAATGTGGTCTGTGGACCCCTAGAAGTCCCTGAGTCCTCTCAGGCACCCCACAGAGTCAAAAGTGACTTTAGTAACAATAGTCATACATCATTTCCTCCCTCCCCTCCCCGGCTTTGTGAGTGTGAAGTAGAGTTTACCTGTCTTGTGAAGATGCCCTTTGATGAACTATGTATGTGCTGAACTATGTATTCTTGTATTTTCAAAATGTTAAAGTGTTACTCTGTGTGTGGGTATGCATACTGTGTATGTGTGTGTGTGTGTTTGCACGGGTATGGGCAAACACAAACCTCAGGTGTCAGTCCTTGCTTTCTACGTAGTTCGAGACAGGTTTTTCTTCCGTGCAGCACTGAGTCTCCTGTCCGCCCCTCCCCCCCACTCATCTTGCTGTGCAAACACACTGGGATAACAGATGTACACTACCATGCCTAGCTTTTACACATGCTCTGGGGCTCTGAACTCACGTCACCACACTGCATAGCAAGCACTTTATCCACCGAGCCGTCTTATCGGCTTCAGTCTATACAACCCACAGAAACACAAGTGCAAAAGCTCTCTGGAGTCCTTAATAATTTTAAGAGCATAAAGAGGCCTGACACAGTTTGAATTAGATAACAATTTTCTAAGGACAGGGGATTACACACACACACACACACACACACACACACACACACACACACACCATCATGTTGACAGTCAAATGAATAGCTCTCAGCACCCTGCCTGGCAAGCAGTACACACTAAATAAACAATGAAGGACAAAGAAAAAGAAACCAAACTGCGGGGTGCATGCAGCACTTGAGATGAGGCAGGAGGATCAGGTAGGGCTGATGGTCAGCCTCAATTACACAGAGTTCAAAGCCATCCAGGTCTACATGAGCCCCTGTCTTGAAAAATGAGAGAGCAAGTGAGAGTTAGAAACTAGGACAGCATTTGTTTTCCTTTGTGTGCTTCTGACTGGCTACTAGCTTTGATTAAAAACAGCCCCGCTCTTAGTTCTGTGAGGGTGTGAGTAATATATTCAATGATGTGGGCTGTGCGTGTCTCCTCACTTGGCCAACATCCCGTGTTTTTATTAATGAGCTTATCCCCACCTGCTGACTCTTCTCCATGAAGCGGGCAAATGTCTGGCAGGCCAGATGGCCCCTTGGCTGTGGCCTGACAGAACGAAGTTTTACACTTCATAGAACAGCAAAGCAAAGTGACTACCACAGCTAAGAGCCTTGTTACGTCTCTATTTCTATTAAGGTAAATGCGCCAGATTAATGGCAATATTCATATGCCAATGGCAGTAATGTCCTAAGCTAGAATTCCCACCTCAGGGAATGAAGTGATAAAAACCATCACTAGGCACAGCTCCTTAACCTGGTACTGTTCCTGACTCGGCAGGTCTGGCATGCTCTACACTGTATCCCCCTAGAGGCGTGGCTCTCAACCTGTGGGTCTCAATCCCTTTGGGAACCGCATATCAGATATCCTGCATATCAGATACTTACATTACAATTCATAACAGTAGCAACATTACAGTTATGAAGCAGCAATGAAAATAATGTTATGGTTGGGGGTCAGCACAGTAAGAGGAGCTGTATGAAGTGGTCCACAGCATTAGGAAGATTGAGAAGCACTGCCCTAGAATCTATAAACAACACTGACAACTACTGGTCTACTTCACTAACAGGTAATTGTGAGTATACGTGTGGTCAGTGGAGATTGAAGAGGTGGCAGGAAGCAGATATGGGGGTTGAGGCCATGTTCTGAAAAGACTGAAGAGAACGCTGCCTTGGAATCAAGAATCCCTTAAGGAAATGACTGACGCTCCCTGTTTATAGCTCTCTGAGGCCTATCTGGGTGGAAAGCCAATCACATCACTGTTATCAACTCGCAAAGGAGACGCTAAGAAATGAGCATGCCTGTGGTTGGTTCAACAGCTGGAAAGACACACAGTGGGCGAAGCCCCAGGTCAGTAAACAGCCAGGGCAGGATGAGTAAGCAAAGGAAGGTGGATTTCTGCTGACAGGCGTTTCTAACTAAGCATTTCAAAGAGCTTCCCCTTCCAGCTTTATAGAAAGGGAAAAAACCAAGTCCTCTTGCTTGAAGGGGGCTCAGCTCCTTACAGACTGTGCCCCTCCCATGCCAAGATATGAGGGACAGTAGAATTATGTGAAGCCTGTGTGGCACGGGGTCAGGTGAGGGGTAACCACAGAACTCACTATCCAAACCAGCAGTCTTTTGGGGGGGCAATCCCTTAGCCCAGCAAGTGCACACAAATCCAGGCAGGGCAATCCCAGGAAAGGGGGATGTGGTCCTATTTAAGGTGAGAAGCCAGGTTCAGGACCACGGTGCCCAAGCTTGCACTCCTACCTCTCCCCTGGGTTTTAGATAAGCCACTTAGCACCTTGAGCCTTTCCTGAAAGTAAAGTAACAAGTAGAGGGATCTCTAAAGTTTTTGTGTTGTTTATTTTGTTTTTAGCAAAAACCTTAGGTGAAAAGTCTATGTCTCCTCAACGGTTCCATGGAAGTGGTCTTGTTTACTGTTAAGTTTGTAGCTCTTAGCTACAAATCTTAGCGACCCCTCCTCCTCCTTTCTGGTTTTAAGGATTGAATCTAGGACCTTAACCATGCCAATCAAGCATTCTGCTACTGAGCCATAGCCCCAGCTCCATGTTTCTAAAACATAGCACACACTCTTTTTTTTTTTTTTGGTTTTTCGAGACAGGTTTCTCTGTGTAGTCTTGGCTGTCCTAGACTTGCTTTGTAGACCAGGCTGGCTTCGAACTCACAGAGATCCACCCGCCTCTGCCTCCCGAGTGCTGGGATTAAAGGTGTGCGCCACCACACCCAGCTGCACACACTAACTCTTAACTTTGAATGGAGATAACTAGGGGAAATGGGATCTACATGCATGAAAACTCTTGAGAGATGATATTTAGTAGCCGGAGAGGTAACTCAGTGGTAGTTTGTTCAGCATGTGTAAGGACCCCAGGGCTTGCTTCCCAGAAAAGAAGAAGATTAAATTATTCATCTGCATTAGGTATCAAAGTGATGGGCTGGGCTATGGCATGAATACAACATCAAATCTCATCCGTCCAGGTTCTCATTCAGCTCCGGCCAGGTTTGAACTAGGTATCTGGGTGATGGATTAGCCTCACTCTGATCTTCCTGCTCCCACTCCCCACCCCAAGTACACACCCACCACTCCTGACTCTCAGAGGAAAACAGTCAGCTAGGTCTCTGCAAATCTGTCTGCAGAAAGCTTCAAATGCTTGCCAAAGAAGGTTTTTGTTGACACCTTAGGGTAACCCCAGGAAGTGTGTGGGGGCCAAATAGGAGCAAGGTGCTTCTACGCCTCTGCAGATGAGAACTCAACCAGTGACTCCATGGTTGTTTTTCCAGGATAAGGCACTCACTTGTGGGGCCCAGGTTGGGTCCTGTAACTGCAGCTCCTTTGAAATTGTCCTGACCTTTGCCCTCCCAGCCCTCTGTACTCCTTCAGTTGAAGAAGCCCTCTGTTGCTGCGATAAGACACTGACTATACACAGCTTGGCCGAGGAATAGATTTATTTAGCTTATATTTTTCACATCACTGCCCATCATTGAGGGAAATTGGGGAAGAACATGAGGCAAGACTCTGGAGCAGAAACTGAAGCAAAGACCATGGGAAGGCACTGCTTGCTGGTGTGCTCCCTAGTGTGCTCCCTAGTGTGCTCCCCTGGAGTGCTCCCTGGAGCGCTTCCTGGTGTGCTCCCCGGCTTGCCCCCTGGTGTGCTCTCTGGCCTGCTCCCTGGTGTGCTCCCTGGGATGCTTCCTGGTGTACTCCCTGGGATGCTTCCTGGTGTGCTCCCTGGGATGCTTCCTGGTGTGCTCCCTGATGTGCTCAGCTACCTTTCCTATACATCCCAGGCCCCCCCCCCCCCCCTAATGATGGTAGCAGTCACAGTGGACTGAGCCCTCCTGTATCAATTGATTAGTTTTTTTTTTTAAAAAAAAAGCCTCCATAGACTACTCAAAGACCAATCATAGAGAGGCAATTCCTATATCGAGGCTCCTCTTCCCAGTGACTCTAGTTTTTGCCAAGTTGACAAAACTAACCAGGACACCTATCTGCATGGTTAAAATGAGTAACTGCTAAGTCTTTAGATTAGCAACAGGAGTCAGGATCCAAGATGCTGCCTGGGGTGTGGCATGTATGCCTGCATTTAATGCCAGCACTTGGGAGGCAAAGGCAGGCAGATAGCAGATCTCAATGAGATCCTGGCCATCCAGGGCTATATATCGAGACTCTGTCCCAAAAAAACAAAAAAACCCAAAGATCTATCAATCATGAAGCTCTGCCTTCTAAGACCCTGCCCAGCTGCAGCCTCCTTGTCCCTTCTATTCCTCCCTGCCCCCCCATTCTCCCCAACTCCCACAAAAGCCCCCAAGATAGACCACTGTGAAGCTGGCCCTAATTTCTTCAAGGCTGGCTTTGAATTAACTTGATGACTTCCAACCTGCACTTGTGTCTAAATTTTGGTCATGCCAAGAAGCAGGCAGCTGGGACATTTGGTTCCAATAACCACTCAATCCACTATATTTACTAGCCAAAATAAAAGTTTCACTCTGGTCTACTCTGTCACTCTAGAGTTCAAGGACAATGGTCACTCAAGATAAATTCTTTTTTTCTGTTATTGTTTTTGATGTGTGCATTTGGTGTACGTGGCTGTATGTGTGACTACATGTGCACATGTATGTGAATACCCGAGGTCAATGTTGAATGTCCTCTTCAAGCACGTCTTAATTGTTCGTTTGAGACAGGGTCTTCCACTGAATCTAGAACTCAGCATTGGCCAGGCTTGCTGGCCAGAAGTCTCAGAGTCCCTCCTGCCTCTCTGCCTCCCTGCCTCCAGAATGCTGGGGCGCAGGCATGTGCTGCCTCATCCAGCTTCTGACCTGGGTGCAGGGGGGTAGGGGTGGGGTGGGGGGGAATTGAAACTTAGGTCCCCATGCTTGTGTGACAAGTACATTATTATTATTATTATTATTATTATTATTATTATTATTATTATTATTATTATTATTATT
>OU015756.1:24772728-24799414 GCA_907169655.1 Acomys percivali | reverse complement strand
GTGTGTGTGTGTGTGTGTGTGTGTGTGTGTGTGTGTGTGTGTGTGTGCCCACAGAGGGCAGAGGCATCGAGTCCCTGGATTGACTTACACCTGTGCAGTTTTGACAAGTGTTTTATTTTTTACTTCATTGTGCCTCCCTTAAGCTGTCAAGAGAAGTAATGCTACTGTTAAGTGGAGCTGTTGTGAGATTTAAACAGGCTGATGTCTGAAAGCACTTAAGGCAACTCCCGTGTTGTAAGACGGTCTCCATTTCTGTTAACTATTATGGTTCTTTAAAGAAAAGTTATCTATTTGTTTGTGTGTGTGCATGCATATGTGCACTTATTGTATATGTGATTTTGTGCATTTCCGTTTGCATGTGCATGTGTGTGCGTGCATGCATGCGTATGCCAGTTTGTGTGTGTGCATATGCCATCGTGTGCATGTGGAGGTCAGAGAACAACTTTTGGGAATCAGTTCTATGCTTCCACTATGTGGGTCTGGGATTAGGCTTGACAGTAGGTGTCTTTACCCACTGAACCATCTGTCAGGCCTTGTATTTAATCTTGTTAAACCACGAAGAAAGCTGGCTTTGCAGGTGCAGGTTTACAGTCCCAGCCCTTCAGAGGCTGAGGCAGCAGGACTGAGAATTCTCAGTAGGGCCATCTTGGACTACATAGTGAGACTTTGTTTCACATACAACACACACACACACACACACACACACACAGTGATGTGCCATGGGCTTGATGTAGCCCATAGAACATAATTTCACAGCCATCCTTCTGAGTTGAGAAGAGGAAACCAGGGCCCATTGAGGTTATTTAACACACTGATCCATTCAAATATGTAAGGACATGTTTAGCTACTGTTCCCCTCTCCATGGCGAAATACCCAACATAAGCAACTTATGGAGGAAGGACTTATTTGGCCTCAGGGTTTGAGAGGGGAGTGTGTATCACAGCAGAGGAAGTTAGTGGTGGTGGATCCTTGTAGTGAGAGCCACTGGTTTCTTTAAAGGGACAGAAATGTTATAAGAATATGTTTTTGTTTTAATCCCAGATGTGGGAGATGGGGCTGCCTCAGACTGTCCACAGCAGCTGACTATGATGGATATGGGGCTGCTTCAGACTGTCCACAGCAGCTGACTATGATGGATATGGGGCTGCTTCAGACTGTCCACAGCAGCTGACTATGATTTGCCTTGTACTCCAGCAGGGGTGTGATTTTGCCAGTGCAGACAGTTTCTGTAAATGTATGACATTTGGAATGCTGGGGACTCTTGAGAGAGGGCATATAAATGCCAGCACTGCTCCTCCCCTTCCTCCTGCTGCTGGTTGATGGTGTTGCGGTTTGTCAGGTGGTCATGCACAAAGAGATGAGGAGAAAAAATTAAATACCCTGACAGCAAAGATCAAATTTGTTCCAAAGGACTTGACACACCCCCAATCAGCAGGAAGCAGCCTGCCTATAACAACGCCCTGCCCTGTTGTTTCTCTTCTATCCTTTTGCTTTGTTTTCTGTTTTGTTTTGAGACGAAAGTTTCTATGTGTAATAGCCCTGGCTGTCCTAGACTCTCTTTGTAGACCAGGCTGGCCTTGAACTCACAGAGATCTGCCTGCCTCTGCCTCCTGAGTGTTGGGATTAAAGGCGTGCGCCACCATAACCTGCTCCCTCCATCCTTCTTTCTCTCCTACCTAGTGTTGGGGGCTTGGAAGGGTGGAATGAAGGTGGACAAGGGTAGAAGTGAGTAAGGAACCTACAAAGTAGCAACACTGGCTAAGGATGCTGCAGCCGGGGCTCCTCACACAAAATGGGGACACCAATGCTTGCCCTCTTCAGTCCAGGACTCCTGGCCATGGTGCGGTGCTATGCACTTTCAGGATGGCTCTTCCCTCTAGTTTATCATAAGAGGAGCTACGATGACACTGGAATAGGGTGCTCAGTTAAAAAAAAAAAAAAAAAAAAAGGCACTCGCCGTTCACACGTATTTGGAATACATGCACACAGAAGGTAACTCAGTGCTCCAAGGATGCATGCAGGCAAAAGGTCCAATTCCCATCCAGGGCAGTGGTTTTTCCGTAAGCAGGCAATGGAGCCAGCTGTGGGGACACAGCATCAAAGAGAAAGCAAGACCTTGCAACTCAGCCTTCTGCTCTTCTGCTCCACCCACCCCCGCAATGGGTGGAGGCCAACCTCCTCACAGCCTCCTCCCACCCAAGTCCTGGGATGCACTTCATCTAATGTGTTGTCTTCTAGGTACCTGGAGAACCTGCCTTCCAAGTGTCTCACAAAGCACAGCAGCCCGAAGCTCCCAGGATCCCTGGACAGTCATCGGCGCTGGGTGTTTGTGAGAGAGGGGCTGGAGGACTTCAGGGAAGGCTGGCCCCGACACCAGGACCTCAAGGATGCTTTTCTGCCTCATATTCATCACAGAGCCCCCAATGCGACCCCCAAGAAAAGGCAGAGAGGCCTGCCCAAGGAGGCAACCCTGTTGCCCAGGCTTGCGAAAGCTGAGAAGGCCTTCCTAGAGAAAGTGGAAGCCAGCATGGAGCTGCACCCCCTGGCTCTCTACCCGTACCTGCAAGAGGCTTTGCCTGCTGAGGTGATCTGTTTGGGCTTGAGGGAAAGCCTCCCAGGGACCCCAAAATATTTCTCTCCAGATGCCCAGCATGCTGAGATGCATGTTAGAAGAGAGGCGGTTATATCCCCAGCTGAAGGGTCTTTTTTTTTTTCCTTTTAAAAACTTTTAATGTGCTGCCCACATGTGTGCCTGCCCACCAGAGGAGGGCACCAGATCTTATTATAGATGGTTGTGAGCCACCATGTGGTTTCTAGGAACTGAACTCAGGACCTTTGGAAGAATAGACAGTGCTCTTAACCTCTGAGCCATCTCTCCAGCCCCAGCTGAAGGTTCTTAACCAGCTCAGGGCAGCCTTTCTTTTTCTACTGAGGAAAAACAAATGGTAGGACACACAGCTATTTCCTTTGCTTCCTGTGCAGCCACTCAGCTCACCGGAGTGTTCAACACAAGCATTTCGGGCTCTCTCTCCCCTCAAGCTCTTTCTCAAGGCTCTTGAGACTTCTGGGTACAAGAAGCCATGCAGGGGATGGCCCAGTCTTACTGACCTCCATTTAGCCTGGGCCAAAGAGATCTCCTTAACAACTCACTAACATATGAATAGAGGTAGGAGAACCTAAAGGCTATGGAGAAGCCATCACAATGCCCAGGCCTGGTCTGTGTCACCAATGTCCCCGCCTGCTCCTAATTCATCTTCATAACCCTCAGCACATTTACCCTGCTTTTTATTTAAACTTATCATCATCATCATCATCAATTTTGGTTTTTTGAGACAGGGTTTCTCTGTGTAACCTTGGCTGTCTTGGACTCGCTTTGTAGATCAGATTGGCCTCTGCCTCCCTAAGTGCTGGGCCTACAGGCATGCACCCCCACACCTGGCTTACCCTGTTTTTATATCTCAAAATGACTCAAAGTCTATCTTTCCAACAAGAAGAAATGGTCGTCTTTTCATTGAGCAAATGGTAACATTCCTGGGAACCGGCCTTTTAGTAGACCACCATAGCCTTAAACAAATGCCAGGCTGTGTGAGATCTAAGGAAGAGGGCAGGCTGGATGAAGCAGAGGATGAACAGGAATGGATCTCCACTCCCCACCCCTGTACCCTTTCCCCAGGCTAGACAGGTAAATACTGGTGCGCCATTTGTGAAATTAAAACAGGAGCCACCCTGTTGTGCATCCTTATTAATTGTCCATGCCTTAGAAGAATACATTTACTTCCTAAACCTAGTGTATCCTGCAAACCATGGTTTTCAGCCTATGCTGAATTTGTAACCCCATTGCCCAGTCCTTTGTCTTGCTAACCTTCTGAACCTGTGATGATGGCCCTTCCATAGGATGTATTCTTGCACTCACCTATCCAACTGGCAGCCTTGAGCCCCAAGTCCCTACCCCCGTCTTCTGTCCAGGTACTAAGAGCCAATGATCTCAACAGCCGTTCTCTATCAACCTCAACCTTTCCCCAAAAAGGGACTGTTGTCAAAAATATAAATTGCTTATAATGTTTATTATTAATAGCCTAAATTATTGTAGCAATATTAATTCTCTAACCCGCGACCTGTGGCTGGGCAGATATTAACTCGATAAACTGCCTTGCCACCACCCAGCCCCACATCCCATGCCATTTCCTGTAATCATTCCTATCTGGGCTACTTCCCATCCAATATCCCTATAAATAGTCGCACATGGGCTTTCCATCTGGGCTGTTCCTCTCCATGCTAATCCAGAATAAATTCCTCCTGGCCGCGAGACTCCCGGTGGTCCCGCCTCCTCTTTCCGTGGTCCCGCCTCCTCCTTCCGGTGGTCCCGCCTCCTCCTTCCGGTGGTCCCGCCTCCTCCTCCTCTCCGGCTCCTCCCCTGTTGCTCTCCTTTCTCCAGGTGCCTGAACCGTGGCCACGCCTCTCTAACGTCTGCCCTGCCCAGGTGTGTAGGCAGCTTTATTTTGCCAATTAGGGATAATTTTGGAGGCAAGGTTACATAGTATCATTTTGGTATAGGAGAGTAAGAGACTTGGTGGGGGGGGGGGCGAGCTATTGATATCTGAATACAAAGCACTGGACCTTGCTGTTAACAAGGGACCTCAAAAGCCCTCTGCTTTCTTAAACTCCCGGACTTAGGAGGAAGAGGGGGCAGATGTTTACCCAGTCCATTGTGCACTTCTAAATACAACTTGCTTTAATCCGACAGTTATGAAAATGTTTTTCTTCTCAGGTCTAACACATTCCCTTCCTCAAAGCGCCTGCCTGACCTCAAAAGGTGCTGGGGACCTCTTGTCTGTGGCCTTCCCAGCTCCACAGCAGGCTTCTCTCATTCCACATCAGTCATGGAAGGAAGGAAGGAAGGAACCGACTCACGCTAGAAAAGCCAATAAGAAGAACAGTTGATGTTTCTGATCAGTGATTTGCTATACAACTTTTCCTCACTGGGTCCAGTAAGCTAGAGTGTCTGAGCCCCAGATAAAGAGGTGGTTATATCGCATCTCATATGGCCACGGCATGGGAATGCGGCTCTCAGCTCCCTGTATGATTTTCCCAACTAGGTTTTGTTAGCTTTGTTTTGTTGTTGTTGTTTGTTTTGATTTTTTACATTTTTAATTTTTATTAGATCACCGGATCTCCTTTTTTTCCGAGACTGGGTTTATCTGTGTACCCTTGGATGACCTGGATTCGCTTTATAGACCAGAGACCAGGCTGGCCTCGAACTCACAGAGATCCACCTGCCTCTATCTCCCAAGTGCTGGGATTAAAGGCGTGCGCCACCAAGCCTGGCTCTTTTATTTTTTTCCTTTTTATTTATTCTCTCATATATCTCCTGGACAAAGGGAAGCGTTTATGCGACTGGGAAGGGGGAATTTAGCTGGTGTTGGGTGCAGAAAGGTGACAAAGAGGTAGGTAGGTGAAGGGAGTCCCAAAGCCAGGGAAAAGGAGAAGGAATCCCACCCTTGGAGATGGGTGATAGGTGAGAAGCTTGGGCTTTGGATTGACAGTACTTATCTGGATTCCCTTTGACCCAAGAGATGGATTTCCTGTAGCTTACAAGAATCCTTTTATGGTCATAAAAGGAGATAAATTTAGCATCATCACTGTTTGTAATCTGCAGTGAAACATACATTATTAGACATGTACACATTGTAGGAAAAGGCAGTGGGCATGTAGCATAGTAGAGGCTTGGAAAAAGAACTTTGTGTTAAAAGTGCATAAACTCTTAGGTAAGTTTGGAAAGGCTGAAGCCTTTTTGGGCCTCTGTGGAACAGTAACAAAAGGAAAATTTAAATCTTGGAACTATGGTAGGATCGTATAGTGGAATGTTTTACCATAATTAAATTTAAAAATTAGAGCTTCATTGATCAGTCTCAATACTTTGAACAGTTAATACAACAGTAGCATAGCACCAGGACAGCAACAGGAAGAAATAGAGCATCCTTTAGACATGTTGACCTTCATAACTAACTTAAAACCTGTTTTAAAACACCTTCTTGGAAGCTTTAGGACATAGGTAAAATTGCTGTATGCGGTCACTGTCCTTTAGCTAATAGAATGGTAACAAGGTAGACTGTATCTAGACCTGACAGTTAAGCTTTGGTTTCCTGCATATAAAGAGGGCTGGGAAGGTACCTGAAGTCTCCCATGATAGAAGCTGGCCATGTGGCTATGTAACCTGAGTTTAAAACAGACCTGTACCCTTACCCTGGGATTAGGGAGGCTGCTGACCCTAAGAGCCATCTGTACTCCACCAGATCAAGGAGCTTGAAGGCTGGAAATGTCTAAAGCTCTTGTGCTGGTTGAACCTCCAGTGACTAGGCACAGAGAACAAGCCTGTGTGTGAGCATTCTCACATCCATAGGCCCAAATTTGCCAACAGGCTAGGCTGTGTGACCAGTGTCCTATTCTGACTAGCAGCTGTGAGACTGGTGTGCCCTTTTAGCTGCATCTGAAAGAGGTCCCTGGCAGAGCTGGCTCAGGCTGGACCCTGATGGGAGGGGGCTTTGCAGACCTCTATTTTTCCTAAGGGGCAGTGGCTAAGGCCTGGAGTATAGTTTGCTGTAACTGAGCCTGTCGGGAAGGCTCCTCTCAGGTTTTAAATAATTTAAAATTATTTTTACTAGTTGTTATATGGGAATCCAGGAAACATCCTTAGCCTTTTAATTAAGATGGCAGAGACCACAGTCTTGTCTATCTTAAGAATATTTAGATAGACAATTTTGTTCATAGTTTATCTTAATACTTAAAGATTAAGACTTTAGGTTTTATCTCTGTTAAGTTGGAATGTTAAAAACACAAGTACAAAGCAGGTGGTGGTGGCACATGCCTTTAATCCCAGCACTTGGGAGGCAGAAGCAGGCAGATCTCTGTGAGCTTGAGGCCAGCCTGGTCTACAAAGCGAGTCCAGGACAGCCAAGGCTACACAGAGAGACCCTGTCTCTAAAAACCAAAAATAAATAAATCAATAAATAGTCTAAACATCCCACACAATAAACAATCATATGATATTTTTTTAGATCAGAAAATAAATTAGAGACAATTTTTATTTTTAGGAGTTGGAAAATAGATTTCGAGAAAAGGTTTTTAGCCAAGAGCCAGGTGTATTTGACTCTTAGTCCATTATTAACCAAGTTAGCAAAGCTGAGAGTTGGCAGACCGAGGCCTGGAGCCAGTTACTTCGTGAAGGTGATTGACTCCACCCCTGGCCTTCCTTGGCCAGGCTGGGCTCCGTTGAGTAGGGGCCGAGCATGAGTATCTTTAGTGAATCTCTGGCATACCTGTGGTGAGAAGGGCCAGGGCAGCAGTGGGAAGCTAGCAGTCACATGGTCAGGCCAAGTGTAAGATTTTTTTTTTTTTTTTTTTTTTTTTTTTTTTTTTTATGGAAGAGAATAGGCAGTCCTCAAGCACCCCAGAAATGATCTGGGGTCATTTTGGAACAGCAAGGATGTGCAAACTGGTCATGAGGCACGGAGTGGCGGCAGCGGGCACAGCTGGCTGCCCCGAGTGCACCCCGTGGGGTGCATATAATCTCTTTTCCCACCTGCCTCTGAACCATGCAATGCTGCAGTGCAGCAGCATCTTTTTTTTTTTTTTTAACCTGTCTAGGCTTAGATCCCAGACCATTCCTGTGCGCAGGCAGTAGGGACAGGAAGCCCATTGCCTTAGAGCTCTTGGGGCCAAGTTTAGGACTGGGGGCAAACCCAGACAAAGAGAACATCTATTTACCTCAGTGGCAGTCTTGCAAGCTGGTCTGGAAGGCTTCTCTGCAGGTGTCTGAGGTGGGGGTGGCGGGGGAAATAGGAGAGAGGAGGAGAGTACGTAGAGGCATTTGTTACAGACAGTAAAGGGAGATGGGATTTCACTGTGACAACAACAGAAAGGACCTCTGGGTTTAGTATCCAAGTCATGTGGCACCAATTTTATATTTAAAAATTAAAGCAATGAGATATGAGGTAAGGTATATGGTATTAAGGTGCCAGATGCCAGATATTATGTTGTAGAGGAGTTTATTAAATGAGCATGGGGGGGGCATGGAAGGAAAGGGGGAAGGGGTACCCCAGAGAAAGAGAGAAGGAGAGAAGGAGAAAGGAGAGAGAGAGGCACAGATGCATGGAGGGTCTGTCCTTTTTATATGGCCCTGGGCAGGGTCACGCCCCCATGGCGGGTAAGCAGTGACATCACAGGTAGGCTAACTGAAGAACTCTAACAACATCAACCAAATACAGTATAACAAGCAACAATAAGACCGGGCACATATTCTCGAATCAAGGCTGGCTGAGGCAACCAAGTAAGAGGAAAAGGGTCCCAGAAGCAGGCAACAGAGTCGGAAGCAGCCCCTGTTCCCACTGTTAGGAGTCTCACAAAAACACTGAGCTACACAGCTGTAACATACATGCAGACGACCTAGGTCAGACCCTGGCAGGCTCCCTGATCTCTGGGAGCCCCCATGAGTCCTGGTCAGTTGATTCTGTGTCCTTGGTCCCTCTGGCTCCTCTGATCCTCCTCTGCAGGCTTAGCTTCCTTTTGAGACAGGGTCTTTTTTTTTTTTTTTTTTAATGTTGCTGAGCTGGCTGCCTGCAGCTCCAGTTTGGGTGGGTTCAACTTCACAGCTGCGGCAAAGAAATGACATTCTTTGTGTGTGATCCCAGAAAAAAATCTGATCCCTTAGCCTAGTTACCACGTGTCCACTTGATTCATGAGCCCATTGTATCCCTAAGCTAAGTCACTGTGTCTCTGCTGTGGTCTGCTTGGAGAGTAGTTAGGCCAGCTAGGACCAGGTGGACGGGAATAGAGGGAGGAGGTGGTTCTTTATGTGGGGGTAGGGGTGGGGGTGCGGGTGGGGAGGGTGCGGAAACCATCCTCATCTGTTGTTCCTCTGGTACTGATCATTATTTTATTCAGATAATGTCTCTTTCTGGCCTAGGACTCACCGAGCAGGGTAGGCAGGCAAGTCTCCATCACCTTAGCTGTAAGATTACAAGCTTGAACCACATCCAGGTTTTTTTTTTTTTAATGTGAGTGCTGTGAGGTTGAGCTCAGGTTTTCAGGCTAGAAAGACAAGTACTTGACTGGCTGCATTATCTCCCTAGCACGTGAGGTGGTTCTTCAGAGGAGAATGCAGATACCTTATTCAGAGGAGGCATGAGAGCTACACCAGATGCCTTCAGTCAACAGCCACACAAAGCCAAGAGAGAACCTACAGCCGGGGCTTTTTGGAGGCCTGGGGGAGCCTCACAGGTGTATTCTACTAGAGGAGATGGAACCATAGCACAGGGCCTGAGCAGAGCCTGAGCTGGGGTGTATAGACAGCCCTCAATGCGGGGCTCAGTGCAGCGCTGATGACTGGAGTTTGAAAAGAAACATCAAGCCGGGCGGTGGTGGCGCACACCTGTAATCCCAGCACTCAGGAGGCAGAGGCAGGCGGATGGTTGTGAGTTCGAGGCCAGCATGGTCTACAAAGTTAGTCCAGGACAGTCAAGGCTACACAGAGAAGCCTGTCTCAAAAAGCCAAAAAGAAAAAGAAGAAGAACAAGGAAAAAAAGAAAGAAAAGGAACATCAGAGAAGGGACTTGGTACATTTTGTTATAGAGTTGGGGCCACTTTCTTGCAATCCTGCCCTCACCCCAAGTCTTCTTTCTCTTTGTAGCTCTTATTACAGGTGCTGGAGGTTCTGGACCCTGAGAGGAAGCTGAGGGACATGTGGGCTTATCGCCGGGATACCAGGGAATTAATGAAGGAACCCACAAAGCTTGTAGAAACATGTTCTCCCCAAGAGTGCCTGTGAGTACTGCTGATGTCTTTCCTTGAATGAACATCTTAGGCTGGCCTTCTCATATTTAGAGTAATCTTGCTTACTCTTTTTTAAAAAAACAAAAAACAAAAAATCCAGAGTCTCATTTAGCCCAGGCTGATCTCCTGCTTACTGTGTTCCTAAGGATGACATAGACTGCCTGATCCTCCTGCCTGCATCTCCGAAAGCAGGGGTTTTAGGGCTGTGTTGCCACACCTGGGTATCTAGGATGCGAGTACAGAAGCAATAAAGTCTTTCAGAGGAAGAGAAGCCCTGCCTCCTGTGGATGTGATTTTTCAGCAGTGGAGTAAACATGGACTCCACGTAGCTTTTATTTGACAAGAGGACAGCAAAAAGCCTGGCGAATTGGCCTTTTTCAACAGGGCAGGCCAGTGGTTGGTTGGATCATCACACACACACACACACACACACACACACACACACACACACACGTGTGCACATATGCTCAACACAGGGAGTTGTCAAGGATGCACTTGCTAGTCTTCTTTTCTGTTTTGAGACAAGGTCTCATGTAGCCCAGGCTGGCCTAAAACTCTTAGTCTCCCAGTCTCTCCTTCCAGAGTGCTGGGCTTATGGGCTTGTGCCTCCACAGCTGGCTGCTTGCTTGTCATTTAAGGCATTAACAGGATCTTCTCTTGGGAGGCCCTGCTCATCTCTGCACAAACCACACCCACAGTTGCCACCTTTTCTGAAACTTACCAAAGCATAGAACTTAGCAGAATCTCTTTTGTATCACACCCTGGCTCTCCAACCCCACATTTGTACGGCCAGGCGTGGTGGTGCACGCCTTTTCTCTGCCTCCTATCTCTGACGGCTGTTTATGCTCTGTGGCTTGTGACAGCATGCTCCAAACTTCAAGACCAGCAGCTTCGTGTCTCTGTCTGGTCTGTCCTCATGTCACCTGCTTTTGGTGTGCGCAAGGCTTTCCTCTCTCTGCCTCTTTCTCTCAAGGACACTTGGGATGGTGTGTATGGCCCAGCAAGATAATCTAGGGTAATCTCCCAGTCTCAGAAGTGTGGATGAATCACACCTGCAAAGACCCTTTGAAAGCAGAGTCACACAAGCTCCAAGGCTTAGCACTTGAGCTCTTCAGAGGCCTCTATGACCCTACCAGAGCTTGAGGTAACACCACCACTCTTGAAAACAAGTCCCCCTTGGCCTGTACTTTCTGCTGAGAGCTTTTGAAGGAAGCATCCAAACTCATCTCTCTCTCTCCCCCTCCTTTCCTCCCTCCCCTTCCTTCCCCACTCTCTTTCCAGACAGGGTTTCTTTGTATAGGTTGGCTGTCCTGGACTCACTCTGTAGACCAGGCTGGCCTCGAACTCACAAGAGATCCTCCTGCCTCTGCCTTGCCGAGTGCTGGGATTACAGGCATGCGCTACCACACCGGGCTATTTTTCCTCTCTTGATTCCCACAGCAGTCAAGTTTCCTCCTCTTCAGTCCACTGAACTCCTCTGACCTTTGCCCTCAATGAGGTCGCATTGATGCGTATGCTACCTCATCAGCGACTTTGCTCACTGCTGTGACATAATCCCTGGTAGGAGCAGGTGTAAGAAGAAAGGAGTTATTTTGGCTCACAGTTCAAGAGGGCACAGTCCATCATGTAGGGACGGCATGGTGAAGGCAGACTCACAGCCAATCACACTGATCGATCACAGAGGGCACAGGGAAACCATGAAACCAGATCGCTCCATGGGGAAGCAGAAAAGGGTGGGAAAGTTAAGTAGATTTTGTATGATAGTCAACAGGGTGGGGTCTTTGAGCTGCTGCAGGCTGTTTGGATTGACTGAGAACCTGATGTCTTTGCCAGAGGGAGTCAACCTTTGGGGCAGACTAAGTGAGAGGAGGCTCCTGGTAAATAGAAACTTGAGGCCTCTGTTTGCCTAATAACCATTCTGTTTACCTGGCCAAGGTCCTTCTGTTCAGGACAGTGTTTTCAATCTTCCTAATGCTGCAACCCTTTAATACAGTTCCTCATGTTGTGGTGACCTCCAACCATAAAATTGTTTTTTTGTCGGTATTTCAGAACTGTAATTTTGCTATTGTTATGAATCATAATGTAAATATCTGCATTTTCTGATTTTAGGCAACCCCTGTGAAAGAGTCATTTAATTCCCATAGGGGTTGTGACCCACAGATTCAGAACCACTGGTTTAGGACATTGTCACCAACCAGAACTATCTTTTGGGGGGGGTGGGAGTCTACTTTGGACCCATCATACCAACTCACAACTGACACAGTTGATAACCTCATCTTTCTCATATGGCTATTTCCTTTTTCTTTTGAGACTGTCTCTCACTATGTAGACCAGGCATATGGTCTACTATGTAGGCAATCTTTCTGCCTTTGACTGCTCAGTGCTGGCACTACAGATATGAACCACCATACCCAGCCTCTTGATTTTTCTTCCTTTAGCTTCTGGAACATTCTTTTTCCTTAGTTCCCTCCTATCTCATAGTCCTCTCTTTGGTTCCTCCTTTTATGTGTGTATGTTGTCTTGAGACAGGGTCTCCCTATGAAGCCTTGGCTATCCTTTGCTTGTTTGTTTTTGTTTTTGTTTGTTGTTTTAAACCTCAAAGTACTTCAGTCTCTGATGTCTTTTCTGTACATGCACTGCCAAGTGACCTTGGCCATCTACAAGTAGGCAATCCAGGATTTGTCCTTGGACCTGTAATTAACATCTTGGACTGTACAATTGACCTCACACTCCAGTTCTCAGAGTATTGCTCCTTCTGCTTTTCACAGCTCAGGAAATAGTAAGTCACCGGTAGCCAGTTGCTTCTATAACAACAACCATCTGCCAACATATGGCAATGGCTTTGTGAAATCTTTGGATCACTGCAATAGCTTATTAGCTGCTGTGGTGGTTTGAGTGAGAAGGGCCCCATAGGGTTGGGAAGGGCTAGGAGGTGTGGCCTTGGAGGAGGTGTGTCACTGGGGATGGCTTTGAGGTTTCAAAAGTCCATGCCAGGCCCAGCATCTACCCGCTGCCTGTGGATCAGGGTGTAAAGCTCTCAGCTACTGCTATAGCACCATGCCTGTCTGCTTCCTGCCATGATGATAATGGGCTCATCCTCTGACACTGTGAGCAAGCCTCAATTAAATGCTTACTTTTGTAAGAGTTGCCTTGGTCATGGTGTCTCTTCACAGCAATGTGACAGACAGCTGGTTTTACGGCCTCCACGCCTACCCCTTCTCTCATCTCTCACTCTTATTCTGTCTGTCTGTCTGTCTGTCTGTCTGTCTCTGTGTCTGTGTCTGTGTGTGTGTGTGTGTGTGTGTCTGTTTATCTGTCTGTCTCCCCTTCCTCTGTATATGTGTATCTGTGTGTGTGTGTCTCTCTCACTCACTCTCTGTGTCTGTGTCTGTCTGTCTGCCTGTGTCTCTGTCTATGTGTGTGTGTGTGTGTGTGTGTGTGTGTTGGGGGAGGGGGGAGTAGCCATGCATTCCAAGGCACGCATGTATCAGTCAGAGGACACCCTCAGGTGTGGGTCCTCACCTTCCCTGTCTCAGGCAGGGTCTCCTGGCTGTTTGCAGCTGGCCTGCGAGCTTCCGGGGAGTCTCCTGTCCTGCCTCCTCTTCCATGTGAGAGCACTAGGATAACAGACTTGCATTGTGCAGCCCTAGTGTTGGGTAGGTTCTGGGGATTTGAACTTGGGACCTCACACTTTCGTACAAGTAGTTTACTAATGGAGCCATTTCCCCAGCCAATTAAGATAATTACATTTTGCCAGGCATGGTGGCGCACACCTTTAATCCCAGCACTCGGGAGGCAGAGGCAAGAGGATCGCTGTGAGTTGGAGGCCAGCCTGGTCTACACTGCAAATCCAGGACAGCCAAGGCTAACACAGAGAGACCCTGTCTCAGAAAAAAGAAAAAGAAGATAATTACATTTTAATTTACTTTTAGTGTATGTGGGTTATGTGTGTGCCACCATGTACACTTGGAGGTCAAAGGACAGCTTGTAGGAGTTGGTTCTCTCCTTCCCCCTATGGGTCCTGAGGATTGAAGTTGGCCAAAGGTGCTTTCAGCTGATGAGCTATGTCACTAGCCCCACAGTTCCCTCTCTGAAGCCTGCTTGTCACACTGTGGCTAAACTGATCCTTCCACATACTTGTATCATTCCCCTGCTCAGCCTTCCACTTCCACGTGGGTCTGCACATGTTTGTATGCCCTACATCGAGGCTTTTTCCCATGCTGTTTAGTTTGATATTTAAGTGGGTCCATGCTTTTCTCTTCTGGGCTTGTGCTGGGTGACATTTTTAACAAAGAGACTTTCTTCGTAGAAATCAGATGCTCTCCTGCATCCCTGTCCAGCCCTTTCCCCCTTTGCTCTCTCTTTGCATCATTCGTGAGCATCAGGCATGTGTTTGCCTTGATCTATGCATCTTGCTCAGCTGAAGCCACGTGGACACAGAGATTTTGGTTATATACAGTTGAATATGAGTTCCTAAAGCTTAATTTCCAGCTCATATTTGCTGCTTAAGAAACATTTCTTAAATGAATAGAAGACAAGTTAATATCTGACGCAAAGGGTCGGTTGGGGCCATCCTGTGGGCATGTCTCCTTCAGGTAGGGCTATGTAGGCTGCGGCTGTAGCTCAGTTGTAAAGAGTGTTTGCCTAGTGCACACAAAGCCTTGGCACTAATCTCTGGGGCCCGATACACAGACTGTGGTGGTACATGCCTGTAATCTAAGTACTTATGAGGGACAGGCAGGAGGACCCAAAATAAGGTCATTTCTCTACCATGGCAGTTTTCAACCTGTAAGTCACGATTCTTTGGGAGGGGGTGTCAAAGGGCCCTTTCACACCACTATTTCTATTCATGTAAATGTGCCGGATAATGGCAGCATTAGTAGCAATGTCCTAAGCCAGAATTCCCATCTCAAGGAATGAAGACAGGCTAAAACCATCACTAGATATAGCTCCTTAACCTGGTGCTGTTCCTAATGAGCCTGGCAGCCTCTACACCTCCATAAGAGACACTGTACACCCTAGAGCAATGGTTCTTAACCTGTGGGTCATGACCTCTTTTGGGGATAGGTCACACATCAGATATCTTGCATATCAGATATTTTCATTATAATTCATAACAGTAGCAAAATTACAGTTATGAAGGAATAACAAAAATAATCTTATGGTTGTGTGTCACCATAACCTAGGGAACTTGTATTAAAAGGTTGCAGCATTAGGAAAGTTGAGAACCACTTCTCTAGCACATCTGGAGTTCAAAGCCAGTTTGAGCTTGTGGCAGTCAGAGAGACACTGCAGTCAAATGCAATGGCACTTGCAAAGACTTCCTGTGTATAGGAGGCAGGATGAATGGAGAGAGAAGGCCACTATGTTTAGCACTGAGAAAGCAAGTGATTGGGAGCCTAGTTTTGAAAGGACCTGGAGACACAGGAAGGGGCCAGACCGTGATGATCCTTGGAGGCTGTGCTAAGAGTGAAAACTTTTTATCAGAAGGGGAACTATTGAGCACAGAAACTTGTACATAAACGTATGTGGCAATGTTATTCTTTTTTAATAATATATTTTATTAATTTATTCATATTACATCTCAATTGTTATCCCATCCCTTGTATCCTCCCATTCCTCCCTCCCTCCCATTTTCACTTTACTCCCCTCCCCTATGACTGTGACTGAGTGGGACCTCCTCCCCCTGTATCCGCCCACAGGGTCTCAAGTCTCTTCTTGGTAGCCTGCTATCCTTCCTCTGAGTGCCTCCACCTTTTTTTTTTTTTTTTTTTTTGGGTCCTGTGCAAACTATGGCACCAGCCAAAGACAATACGTGCAGTAAACTTTGAACCCCTATCCAGATCTAGCCAATGGACAGGACATTCTCCATGCTTCTCTCACCTAGAGTCCCAGTAGGATGTCCTCCCCTCTGACCCACTTTTCTGGTGAGTGAAGACTTTTATGGGACATGCCCCTTGGGCTAGTGTCCAGATATAAGTATGTATATACCATTTGATTCTTTCTGCTTCTGGGTTAACTCACTCATTATGATCATTTCTAGTTCAATCCATTTGTCCACAAATTTCAGGAATTCCTTGTTTTTAATAGCTGAGTAGTATTCCATAGTGTAAATGTACCACAGTTTCTTTATCCATTCTTCTACTGAGGGACACTTAGGCTGTTTCCATGTTCTGGCTATTATGAATAAGGCTGCTATGAACATGGTTGAGCAAATGTTCTTGTTGTGTGCTGGCACATCTTCTGGGTATATTCCAAGGAGTGGAATGGCTGGGTCTTGAGGAAGCCCTATTCCCAGTTTTCTGAGATAGCACCAGATAGATTTCCAAAGTGGCTGTACTAGTTTGCATTCCCACCAGCAATGAAGGAGTGTTCCTCTCTCTCCACATCCTTGTCAGCATGTGGTGTCACTTGAATTTTTGATCCTAGCCGTTCTGATAGGTGTAAGATAAAATCTCAGAGTTGTTTTGATTTGCATTGACAATGTTATTCTTAATAGCCAAGAAGTTCCAACAACTCGAATACCCATCAACTAGTGAGTGGAGAATAAAATGTGATGTAGCTGCCCAATGAAATACTACTCATCAAAAACAACAGCAGCAGCAGCAACAACAACAACAAAAGGATAGCCAGCCAGGCATGGTGGTACACGTCTTTAATCCCAACACTCGGGAGGCAGAGGCAGGTGGATCTCCATGAGTTGGAGGCCAGCCTGGTCTACAAAGAGAGTCCAGGACAGCCAGGATAGCCAGGACTACACAGAGAAACTGTCTCAACAAAACAAACCAAACAAACAAAACCTACTGTACATGGGTCCTCACAGATTATCTCCATAAGTTTATGATAAGTGAGAGTCAGACATGTAAGAAACTTGATTGTATAGTTCCATTCAAATAAATTCAAATAAGACATACAGAGTAGACAAATCCACAGTAAGTGAAGGCAGGCCTCCTGCTTACCAGGAAGGGGCAAGGGTGCTGCTGGAGAGGAGTCATTCACAGTTTGGGGTATGTTCTGGAACGAGATAGTTGTGTTGGTCACATAACTTTGGGAACATACATTACTGGATTATATACTCTTTTTTTAAAATGTTTATTTATTACATACACAGTGTTCTGCCTCCATATACACTTGTACATAAGAAGAAGATATTAGATCTCATTATAGATGGTTGTGAACTACCATGTGGTTCCTGGGAATTGAACTCAGGACCCCTGGAAGAACAGACAGTGTTCTTAACTGCTGAGCCATCTCTCCAGCCCTCGGATTATATACTCTTTTTTTTTTTTTTTTTTTTTTTTGGATTATATGCTCTTTAAATGCTAAGAGATATAGTTTTAGTTAGTGCAGGCTAGCCTTGAACTCAGCGTGTAGCTGAGGATGCCCTTGAACTCTTCCTGATCCTCATGCCTCCACTTCTCAGGTGCTGGGGTTACAGGTGTATGCCACCACTTTCTGTGATGCTGGAGCTGAATCAAGAGCATCGTGTGTGCTGAGCCAGTGTGTCCCCACTAACCTATATTTCCCAGCCCAACATATTTGCATTTAATAGGTACTTTATGAGTTGGACGATGAGTGACTGCACTTGTTATTCTCAGACTTATATTTAGCAATAAGCCCTTGGCCTGAAATTTAAATAAAGGATTAGAGATTGGGAGAATAGTTAGGAAGAGGCAGAAACGTCAGTGAGGGCCTCTCACAACAGTCCAGAGAAACAGACAGTTAAAATCTATCAGACATCGATGTGCTGGAGATCAGAGATGAGAGAGACAGACAGACAGACAGGCCCACAGAAACACAGAGAGTGTGTGGGAGGAGACAGTAGAGAGGCAAGGAGATGGATAGATAGATAGATAGATAGATAGATGATAGAGCACTATCAAAGATGTTGTTTTCTTAAGATTACAAGTCAAGTTCAAGTGCAGTGGCTTCTACCTGGTCCATGTATTAGTGGTACTCATGACTTTAAAAGCTGACACAGCTGAGTGGTAGTGATGCACGCCTTTAATCCCAGCATTTGGGAGGCAGAGGCAGGTGAATCACTGTGAGTTAGAGTCCATCCTGGTCTACAAAGCAAGTTCTAGGACCATCAAGGCTACACAGAGAAACCCTGTCTCGAAAGACCAAAAATAAAGTAAAATAAAACAAAAGCTGACACAACACTTGATTTAATGTTCTCTCAGTACAGTTAGCCATGACACACTTGTCTTTCTAGTACTGAAGGGGGGAATGTGAGCTTTGAAGCTATAACTCACATGACCTTGAGAAGTCTCATCATTTCCCAGTGATACTGGCTGAGATCCACTTGGATTCATGGTGCCTCATGTTTAATTCTTTGATGATTCCATTGTGTTTAGGTCTGAGAAGACGCTGGTGTCATATTCAGGCCAGTGGCTTTGTGAAGAAAAGCCAAGCACAGTGGATTCGCTCTATAAAGACAGTCTCCTCCATGATGATGTACACAGAAGAGTCAGTGACTTCTGCGAATGGGCCTCGGCTCTGGTAAGTTAGCAGTGAAACCTAAAGTTACTGTGGAGAGTCACGTTCAGCGAGTGAGGCCCTGGGCTGAAGAAACGCATCAAGCTCAAAATCGCTTCTATCGCATCACATCATTAGAGTCCGAATTCTCAGATCACCAACTGTGGTGGAAGCAGTCTGTTCAGTCATTGGCAGTAGAAAATTTAGGGCATGGGAAACTTGGGCAAAGTCTGTAAGCTCGGAGTTAATTTGAATATTTATGTTCCTCTCTTGCATCTTGGCTGTGGCTTCAGCGGTTCTGTTCCCACTTTAGGAAAAGGACTCTCTTCCTTGTCCTTCACTCCCACTGCACTCCACACTCCCAGGCACACCTGGCTGTGAGTGAGTGCTGGTGAGCTGCGTCTGACACACTTGCTTTCCCGAAGGGCAGAGACTTCTTGCTTGGTCATCAAGTCTTTCCTTGCCTTTCCTCCCGAGAATCCCAGGCACTTAGGCTAGTCCCTGGGTCTCTGGAGAGTTTTTGGTTTCCTGATGTTTCCCTGGATTTAAGACCTCCTGGTATTATATTCCTTTCATGTGTTTAATGCATTAGTAATATTTAGTCAAATATTCTATGTGTAGAGGAATGCTAATTCAGAACATTGCTATTCTGGCAAGAAACCACATCCAAAGACCTTCTAGGTCTATGTGATCCAGCTGGAATACAAACATGCCTTTAATCCAGGAGACAGAGGCAAACGGATCTGAGTTCAAGGCCTCAAGTATAGATCAAGTATCAGGTGAAGAAAAGCTTAGGAACAGGCGTGGTGGTACAGCCTTTGATCCCAAACAAAGGTAAAGTTACTTTGTAGAAGGAAGCACCTGTGTTTGAAAGTGATGTCTAATTGAGTGGCAGAAAAGGTGATGAGTCAGAGAAGATTTGACAGAATAGGATACGTCCAACTCTCTCGCGAGAAGAGAGAGGAAAGGGAAGCTACTTAAGAGGCAGTTTTTAACAGGACTGTCATAGGGAGATGGGTTGCAGAGAAAGAGAACTCAAGTAAATGCAGAACAAGCGAGGAAAAGGGAAGAAGACAAAGGTTAGAGCAGCAGATTCCTGAGTTAGTCCGAGGCCAAGCAGAGCAATTCCGGGCCGAGAGAGAAGCCAGATTAAATAAATCAGCTGCAAGAAGAGTTTGAGCCAGAACAGCTGAGTTGAACCAGCCAGGCCAGAGCTCAGAAAGAACAAGTAAGGGTGAGCTTATTAAGTAGTTAGTCTCAGAGGCTGAAAACATTCTAGGCCTGGGTTAGACTGTACGGAGGCTAGGTTAGCAGAAGGAGGCAGTTGGCCTCCCAGACAGCAATTGAGTCAGGAGAATAAAAGCTATCTTTAACATTTATACATATATTCAGTACATTTATTTATTAGTGTGTGTGGCCAAGGACAACTATTGAGAGTTGGTTCCCTCTTTCTGTCATGTGGTCCTGACGATGGACCTCAGCGTATCAAGCTTGTTGGCAAGCACCTTTACCAGCTGAGCCATCCTGCCAGCCCTAGTCAGTGTGTTCATCTAGTTCCATTTCACTAGCAAGAAACGATCTCCCAAGCCCAAATATACCTCGATGGGCTTAAAGGAGAAGAACCCGGAAGCACAGCACATTGAGGCACAGCCAGATCTAGGAGTTAACCTGTTTTGTTTTGGTTTTTTTAGGTGCTGTCCTCATGTCTTTGCTGACCCCTCTGTCTGACTTTACTCTCAAATTTTCCTCAAGTGATGGATGCCAAAAGGTCATCACCAAGGTTAATTAAGCTTGCATGGAACCAGTGTGCAGCCTGGTGGGGAGAGAGCAACCTTTTATCCAACAAGGCAGACCCCAAGACTTAACTGTCCTTGCATGGGGCATGTGCCTGGGCCAGAATAATGAGCATGGTTGAGGAGATGCTGCCTTCTACCTGTCACCACAGTGCTGCTGTCTGTTCTTACCTTGGCCATATGGCATTGTCTGATTCACAGCCCTTCCCTCATTGCTATTGATGGAGGCTCCTCTCTACCTGGGTGGGAGGTCTAAGAATCCTTAGGGAACATCTTAAAGATGGCTGCGTAGACTTTTCCTTATATAGCAGAGAAGTCTGATTCTGACTTTAAAATTACTGTTGTTATTATGCGGTATGTACATATGCATGCGTGTATGCCACAGTGAGAATGTGGGGGTTAGAAGACAACCGCGTGGCGTCTCTTCTCTCCTTCAAGCTTTACGGAGATTTAGAGAACCACTCAGGCCATGGCCATTATTCCCACTGTGCCATGTTGCTGGTTCTCTTTTCTGACTTTTGGAAGAACTGGCCTAGTATCCCCTCCAGCCTTCCATGGCTGTCACTCACACCTCCTACCCTCTACCCCACTTGTATGTGAGCGCTGAATGTCTGCCCAAGATCCCTGAGCCAATGCTAGTCCTCATCTGCAGCTCCGTGTCCTCTTTAACAAGACAAATGATCCTAAACCAGGGCAAACTCATCACCGTTTACATGCAAGTGTACACTGGTAAAGGAAGAAGGTCACAGAGCAGCTATGGCTGGTGATTAAACAAACAAACAAACAAACAAACAAACCCCAAACTGTAGTCCTCTTTAAAGAGCGATCCATGGGTGGAAAAATACCATTTGCTACTGAGGAGGAAGTCAGGTCTTATGGAGGAGGCTTATTTTGATGAGGCTTTAAAGACTGAAGCCCATTGAGGACCGGCTAGATAGCTCAGAGAGAGAGAGAGACACTTGCTACCAACCCGAAGGCTTGCCTCTGCTTCCTGGGACCCACACGGGGGAAGAAGAGAAATCATTTCTTCCTACAAGTTGCTGTCTCATGGCTCGCAACATGCCTGTGCACATGAGAGAGAAAGGATGGGGCGAATTGAGTGGGGTCGATTTCTAGAAAGACAAACGATGCTCCTGGGAGCTGTATCATGGGATGAGCACCTCTAAAATGTCTTCTTGGGAATCTGATCTAGAGCTCTGATATTTAAAACACAAACTCTTAGTTCTATGTGTATGTGGTACGCACGCACGTGTGTGTGTGTGTGTATGGTGTGTGTATGTGGTGTGTGTGTGTGTGCTGTGTGTGCTGTGTATGGTATGTGTATGGTGTGTGTATAGTATGTGTTGCATTGTGTGGGTGTGTTGTATGTGTGATGTGTGCATGTGTGTGGTGTGTCTGTGTGTGTGGTATATGCTGTGTGTGTGTGTGTCTACTCAAAAATGCCAGAGGACAACCTCAAGTGTTGCTCCTTAGATACCAAACACAACTTGATTTGAGACGGGGTCTCTCACTGGCCTGGAGGTTGCAGATTAGGCCTGGCTGGCTGGCCAGTCCCCAGGGATCCATCTGTCTCTGCCCATGCTGGGATTACAAGTGCACACCAGCAAGCTTGGCCCTTCTCCATGGGTCCTGGGGACTTAGATCCTCATGGTTGTGCCACAGCTGAGCCATCCTTTGAATGCCAGCATCTCCTTCAGTGTTTGCTTACTCACAGTTCATCTTTGCAGCCAGCAGAGCCGAAGAAGCCTGGGGATGCCTGAAGAGACAAAGGTCAATAAAGTTTTCTCTATGATAGGAAAACAAAAACAAAACAACCCCCACAGGACCAACCCTGAGACTGTAGCTCAGCTGCCAACTTGCTGTGTTTCCCATCTCTGACCAGAGCTCTGCATGCGCCTGAATCCTCCTATCACAGCGGGCTGGAGTGTGGCTCTGCAGCACTAACTAGCACTTTTCCCCCCCTCCACTCTTGATTCTTTCACTTCACTGATTGTATTTGCTCCGTTGCCTTCTCACTACTGTCCCAGCCTTGTTCTGATGCTGTTCCTTCCCTTTAAGGCTCCGCCCCTGGTTCTCAGCTCCTCTCCATGAATCCTCTCTCTCCACCTCCAACCCACCTGCTCTCTTTCCCGATTGTCTCCCAAAGTTAGACTCTGCTGACTCTCTTGTACCTTTCAGTGCTAGGCCCCACCCCACGACATGTGGCATAGACTCACAGCACACATATAGGCTTTTTTTCTTTTCTTTTCTTTCTTTCTTTCTTTTATTTTATTTTATTTATTTATTTGGTTTTTGGTTTTTTGAGACAGAGTTTACCTGTGCAGCCTTGGCTGTCCTAGACTTGCTTTGTAAACCAGGCTGGCCTCAAACTCACGGTGATCCTCCTGCCTCTGCCTCCTGAGTGCTGGGATTAAAGGTGAGTGACACCACACCCGGCACTTTTTTCTTTTTTAAAGATAAAGCTGGATGGTGGAAGGCTACACAGAGAAACCTTGTCTTCAAAAGAAAACCAAAAAAAGAAGATAAAGCACCCAGGAAGTACTCTAGGAATGTCACTGTTACAAAGTGCAGAATAATTGACTTTTGGTCAGACAGTAGTTCCTCAGGGACTCATGGCTTCCTGCAAGTCCCAAGCAGTCTCTTAGAGTGCCAAAGTCATCCAGCCCCCAGGTACTTCTGTCTCCAGGGAATGCTCCGTGAGCACGGTCTACTTTTCCTCCAAACTACCTGCTCCCCAGGAGTGGCCAGCAGCTCCCTGAGATGAGGGCAGGCAGCAGGGCGCTCCTGGCCAGCTGGCCTCCTTTCATGCATCGTAGTCTTCTTGTAGGGAAGTTCCAGCGTCGATGAAGAGTTCGTCTTGCAGCAGTTTGACGTTGGCTATCAGACCAGACGCAGCAGCTGCGATGCCCTTCACATGAGGAGGCTAAACCAGGTGGGTTGAGAGCCAGAGCAGAGTGCAGCGTATGGGCCCGAGTAAACTGCAGGAGGCAGAGTTGTGCCATAAACCAGTCTGTGAGAGGAGACTTCAGAAAACACAGGTGATGAATCACAGGAGAACCAACCAAAAAATCAAAGAAAATTGAATTACGCTAAAGCCTTAAAAGTTCTTGAATTCTGTTTCTCTGGGGCTCTGGTTTTTTTTTAAAGTAGACCTCTCGGAACGTTATCTTATTCAACAAATATTTGATAAGAGAATGAATGTTTAATATCTATGACAGTGGTTTATATAACGTAGACGTATCATTCAGAATTGTTACTGACTGGACATTTTCGGAGACAGTCTTTTTATGTGTTTCCTATGTTGAAACTGCAACATCCGGTAGGAATATTAATGAGTGCTTATTACTTATAAACAAGAGTAAAACTAGTGCAATAATGATTGTGAACACTGTTAATCTTGTGCCCAAAGAATTCTTGAATTTTTATTTGAATGGAATTGACCACACATCATTTTTTATTATGTGTATGTATGTGTGTGCGCGCGTGTGTGTGTGTGTGTGTGTGTGTGTGTGTGTGTGCGCACATGTGCGTGTGCATGTGTGTGTGTGTGTGAGATGAGTGCAGGTGCCTGCAGAGGCCAGAGGCACCTAGAGTTGGTATTATAGGTGGTTATGAGTCCACGTTAACCTTCTGCAGGACAAACCCTTCACATGTGGCCGACCCTCCGTTCGAGAACGCTGTGGGTGCCGGAACAAACCTCAGTCCTCTGCAGGAGCAGTAAGTGCGTTTAACCTCTGAGCATCTCTCCACCCCATGGCATCCGTCTCGATCACATTCTTGCCTGACATAAAAACGAATGTTGCTGCAAACACAGAAGCATGTCAGGAGAAAGAAGAGCCGTGCCCCGTGTTTTGAAGGGAAGTGGCGTACCTATGGTCTTTTAAACTTTCTGTTCAATTGCCAATGCAAATAAACACACACACACACACACACACACACACACGCCTCATTGTGTGAGTGAACAACAGACTTAAGTGCCTGTGTGGAATGGGAGTGTCTTCCCTCTGAGTCAAAAACAGAACACTATCTCTAATTAGCCCTGTATTGCCTATAATTGTTCTCCTCATGGCTAACCGTGCAGTTTCACTTCTCTGAAGAAAAAAGCAGAATCAAATGTGAGGGACTTTAAAAACTTCTCTCAGAATGGGGGCACAACCATTATGAATTGAGTTTAAATCCTTATCACCCACCTAAAGCCTGACACAGTAGTGGGTGTCTGAGACCTCAGCTCTCTAGTGAGATGGTGCCAGTGAGATGAGTGGGGGCGGTGGGGGGGTGATCCCCAGAAGTTCACAGCCACCTAACCTGGTATCTCAGCAGGAAACAACAGAGAGATCCTTACTGAAGCAGAAGAAAGTGAGAACTGGCACTCAGAGGTGTCCTCTGACATGCACACATGCACTTACACACACACACACACACACACACACACACACACACACACACACGCTTGCATGTGGAGCATGGGTACTGTGGAACTGGGAGGAGCTGGTTTGGAGCAGGGACAAGTCATGTCCTACACCAGAAATTTCATCCAGAGAGCAGTAGGAGTGGGGACCCCCACCCCCCGCCCAGGCATACATGTCACAGTGTGTTCCCCCACCCCCACACCAGAGGAGAGCTCATAGTCTCAGCCAGGTTATACAGTCAGGCCAAGGATGTACACTCACCTCGGAAGCTTCTACTGGCTCTGTAAAGGCTTAAATAGGCTTTGTATGCCACTCCCCAAAGCTGCTCAAGGAAGCCTGCCTCCCAAGAGTCTCACTGAAGTCTCACCCTCACTCACCCTGCACTCACCCTCCTCCTCCTGCCTCCTGCTCTCCCCCACCTCCAGATCCCCCAACAGCTGTGCCACGAAAGGAGGAGGGGCAAAGCCTGAAGTACATGCACACACGCACACATACAGTATCTTGTCGGTGCAGAATTCTAGGTTCACAGTGTTTGCTATTATTTCAGTAGTAAGAGGCTATTACCCCATTGTCTTTTTTTTTTTTTTTTTTTTTTTTTTGTTTCTCTGTGTAACCTTGGCTGTCCTGGAACTCTGCCCCATTGTCTTTATTGAATTATTTCTGATGAATCTTTTGAGATGTTTGACTTGTTTTTTCTGGATGTGCTCTTTTTCTTTGGTTGCCTTTAGATTTTTGTTTTTGTCGATGTTTTAAACACACACACACACACACACACACACACACACACACACACACACACACACACTTTCTTTTTAGGCTTATATTAACAGTCCATTGAGCTTCTTCAACTTTTTCCTATACTTTCTATAATTTTAAAAAATTATTATTATACATTACTTGCACAAAATAGTGGATTGCATTTTGACATTTTCTTTTTTCTTTTTCTTTTTCTTTTTCTTTTTCAAGATGGGCTTTCTCTGTGTAGCCTTGGCTGTCTTGGACTCACTTTGTAGAGCAGGCTGGCCTCGAACTCACAGAGATCCACCTGCCTCTGCCTCTCGAGTACTTGGGATTACAGGCATATGCCACCACACTAGGCAGCATTTTGACATTTTCATACATATGTGCAAAGCACTTCTTCCATAAACCTTGGGAAAAAATTTTGACCATTAGTTCTTCAAGTTTGTGTTTGGTTCCTCAGCCCTTTCCCTGTGTTTGCGCTGCACATGAGAGACCTGGACTCTATGTCTCAGCTAACTGCTTTGCCCTTTGTTATGTTTTCCATTGTTAGGTCTTTAAACTCTGTGGTTTCTTTTCCGGAAATCTTTGTGCTTTTGTCTCAGCATTACCATCTTCAGGTCTAGACATTTGATGTGCTTCTGCCTTCTTTTCATGTCTGCTTCGTTTTTGGGGCACAGGCGATGCAGTTTCAGAAACTGCTTTGATGACTTTACATCATAGCCTCTGTATCTGCTGAGTCCGCTCCCACGATCTGCTGAGTCCGCTCCCACAATCTGCTGAGTCAGCTCCCATGATCTGCTGAGTCAGCTTCCATGAACTCATTTATGTCGTCGAGGTGCGCACTGTCTTCCTGCATCACTTCGTGCCTGGTGGTTTTGTGAGGAGGTACTACATCCTGTGGATCTCACCTTAGTGGGTGTTTTGGGTAAAATTAAGTTATTGGGGGGGGGGTCTTGCTTTTAAGATTTCTTTATTTTTTCTTGTTCTTTCTTTTGTTGTTGTTGTTCTTATTGTTTGGTTTGGTTGTTTTTTGTTTGTTTGTTTATGGTCTTTTAAGACAGGGTTTCTCTTGGAATCACTCTGTAGACCAGGCTAGCTTCAAATTTACAGAGCTCTGCCTGCCTCTGCCTCCCAAATTCTGGGATTAAAGGTGAATGTCTGCACTTCCTGGCTTGGCTTTAAGATTCCTTAAGAAATAACAGTGATGTTTAGCCTTGGGCTAATATTTCAGTCAGGTGCAAGAAGCTACTGACCAGCCCTGTGTGACTACCAGGTGCTTTTGGTCTAGTGCGTTTAGCCAGTTCTTTCCTTGATCTTGGGTGGTTTCCTGTGCAGAGGGCCAACACCCCCCACCCCCAAACACAAACACAACACACCAACACACACACACACACACACACACACACACACACACACACACACACACACACACACACA
>OU015756.1:24742624-24753424 GCA_907169655.1 Acomys percivali | reverse complement strand
TTTCCTGCTTCTGGTTGACTGTTATGAATTGGGGGACTTCTTCCTTGGGTTTTATGATTTGCTAGAATGGCTCACAGAACTCAAGGAGACACCGGTTTATGATGGAAGGCCCCAGGGCTGCGGTTTGGATAGTCTTTGTCTCTCAAGGTCACCATTAACTCTCTAGTTAAAGACATGAAGTGTAGTTGACAGTGAGCACACTGAGCTCAGTGTGAGCTGTGCTTGCGAAGCACGTGGCCGTCTGTGTAAACTGGGAAAGCCACTGTGACTGAGAGGGCCAGGCTTGGGGACAGGTTTTTGCTGTGAGATGCAGAGCCATTGGAGAGTCTCCCACAAAGGCTTGATCTGATTGCAGTGAGATCCCCGCGTTTGAAGATAGGCATCCTGTAGGGGCTTGCAACTCAGTTTGGCTTGTAGTAATGGCTGCATCTTAGTGAGCTGGCTTGGGCATGCTTTTCAGGCAAATCCCCTTTCTCTTCTAAGTAGACTTTTATATATTTCCTGTCTATCTCTCCCTATTTTATCTATCCTTTGTCTCTCTCTCTCTATTTACCTACCCATCTATCTTCTTTTTTGGATCTTAAATTCTTAATTTTTTAAAATTAGGGATTTTTTTTTGGTGGGGGGGGCACAGGGTTTCTCTGTGTAGCCTTGGCTGTTCTGGACTCACTTTGTAGACCAGACTGGCCTTGAACTCACAGCGATCCACCTGCCTCTGCCTCTCAAGTGCTGGGATTAAAGGCATGAGCCACCACGCCTGGCTAAAATTAGTTTTAAATATATTTTGATCATATTCTTTTCCCTCTCTCAACTCATCCCAGATCCTCCCAACCTCATGTGCTCCCTCCTCCCCTTTCTCAAAAAAAAAAAAAGAAAGAAAGAGAGAAAAGAAAGAAAGAAAAAAAACACCAAAAAATAAAAAATAAAAAAAAATAAAAAGCACAAAAAAGAAAGAAAATTAATAAGACAAAAGAGTATCAAAACAAATCAAAAAGTGCACAATCTCCCCCTCCCCGCCACCCCTCTTCCCAAACAAAGCACGGAGTCTGTGTTAACCAGCTACTCCTGGGGTGTGGCCAACATTCCCAGTGTCAATCCGCTGGGGATAACTGATTTTTCCTTCCCAACAGGTATGGATTGCAGCTTCGTGGTTGTGGGTGGGACTTCGTGCTCACTTCCTCCTCTCAGTGCCGGCTTTTCTCTGGCTTGAATGTGTGCAGGTGCTGCATGCCGCCACAGTCTCTGTGAGCACAAGACACCGTTTCCTTGGACTCATCTACCACCGCTGGCTCTTAGAATATGTCTATCTCCTCTTCCACTTAGATCTCTGAGCCTTGAAGGAGGGCTTTAATAAAGCCATCTATCCCATTTAGGGCTGAATAAAAGTGTCTCTTTCTCTCCACGCGGTCTGGTTGTGGGTCTCTGTGTTAACTACCATCTACTGAGAGAAGAAACTTCTCTGATCAGGGTATAGCAGTATTCCGTTCTAATATTAAATAATTTAATAATGAAACACGAGTCATTTTGTTACTCTGTTCTCTACCTAACTACTTCCTCTCTTAGGAGTCGCAGCGTGCACCAAGATAGGAGCAGCCCACCAGGAAATCCCTGTCAGGAGATGCTGTGTGAACTCAACAAGGAGCCTTGTGTTGTGAGCTATCTTCCCTCCCAGAGGGAGCTATGCTAGCAGTAACTAACTCCAAGGCACATGCTTTCCAGCTGTGGCCTCAGCAGCGGGATATGGAAGTGTATGTTTAAAGAAAAGAAATAAAGAGCCCTAAACCGAGCATGGTGGCGCATGGCTTTAATCCCAGCACTCGGGAGACAAAGGTAGGCAGATCTCTGTGAGTTCGAGGCCAGCCTGGTCTACAAAGTGAGTCCAGAGCAGCCAAGGCTACACAGAGAAACCCTGTCTTGAAAAACAAACAAACAAACAAACAAAAGAAATTAAAAGCCCTGGCTCTTTAACCATACATCGGCACAGCAGGATGGTGAAACTCCTCCTTCATAGGACTTCTATTGCGTTAGGATCCATTTAAGTTCATGCACAAAACACTTTCAATATATGATGCTTTGATAAAGGGTCGCTGCTTTATTAACATTTACTTGTAGGGGCTCCATCTCTGAGCAATAGCCAGTTCAGGTGCGTGGGTGTACACAAGCAGCAATGAGAGATCGGAGGAGAGCGCCAAGTCGATGCTTGCCTGTGACCCCCCAACCTGAGACGCTGAAGCCTAGGTATCTCGAGTTTGAGGCCAGCCTGAGATACATAGAGTTCTAGGCTAGTCTGGATCCTTCTTTTTGAAAAAGGAGGGTGTAGGAGGTTCGAGGAGGAAAGACAGATGGGATTGGTTGAAGTGGTGGGCCTTTATGTAGATGGTTATACGTAGAGGTTGGGGAAGGCTAAGCGCAGCGAAGCTACCACTGGGTCTCTGAGCCTTGTCCCCTCCCCCTAACCCTCCCTCGCCCCGACCCTCATCTTCTCTAAGGCTGTCTGTGCTAACAGTCCAGGGAGAGCCCTGGGCTCTGAGCCCTCTACCGCCTCGGAGTTCCAGGCGTCCCCCTAGCCTGGCTCGGTGCGGTGCGCAAGCCTGCTCTTCTGGTGTAGGGTCGAGTGGAGCGGGACAACTGGGTAGACCCGCCTGGAGCAGCGAGGGGCTAGGGCAAAAGCTAGGCTGAGGGGCGGGGCGGGGGCGGGGCCGGGAAAGTTCGCGGCGGCCGGGGAGGGGGAGGGCTGGGCTGGCTGCCTTGGAACCGTAAATGGCTGGGGCGGGCGGGGGGGGTGTGGCCGTGGGTGAGCAGAGCCCAGGTCCGAGGCTGTCTTCTGCTGCAGCCTCTCAGCTATGGGCGCCGTCTGGTCAGCTCTGCTGGTCGGCGGGGGTCTGGCGGGAGCGCTTATCCTGTGGCTGCTGCGGGGCGACCCTGGGGCCCCGGGGAAAGACGGGGGTGCGGAGCCGCAGAAGGACGCGCCTTCAGGGGAGGCTGAGGCTCCGGGAGACGGTCCGGGTGGTGGTGGTGGCAATGGCAGCCTGAGCTCGGAACCTTCCAAGCTGCAGCTGGTCTCCAAACCAGGTATTCCTCCTCCCCGGGGCTCGGGCAGACAAGGCAGGTGTTTTGAAGTTCATCTGGGAAGGGGAAATGACAGCCACTTGGAGCTGTTCAGGTGGGTCCTAGTGGACCAGCTTCCCTGACCCCGGACTGAACCCTCCTTAGGCCCCATGGCGTTCCGGGGCTGTACTGTCCTGGCGAAGCCACTCGGGTCCTCCAGAGGCCGCGCCCAGCTCCTGCGGCTCCAGCGGGCGCGGGCTCCTCCGCCTGGCAATGCTTGGCGCAGTGCAGGAGGCTGGCTTGGGGGGAGTCTCACAACTCTCTTCAACCTCTGATGGAGCTGGGAGGGACATCCTTCTGAATCTCAGACCCTGACATCCCACACTCCTCCTTAGATCTGAACTTGGGGCTGGCAAGCCTTGAGCTCTCACTTCCTACGATCTGGACAGTTCTTTCAGAAAAGTAAATTTCAGCTTAGACTTGGGTCGTGAAGGCCACTGCAGCTGAGGCTGTGCGCAGGCTGTGTGCCCACTTACAACATCCCAGGGTGCTGGCCAACCAGGGAACCCAACCCTGATGAGAATTGTCATCAAAGTTTAAATCTACATTTTAGAGATCCTGTCACAGGCAACCAGTGCTCACTCACTGGCACAAATCCTAAATTCCCGTACCCTTCTTTGCCAGCTGCCGCTGCCTAGCAGAACTTATTTTTAGTGGTGGTCATTTGTAGCTACGTGAAAATCTTTCCCACAGCTGGGTTTTGATAAACTGTTCGTCTGTTTTCTCCTGAAAATTGAGAGTTCAGAGTAATATTTGTTGACTTCTCACTTTGAAACTCATTCTTAAAAAGAGGCAAAATTAAGCAAGAGTTTTCCCCCACCCCATCCGGTGCTGATTTATAGTTTTAGGGAGTTTACACCTGTAGGAGAGCTGTTTGGGTAGCCAGGAAAGAAACCAAGTCTTTAGAGGACTTGATTGCGGACTTTAAGGAACAGTTTTTTTTTTAAGTGTGTATGTACAGTGAGTAGGGGTTGGGGGAGCCTCATGTGTATTTGAAGAGATTCCTTTGCCCTCAAGCCGTGCCCCCCTCAACTCTCCTCAGGCATATCCTTGGTATTTCTCACACTGACTGTTCTGCGCCTTTGCTCTGCCTTTTAGCTGGAGCTGGGCCCTCTCCTGCACTCACTTCCAGAGAGTTCAGGTGTACTCTCAGGTGCAGGGAAGCCATGCAGTTCTTTGTTCCACAAAAGCCTAAAAGCCTGTGTGGTGCTAAACTCCTGCCCCAACTCTTGGACAGCATTTTTTTTTTTTTTCTTAATGTCAGGAGCCAAATGACTTAACTTTGGATACTTGCCAACATGGTCTGGACTGTGGGAGACTTTGCAGCTTGTCACTTCATTCTCTCTCACGTTGTGCACTGCGACTCTGGGCACGCTTTTGATTGTTGGCTCTGCACGTATGCTCTTAGACCAGTGCTGGGAGTGTGCAAATAGGGACCTGATTTTTACAGGGACTTGAACTGCAGAGAGATCTGAAGACAGCAGCAATCGCTTTCCCCAGTTTTCCTTTGCGAACCTCCTAACGTTCCTACGCTTCGTTCCTTAGAGCATCTTCAAGAAAGCAACGGACAACTGATTTCTGAAATCAAAGCTCTTGGTAACCTGCAGGAAGCACAGGCGGTGCAGAAGGTCGGAGCAAACTGGGGCAATGCCAGACAGCGTGTTCCCGATGGGAAGATTCCAGACACACACTCCAAGGCTAACTCTGAGGTGTCAAGAAATCAGGACCCAGAATGGAGACTCCTCAAAGGACAAGACACAGCTGTTAAAGCAGCTGGGAGTGCGGCTGAGAAGCTGCCCTCCAGCAGCCTGCTCAGGGACAGATCTAACACAGCCAGCCTCGCACAGCCCTGCAGCCTGGACCCAGCAGGCCATGAGGATTGGGAAGTGGTGTCTAGGCACTCATCGTGGGGGGATGTTGGTTTGGGTGGCAGTCTTGAGGCTTCTGGGTCAAGCCTAAGTCAGGGGACGGACAGTGGCAGAAGCGCTGTTGTGGGAGGAAGGGGCTGGGCAGCAGAGGGGAGGACGCTGTCTCTGGAGCCTCAGCAGGTCAGCGTCCAGTTCCAGGTGCACTACATCACAAGCACGGATGTGCAGTTCATTGCGGTGACTGGGGACCACGAGAGCCTTGGGGGATGGAACACATACGTGCCACTCCACTACTGCAAAGACGGGCTGTGGTCTCACTCTGTCTTCCTGCCCGCAGACACAGTGGTAGAGTGGAAGTTTGTATTGGTAGAGAACAAGGAAGTTACTCGCTGGGAAGAATGCAGCAATAGATGCCTACAGACTGGCCAGGAGGATCAAGTGGTCCATGGGTGGTGGGGCATCCACTGACTCGGTTTGCAGAGCATCCGAGAGGCTGCAGCAGAGTGTGGAAGAGGCTCAGGCTGTAAGTTTAAAGTAAGGGTGGCGTGATTCCAATTGTAGCCAGAAGAGTTCTTTCAGATTTGCTAGTGTGGCTTTTGTCCAAAATGTAGGAAGCTGTATGCATGCAGAGAATGCTTCCTGTGAGCTGGGGCTTTCCCCCTGTTGCATTGACTGGTTTGTGCAGACACACCATTACTTGAGAGACTGGCCATTCCTGGGTGGCTGATTTGGGTAAGCCTGAGGTATGGACTATAGGCAAGGAGAAACTAACAGTACAAGTACAAGGTAGAGCCCTTAGGAGCTCTTAGAGTAGGGACACTATCATAAACGTCACTAAATACAGCTGAAGCAACACTGTTTACATTTAACATTAACACCCTATGGAACCGTGACCAGTAAGGATCTGTGTGAGACTCAAGGGCTCCCCGTTAGTTTCTGTCCCCTTTTCACTGCTGAGGATAGGTGGGACGCTAGCTGGTATGTCTTTGTCTTGATGGCTCGTGCAGGAAGGAGAGCATGCGGGGCTGGGCTGAGAGGCCTGGGAGTTAGAGGTCTGAGTCTGGCTCCAGCAAAGGGGCATCCATCCTTTACCCACAGCAGCCTGGTCAGATCACTTCTGCTCACTGTCTCACCCCATTCCTACCAGGCCTCAACCTGGCTGCCCTAAAGAAGTTTTTCCATCTGTTGCCAGTGAGCGGAAATCTACATAGGACCATGATACAGAAGAAAAGCTTTGCTCTGAGAAAAAAATACTACACTTTAAGTTATAACTGAATAATAAATCCTGAATTTTCATATCTTTATTAAATGCCTGAATTATTTGTTTCACTGTAACTAGATATAAAAATAACTATATTTTACATATAGAGAAAAACAAATATCAAAATGATAGCAGATGACATATGGTGAGTGCTTTTCCTTGGAGAAAGTTTAAAAATATTTTTTTTTGGAGAAAGTTGTAAGTATCTTTTTAAAACTTTGCTTAGAAAAGTTTTTGAGGCGTGGTTTTTGTTTGTTTGTTTGTTTGTTTGTTTGTTTTTGTAGCCCAGGCTTACTCCAAAATCACTATGTAGCCAAGGATGCCCTTGATACTGAATCTCTTGTCTCTACTTCTCAAGTGCTGTGATTATAGGCTTCTATGCAGTGCCAGGCAAGCACACACAACTGAGCTGTGTCCTAGCTTTGTGGTTTTGAGATAGCTCAGATTGGCCTGGAACTTGCTATATAACTAAGGATGACCTTTAACCTCTAATTTTCCTATTTCTACCTTCTAAGTGCTCAGATAAAATGAGTTTTTATGTGTTCAAACAGTCGTAATACATCTATTGGTAAAACAGTGTTAATTCTGGCCTCTGCTGACAAGAACACAGCTGCAGTTGGAGGCCACGTTACAGAGGGCCTAGCATGCTGTTTGCAAGCTTTGGGCCCACCGCACTTTTGAGATGAAATTCACACCTTGTGCTTACATATCTCAGAAAGCGGTCTACTGGCCATTACGTCACAATGCTCAAGCATCCCTATGAAGTAAACCAATTTAAATAAGTCTCTAGAATTCTATTTATAGTTACTCAATGAAATAAAAGCTAATCTTTTACTAAAGCCTGTTGATTTAATGTATATATATATCTATTATTTATAGTTAAACACACATCTATTTTAACCGTCATTTGAAGTTGGGCATGTTAGTGATAGCTTTATCACTGAGAGCAGCGTGAAGTTCCCCTGAGAGAGCATGGACAGCCTCCTCGCCACTCACAGCCTGCTGGGTCACGGCCCCTGCTGGCTGCTGGAGCAGGTCGTCCATGTGAGAAGGCAGCAACACCACACAGATTTCTTGCCCCTGTGTCAGTCAGCAGCTCCCCTCTGTTTAGTCTTCTAAGACAAGCCCTTCTGCCCTGTGATGTCATCACCCTAAGGGTCCTACCCACCCTCTGCATCCAGCCTGTGGGAGGGAAATAACTTAAGAAAAACCACAAAGTACTACGACTTTGACCTGACTGCTGGAGGTGAGAGACTTGAGACTGCACATGGCCTCCAGCTAGGCAGTCGTGTCTCCATGACACCTGTGTACTAGGGAGTGGAAGAAAACATTTTTGGGGCAAGTTCACTCCTGCCACATTATCTCTAATGGTTAGGCACAAGTGAAACACTTAAGTGTCTGTCATCCTTGTCTCATTAGATTTGGTTTGCATACAAATATTCCTGATTTATTAAAATTTAATTAAGGTAAACTGTATTAATCCAATGTAGACGTTATCTACTCATTTGTTAAAGAGTAACAAAGTATTTCCTTTCTTTAGTTTTATGCAAGAGGAGAGATTCTAAAAGTTTTGATTGGGGGCACCAAAGTTTTGTTGGTTACTGATATTGACAGAACAAACAATGAGTTCAAGGGCACCACAAGGCTGCCAGTGTGCTGGAGTTTGTCCTTCTGTTCTTGGCACTGAACCCCTTAACACCATATGAACATGTTTTCCCCCCCCAGAACTCTGAATTTGTTTAAGCTGAAAAAAATTACTCTACAATCTCATAACCAGTGAAATAATTTAAAACAATTATATCAACATGATAGAATTAGCATAAATTAATACATTGTAATTTATGAATACTTTCAAAACTAGCTGGTAGTGTTTGATGTTTTACTGTAAGAGCATTCGAGAAGTTTATTTCAAAATAGAGTTTACAGGACAGGGTATCTTTTATTAAATATCACATAAAAAGAAAAAAGTCCACAGGGCACTAATTAGTTATAAGTAACACCACAATTAATCAGGCATCAGCCCTCTATAAAGAGCGGGCAAGCAATGCATCATTTTAGTAACATTTTTTCCTGGTCTTTCACTTTCTGAATCCTCTTTTCTTGATTTCTGATCATTGAAGACATTGCTAAAAATATCAATAAAACAAAGTTAGATTGTAAAGTCAAGTCAGGTTATAAATCCCTTCGCACTCTGAGCCCAGAGGTGCCTAAGACTTCATTCAATGCAGTACTTTCATGAAGGCTGCCGCGATGAATAAACGAAACAGCCTCCGATAAGCAGCATGAGATAAAAAGAGCATAATTTAAGCGCCTTGAGAGGGTAACAGAGGAAAGCCTCCCTTCCTTCAATCTCCAGGGTCAGGCATTACTGAAAGCAGTTAGGGAGGACTGCTCTGTGTGCCTGCATGCATGCACACAATGGTTTTTGCTTTTGGGTTTGCTGGGAATTCAACCCATAGTCTTGTACATGGTAGGCAATGTCCTAACACCAAGCTACATCTACTGACCTCTACTTTACATTTTGATAAATTCTGCCAAAGCCCTCTAAAACCATCCAGAACTTCAAGCGCCATCCCACCAGGCACTGCATCTAGTCCAAGGCACTGTCTTACTAAACAGATGCCACATGTCTTCCAACTAGATGACAACAGGATGGCATAAATAGGATGAACTAAAAAATATAGATCAAAGAATGGGTATAAGAGGAGCCAAAAACAAAACAACAAAACAACCCCCAAAACAAAAACCAGCTCACAACAATACAGACAGTACCAACTGTGTTTTATGGGTTAAAAAAAAAAGACAAAAGGTGGGTGAGGAGGGCAGGGAGGGGGGTCTGGTAGGAAGGGTAAGTATGATCACAATAAACTTATGAAATTCTCAAACTAATTAAAAAAGATTCAATAAGCTAAAAGCAAAATGCTTTCTTACTGCTTAGGGATAGCTGGGGCTAACACATTTACTTGAGACTTTCTTTACCGTAATGTGAGGTAACCTCCGGGAGTTGAAAGGATATGGGCGTTGGTGTCAGGGATCGCAGGGGTCAAGTCATGGCTCTACTGTTCACTATGTGACACAGGACTGACTGTGGTGTCTTATATTTTTATTTTCTTATGACAATAACAACAGCACCCACAGTCCCCTGTGGCTGTGAAGGGCAGTGCTGAGCCCAGGGGCTGCACATGGGTGCAAGCTGCCTAATGAATGCCAGCAGAGCCTATTATAAGCATGCTTACATTTACTCTATCCGTGCGTGTTGCTAGAGAACTACTTCCTGGACACAGGTGCATGTGTGTATGCGTGCGTGTATCTTTTTGGGCGTTTCCCCCTGTACTGGGGACCCTGTCACTGGGCTAACCCCGGCCGCGGGGACCCTGTCACTGGGCTAACCTCGGCCGCGGGGACCGTCACTGGGCTAACCCCGGCCACGGGGGCCTCTCTGTGCTGTGTACCTTGGTTCTTCAGCTGCAAATCTTCTACAAGGGTTTGCAAGCTTTCCAGTCTGTTCTGCAGTTTTCGGCATGTTTTTCCTGTTGTTTCTAGTGACGGAGACTGTGGATCTATTAGAAAATTGCTTAGATGTGATATTAAAAGTCTATTCATTATTTATTTTATAAATTTTCACATTACATGTTAAACAACGTTTCTTATGAAAACTTTAAAACACTTTTAAAATGAAAACGTTTCCCATTTAAATGCAGCAGCACTAGTTTATTTGAGTTTTTTTCAAGTCAATTTGACTTACTACTATTCAACATTGTATTAAACCATGGACTCATGAGAAGACGTTAGTGACATGCTGTATGGGTCAGCTATACATCAAGCCTGAGGAGTCCCTAACTGGGGGATGGGGGAGAAGGATCTAATTCAGACACTGGCACATGTTTCACTGTGAAACTGTCACCTGAGGTCTAATGGTCTACATGGTGAGAAAGGGTTGTATGGATGCTGACACAGAACGGTGACCCTAGGATGTGACGAAGGCCTGCTGTCTCTAGTAAGTTCTGTCAATTTCTGAAAATACTTGGTTAGCAAATGGAAGAGTTGAATTTTAATCTCAATCTTGACTAGATGAGTAATTTTGAAAGCACTTTTGCTGACTTCATTTTTTTTTTATCTCCAAATACCCTTTTTGTTGTAATTATAGCATTAAAGATAATTGTCTGAAAGTTTTTCAATTCAAGAGGATGAAAGACAATAGCTTAGGGATATTTGAACAGAAATAATCCTGAAAATGGAGGAAATGTTGTATTACTGTGTGATGTTACAGTCAATGCCCCTTCCTCTAGCAATCACTCTTGGCAGCTGATTCTTTATACTTACTTGTGGTTTGTTTGCTTTCTTTGAGACAGGGTATCACTACACAGCCAGGGTCAGGCTATGAAGTCATAGGAGGCTATCAGTTGGTAGCCATGGACAAACTATGTAGTCACAGACATGGTGTCACTCTGCAGCCACAGTCAGGGTGTCACTATGTAGCCATGGACAGGGTGTCACTATGTAGCCATGGACAGGGTGTCACTCTGCAGCCATGGACAGGGTGTCACTATGTATACATGGACA
>OU015756.1:24684417-24726058 GCA_907169655.1 Acomys percivali | reverse complement strand
CACACACACACACACACACAGAAATGTACATAAAGGAAATATTTCAAAGTGTATCACGCGTAAGCATTGTTTCTGCTTAAACTATGATGTATGGATGAAAAATATTCTTACCTTTACATCCAAGGTGTGCTGGAGTTTAAGACGCACTGATTCTTGTTCCTGGTGCTGTATTATATCTTGACATTCTGCAAACTGCAAAGATGCCTACAATCAAGCAACCACAAGTGGTTCATCCTCCATCCTTTATGCACTTTTATTTCATTAACCTGCAGGTAGAGCTCTTCAAGGGAAACCACGCACCCTAATGACCCTTATCTGCTACCTTCAGTCACGTGGCCTGACTTAGCCTGTGTGCCCTCAGCATTTGATTAGTTTTGGTGAATGAACTAAGGATGGAACGAGCTTTATCAGAGAGTAAAACTTATTCTGGGCTCAGAGGTGCAGGCCTGTAATTCTAGGATGTAGGAGGCGAGGGCAGAAAGATCAGTATCAGTGTCACCTGGGCTATATGGCAAGTTTGAGGACACATCCAAAACTCTGAAACTACAACTGAACTCGGAACAGCATGTTTTAGGAAACACAAAGGTCTGACTACTTAGGAACTCAGGGTTGGGGTTGATACAGTTTTATGTTTTCAGGGTTTCTAGGCAGCAGGAAGACAGTTGTATCCCTGTGTAACAGATAATGAGCACAGGGCGGGTCCCTCCTCTCGGCTGGTTTCTGTCCACCCCTCTAGACCCACCGCAGTGCCAGATATTAGCCCCTATCATTTTATAAGCATCTAAGAGACTGTGGTCCACCTAAAATCTAACTCATCTTTGATGGTGGGTCAGATGCTCATGGAGGCATGCTTACTCAGGCTGCTGAGGAGAGCAAGGAAATATTATATCTACTGCTTCTGTGACTGTTAGCTTGAAAATGGTTGGTTTGGGGGGGGGGTAAATATGCTATTATGGCTTGAGTCTAAAATGTTCCCCCACAGGCTGTGGAAGCCTTAGGAAGTGCAGCCTAGCAGACAGACAAAACAAAACAAAAATAAAAACAACCCCTTCCCCAAAGCCCCCTCAACCTGTGGGTCAAGACCCCTTGTGGTTGAATGACCCTTTCACAGGGGTCACCTAAGACGATCAAAAATACCAGAAATTACAACTCACCACAGTAGCAAAATTGCAATTATGAAGTAGCAACAAAAATAATTTTATGGTTGGGGGTCACCACAACATAAGGAACTGTATTAAAGGGCCGCAGCATTCGAAGGCTGAAGAGCCATGGCCTAGAGTCAGGCCTTTCTTGATTCTGGCTTCACGCTTTGCCCCCTGGTCTGTCATGATATAAGGTATGGCTGCCATGCTTTTGACTACCTGAGCGCCATGGCAACCTTCCTCCCCACGAGGGACTGAAGCTCTGCCGGGCAGTGTGGTGGCCCGCAGAGGTACCTGGCAATGAGTGTCATCTACACAGCTTGCCTTTGTGCTGTACGATTGGGATGTGATGTAAGATGGCGGTACAGAACGCCCACCGAGAACTATCCTGTCCAGTGCCTGTGGGTGTTAATCCCCTCAGCAACTCAGTTAATAGCTACCTTGTCAAGAGCGGCTTCCATGTTAGCAACCTTCTCCTTCAGGCGCCGTTCCTGAGACCGCAGCACTTCTAGTTCGCCAGCCATCTTGTTCTTTTCTGTTGCTACAGAACTCAACTCCTGGCTGAGCTTGCTCTTCTCTTCTTTCAGAAAATGTTTCTCCTGTAATTATGGAAGAGAAATTATCAGGAATAATTGCTAACACCAATCTTATCCTTGCTGAAGCCTAACACTTCCTCAAAGGGCTCCTGAGTCTGATGCAGTCATCTCTACTGGAATCACTTTTTAGGTTCCATAGATCTTTGGTGACATGTACAAAGTATGATGCAGCCATGCATCATGAAAAATAGTATTTTGGTGCAACAGGATTGAATAATAACATGCTAAGTTTTACTGAAATTGACTTTAAAAAATAAGATATTTAAAGAAGATGCATTTACTCTAAAATCTCAAGAGTTTCAATTTTGCTTCACGGTTGAACATTTATTTCACAAATGTCTAATGTAGGTTGTATGACATAGAAACTAATGAGACAGACAGCTCTAGCCCTCAAGGCACCTGTCAGCAGAGTGGTGGAAATAAACTTGTGGATATAATGTGCTTGGTATTAAACAAAACCGTTATTCAAATTAGTTTTTTCCTTTAGAACAAATGCCAGGAGTGGCTAATTGTCAAAGTGAAACACACAATCTAGTCTGTTTCTTAGGATATTTTTTTTTCACAATGAATGTTTGCTACAAATGCACCAGAAAATGCCACAACAACACATATTTTGTATTGTGTCTTTTTTCCCCTTTTCTGATTGGGTTGGGCATGAAGAACATCTATGGAATGAATGGAAGGTGCGTTGTCCTACACGTTTCCTCCTGTCTTATTTGAAAGAACGCCTCTGAGCTGCAGGGACCTGTCTCACATGCAGGCAGGCAGATCCCCAGAGGGAAATAATAAACTAAAAGAAAAATGACTACATTGAGGAAAATGGGAAAGAACAGAGAAAAGGAAAAGAAGTAGGTGCATATGATGAAGAGGGTATACAGACGTATAAACACCCTAGAGTACCCATGGGCTCATTGTGGGTGATAAGCTAGTAGATAATCTAGTTACACTGATTAGTCTTACTTATGTCGTCTCTTTTGCCCATTTATTAAAGTCAGTTGTTATGAATATAAAAATATAAATTTTCTTCAAATTGAGATCAGTGAACATTTGAACCTAACACAAATTTCATGTCTGCTTATGAATATTTTCCACTTAATAATTGTGAAAACTCCATCTGACTAGCCAGAGCTGTGTAAAAATACACAAAAGCTTACACACACTGTCTTCAAACACATGTACCCATTGCTTCACTTCACCCTGGATTATTAGTCACACTAGGTCTTCTCCCCTTCACAGTTTCATGAGCAAATTTCTAGTTTTCAAGATAAAAGACCACACACGCACACACATGTGTATGTGTATATATATAATTATATATACATATATACATATACAGATATAATTTTTTTCCTTTTCTTACCAAGCCAGGGCTTTGCACTTGCTGGGCAAGTGAGTAGCACTCTGTCCCTGAGCTCCATCCCCAGCTGCTATAGCCTGAACAGGTCATGTGTGCAAGTCTGTGTCGCTGCTCTGAGGCTCCTGCTTCCCTGTGTGGTCCCCTAGCTCTCAGATCTTCTAAGCCCTGGAGCATCTGCCACACGATTCTTTACACCATGTTTTAGGAAGAAGTGAGAACAGTACTCATTATCGTTTGTTTATACCTGTTTCTGACTGTGCCTGCACTTGACACTAGCTGGTCTTTAAGATCCTGGAGGTGGCACAGCAGTTCAGAGCTCTTATTATCGTTGCAGAGGACCCTGGTTTTGTTCTCAGTGTCCACACAGTGGCTCACAACCATTCATACCTCCAGTTCCAGGGGGGTCTGACATGTCGTCTGACCCTGCACGCACATGGCACACATGTGGTGCACATACACATATACTAGCAAAACCGTCCTATAAATAAAAGTTTTTTTAAATCTAAAAATTAAGTTAAAAATTTACTTCTCCAATATTCCTTTGGAAGCTTCCCCTCATTCTCTCAATGAGAACTCTTCCCAGCTGGGCTTCCTGGGCTCTACCCTCTTCTGCCTCATAGTGTGTTAGCGAGTGACCGTGCTGGTCTCTCAGGGCAAAGACTCACCTTGTTGGCGCTTGTCACAGCCTCTTCTAAAAACTGCACCTTGCTCTGCAGGGCGTCGATCTGGCCTCTCTTGGCTGTGATTTGCTTCTGCATGCCCATTGCCACCTTCATAGCTGTGGGAAAGATGCAAGCTGTACATTTTGAGAGGCCACTGACATTTATGACAAGATGACAAGTGAGATTCACTAAGGTCCGTGGAAAGTGTCAATTAAAATATCACGAAGCCAAGTCTTAAGGGTTTATAATATTGGGTTATATAATAGTTGGAGCAAACACCCAAGGATTCTGAGCTAAGTAAGATATAGATGGTGATGTTTTGTAGTTTCTTTGCTGTTGGGATTAGTTTTACTCACTACTGTTAGTTTTATGTTTTCATTGGCAAAAATAACACTGAACAAATTTATATACATCTAGGAAACATACAAAAATACTGTCACATATGTTTAACCAAGATAATTTTTTTCAGAAACCCATGTTTAAAATATCATTTAAGACATCTACTATTAACAAACTTTTAAAAGATTCCAGGGATATCACAAACCATTCCATTTCATTCTCAGAGTTATTGTCATGTGCTAGAACTCACTACAGTCTCAACAGGAAAAATGCCACAGAAGTGAAAATGGTGGTTTCCAGAAAAAGATAAGACTTTTATCTTTAATTTCTAAAGATTTGGTTTTTTTATTTTCTATGTATGAGCTTTTTGCCTGTATTTATATGTAAGTACCACATGTGTGCCTGGTGCCTGTGAAGGCCAGAGAGGGAGTTAGATTCCCTGGAACAGGAGTGTAGATGGTTGTGAGCCTATGTGGGTGCTGAGACTTGAACCCTGGTCCTCTGCATGAGCAACCAGTGTTCTAATCCACAGAGACCTCTCTCCAGCCCCTGATGAGAATGAGATACAATCCACAGAATCCTTACCATGGTGAGCTATTGATACGCTATGGGAAGCCTATCTTCACATAGACCGTTAAATCAGAAGACCCTCTCTTTTATTTACAAGTCAGCTGAGGAAATGGGTTTGAAATGAATATTGCTTTGGGTTAGGCCTAGCTATAAATTAGAAGTTAAAAAGGAAAAGAAAAACATATTATTTGTTGAAAACAAAGCATCAGAAAAATAGTAAGTTTGATTTTTCATTAGCAGCATAGTTCTTGCCCAGTGTGGCTGGGCATTCCTGTAATTCCAGCTTCTGGAAACAGAGACAGGAAGAGCAGGAGTTGAAAGTCATCTCAGCCACACACCAAGTCTGAGGCTAATCTGAGCTAAAAACCTGTTTTTCATTTATGCTGTTGCACAAGTATTTGAATCTTCTAACTAATTAACAAACGAACAAACCTCAGGGGCCAACAGTAAAGGCTCTTTGCTGAGAGCTCAGTAAAGGCGCTTGCTAAGCCTGACAACCTGAGCTTGATCCCCAGAGCCACATGGTGGGAGGGGAGGCCAACTCTAGAAAGCTGTCCCCTGAGCACCACATGTGCATGTGCACACACACTCATGCACACACATGCACATACACATGCACACACACACATGCACACTCACAAAAATTAAGTAATATTTTTAATTAAAATAAAGTGAAATGGGCTGAGACGGCCTGGCTGATGAAGTGCTCACTCGGGAAGCATCAGGTCCAATTTCAACCCCTGTAGCAAAGCTTGGCATGAGCACCCATGTAACCCAGTGCTCTAGCAAAATCAGGAACTCCAGGCTCAGTGAATGAGAAATACCGTCTCTCAAAAAATAAACTGGAAAATAATGGAAGAAGACACATGATGTCAACCTCTGACGTCTATACACGTACACACATGCAAACAAACAAAAAAGACTTAAACTTGATAAATACAATTCTTTTTTTTTGTTTTGCTTTGTTTTTGTTTTTCAAGACAGGGTTTCTCTATGTCGCCTTAGCTGTCCTGGACTTGCTTAATAGACCAGGCTGGCCTCAAACTAATAGCAATCCACCTGCCTCTGCCTCCCGAGTGCTGGGATTAAAGGCGATGCACCACCATGCCCAGCCTGATAAATACTAATTCTTATAGTCAGCTGATATAGCTCTCCTAGCATGGCAGAACAGCACGAGGGACCGCTTCTCTCCCCCGACAATCCTCATGGTCACTCACACGGCACGTGCACGGATCAGTACGGCCACAGGCACTTTGTGGGACAGTGATGCCCTCATCTAGGAGTTCTGGTACCAAATCCCATCTCATTTTCACCACAGAGGAGAAATCAGGCTTCCAATTAGCACTGCCCTACGGTTATGTAGACAATGTACATGTAAACTATGAGGCTGAATGGAAAGCCTCTGGGTTTGCATTTCTGTAAGGAGAACGATGTGGTCTGTTAGAAAGCACTGAGCACTGCTTTATGACGCTCAGCAGCACTGCCTCGGCTGTGTAGTTCTCATGACCTGGCACCATGGCGACTGTAAGTACACCGTGGCAGGCAGTATATCCAAGTTGGGGGGGGAGGGGTTGTTTTGTTTTAAGATTTATCTATTTATTATTATGCATACAGTGTTCTGCTTGCATTTACACCTGCAGGCCAGAAGAGGGCATCAGATCTCATTACCGATGGCTGTGAGCTACCATGTGGTTGCTGGGAATTGAACTCAGGACCTTTGGAAGAGCAGCCAGTGCTCTTAACCTCTGAGCCATCTCTCTAATTTGTGTTTTAATAAACTTAGGCAATGGAACTAAAAACGGGGGAAATGAAGTAGCCGTACCGTGCCCGTCAGATCCTTCCATGGTCTTCAGTGTACTCCTCGTTTGCTCCAGCTCAGACTGCGCAGACTTTAATTGCATCTTTAGTTTGTTTGTAGTGTTTTCCATTTCTTCACTTTTGTTTCGAAAATTCCTCTTTAAGACTTCATAGTCCTCTGTATAACAATAACCAGTTTGTGTACTTACTGATCACAGCAGCTGGGCTGGCTAAAGCGCATCTCCTCAGCCCTCATCTGTTCCACACGTGCGGTGCGCACACACACTCCAGGTGTCTGCTGCATCCCCGTTAGCCTGCTCTTCCTTCACCCACCCTCACCCTATGCTTCTGCCCAGCCTTTGTAATTAGCTGACAAGCGTCCCATCTAATTGTGTCTGTCAGTCTTTATCGACTGATGACTGACTTAGAGGCTGGCTCTCACTAATGATGTAGCCCTGGCTGGCCTAGAACCCCCAGAGATCCACATGCCTCTGCCTCCCAAGTGTTGGGATTAAAGTCATGTGCCACCATTCCCAGAAGAAACCCAGAAGAAATGTTCCGGTCCTAGGTTCTACTGCAGCAACCTCCCAAAATAGTCTTTGTCTTGGTGGGGGTGGAGAATGTGGAGGTGTGCCTGATTTGTTTGTTTGTTTGCTTGCTTGCTTATTTTGAGAAAGGGTCTCACTATATAACTCTGACTGTTCTGATAACCATGGTGTAGACCAGGCTGGTCTTGAACTCAGAGACTCACTGCCTCCACAGCCCAATTTCTGGGATTAAAGGCATGTACTACTACATGGGCCCAAAGTCGTCTTAATTCCTTGCTCTTCCACCCTCACTGCCACTGCCCCTGTTCAAGTCCTCATTATATGGACTTTTCCTTTTAGTGATTTTCCTTAATTTCTCTTCATACATACATGTCTGTACATTAAACCTTCGATCAAGTAATTTGACTCAAAGAGGCAAGGTTCCCAGTTCCATAAAAGCAAAGCTGAAAAAACACCACCTCAGGAGGCCTGGAGTCTGGAATCCTTACCCTCCTCTTGGAAACTAAGGCTGAGTAAAGGTAATGGTTAGTCAACACTAAGACATGGAAGCTCTTCACCGAGAACGGCGAGAAGTGCAGTGTGGATCACGTGACAGGAGCAACCTGGCTATCTGCATTCGCGGTGACAGAGTAGACACTCTGTGGGCGTCACGGCATTTAGTGGAGTGTGACCTGAGGCGCCGTACCTGAGAGATTGTGCAGTTCAGTCCTACTGTTCTTGACTTCGTTCAGCAGCTGGTCCCTCTCTAGCCTGATGTCCTTCACGGCTCGCAGCCGCTCGGAGCCTGCGTTCACCAGCTTCACCTTCTCCAGCTCCAGGTCACTCACCCTGGCTTCAAGTTCCCGGATCTTTGAATCTTTTTTATCTTTTAAAATCTGTTTACGGCAAATACAAAGTATAGTGAAAGGAGTAAAAGAACACATACGTGTATAGTACAAAGCTGGTCTCAGCAATATTCTATCTATTTTAATTTTGTCAGCACTTCCAAGGACACTAATAGAGTTTCCTTGTGATAATGTATGTGTAGGTGGTTCTTTGGCTCCCAGTTTCCAAGGCCACATCATGACAGGAAGTCATGGGAGCTGGGACACCTCAGTCCTCCATGGCAGGGATGAGCTGTGCAGCTTCTTCACCTCTTGGCAGATCACAGAGCAGAGAGCTCACGCCAGGAGCAGATATTACCTTCAAGAGGCACCTCCAGCCACCACCTCTGCTGGCTAGGTGACCGTCCCAAAGGCCTTACAACATCCAAAAGAGCACTATCAACTGAGGACCAAGCACTCAAACCGTGAGCCTGTGGGGATGTCCAAATCCAAACCATAACAGCTGGTGAAAGGAAAAAGCAGTGGGCCAAAGCCCAGAAGGGATGTGTTCAAGTACACGAGGCTGCACAGATATCTTACATTCATTCAGAGTATAAAAACACTAAATTTGGATTTTAACATAAAACCACTATAACTGGTAAAGAGAGAGAGAGAAGAAAGGACATTTCACGGTTCTTTTAGACTCAGACATCTATTCCCAGGGTCACTTGCCATGACCCTTAATTAGTCCTATTCCCTAGTCACTCATAGTTTGCAGAGGGTAGTACGTCATATGCCGGGGATGCGCAGGGAGCCAGGACTAAGCCAGACTGGATGTGAGGCCTCTACCTTCCACTTCTCTTGCCTTATCCAAGTCCTAAGCCTGGGTACCACCCAAATGAAGCTTTGTCCTCAGGTCTTCCTTTAGTGGAAAGAGAGACAATGAACAACTATGTGACACATCAAAAAAGAGACTGGCAATGGAAAAGGAAGGAGATGTATGTGGTGTGGGGGTGGCTGTGAGGACGGGGGTGGCTGTGAGGGGAGGGGCTGCCCGTTCCTGTTTGTCAAGCCTGCTCACAAGGCTGGACCTTGGCTAGCATTTAGAAATTTATGAAAGCTTTTGCCACCTAGCTAATATGAGTGGTTCACTGTGGCTGAACTGTTCCTGTGAACTGTGCGGTTATGCTGAACAGCTGCTTCCCTTCTTGGAGATGTGACACTGGACCTCGCCAGGTGAGGCACATACACTGTCAGCCTCCCTAAGTGATAAACTCTGTGGGCAGCACCTGAGTTCGCACATGTTCTTACTGGGGGAGTTGAGTAAGTACTGGGCTAGGAAGTGACCCCAGGAAGCTGCTTTTCTCTGGGCTTCGCTGGTTTCCTTTTCCCTTTGCAACTACTCTTGTTTGAAGTTGGGGCTCCCTCCACAGGCTCATAGCTAGCGGTGCTATTCTGAGTGCCTGCTAAGCCTTTCCGAGGTGGGGCCTTCTTAAGCCTCTGAAGGTTACACCCAGTCCACTCTGCTTGCTGATCTGTAAGTAAGTTCCAGACCAGCCATGGTTACATAGTGAGACTCCGCCTCAAAAGAAAAAAGAAGGCCAGAGTTAGTGTGATGTGATTTGTGCTTGGCATCCTAGAGCTCGGCAGAATGGTCTCTGCAAGTGTGAGGGCAGCTGTGACAAGTTCCATAGTGAGTTCCATGGGACTGGATGTATGCCTGGCATACAATGTGTGCCTTGCTTTATGATGTCACTTGTGCAGTCAGGAGCCTCATCATTTCGGCACAGTGCAATAGAGAAGTGACCAGTACATATACACAGCTGAGCGGGATAGCTGAGGGAAAGAATCTAATGTTTACATGGGCCATGTTGTCTTTGATGTATATTCTTACCTAAACCTCACAATAGCCCAATAAAGTTGTCATGTTTTTGTTTGCTTGTATTTTCATAGATACTGCACCAAGAGTCAGTGAACAGTCCAATGCTGTATCATTATTACAAGGGAAGAGATAGAGGTCAAACTTCAGTCTATGAAAACACCTCCAACTGTGGGCTCAGGAACACTCCACAGAGGCTGGACTCTTGCTATTTTCATTTTGCACCTAGACCCTGAAACCATTTTGGAGCCACACATCCCTTTTAGAGGGTGAAAGTAGGGATCTTTTCTCAAAACACACATGTATATCAACTCAGATATTTTCTATCTTAGGCCACAAACATAAAAACCATCAAGAACCCTTCTCGGTAATTAGGTCACTGCTGCAGTAAGAACAGAAAATTTGGGAGCTCAGCCACCCAAACGCGTTCAGACCTTAAACTCCTGCAGCTCCAGCTTGCGGTCATTAATCTCTTTCTCCAGCTGAGCCTTTTCCACCTGCATAGCGCCAGCTGTCCGTCCATGCTGGCCAACCAGCTGTGTCATGTTCTCAATCTGCTGCCGCAGGATCTCAATGACCTTGTCCTTTTCCACCATCTGCAGCCTGAGCGCCTCGCACTCCGTCTGCACGTTCCTCAGGTGGTCGCCTTCAGTCTTCAGGTGTTGGAGCTCCTGCAACTTCAAGTCCACCCGCGCGCGGAGCTTAGTGATCTCGGCGTTGGTGGCCTCGATGGCTCGCTCCTTCTCCTGGAGGGAAGCTGTCAGGTCAGACACTGTCCTCTCTGAACTCTCCAGGGTCATCTTCTTGGCTGTCAACTCTTCCACCACCTTGCGCAGCATCTCCTTGGTGGACTCCAGCTGTGCGGTGAGGGAGGATACTTTCTCCAGGCTCTCATTCTTCCCCTGAATGGCTGCCATCTACGGTCAAAGAAAGTTTCATGATTTGGGGGAGAGGAGAGGGGGCTTGGAGGTTGTTAAGACAGTCAAGTTAGCTCAAAGCATGAAATCCTGAATAGTCCAGATATCCGGACTTAAATCATTTTGCTCTCAGCCAGGTGTGGTGGCGCATGCTTTTAATCCCAGCACTCGTGAGGCAGAGGCAGGCGGATCGCTGTGAGTTCGAGGCCAGCCTGGTTTACAAAAGCAGGTCTAGGATAGCCAAGGCTACACAGAGAAACCCTGTCTCGAAAAACCAAAAAAAAAAAATCATTTTGCTCTCAGCACATCAGGGCACTCCTCTCCCCCCCCCCCACCTTCTCTTCCTCTGTGTGTGTGTCTCCATCCCTCCCTCTCTCCCTCCCTCTCTCTCCCTCCCTCCTTGGGTGGTGTGTGTGTGTGTGTGTGTGTGTGTGTGTGTGTGTGTGTGTGTATAGAAAGAAGTTCTCAAGCCGACTTAAAGAGACCACTTGTGGCGGCACAGGCACAGCTTGCACGCTCTCACCTGCCGCTCCATCTGGCCCTGACACTCGCTCTTCATGGCCTTGAGCAGCGCCTCCAGCCGCTGCACCTCCATGTTCCTGTCATCCAGCTCCCGCCTCAGGTGGTCAATGGTGATGCTGTTGCCTGTGTCTCGGTCCCACAGGCGCTTGTTCTGCTCCTTCTCCAGACTCAGCTCCTTCTCCCTCTTGTGTAGATCTGCCTGAAAGAAGCGAGAACGCTCTTCTCCCACGCTTGTGCCGGGGTCAGAGCAAACCCTTCTGTCTGCCTCACCCGGGCTGGAGCTGTGTGGGCCAAGAAGCCTTTGATTATGGAGAGTGAGTGCTTTTCAACGGCTTCACTAAGAGCGATTAGTTCCTAGCAAACCATATGAATATTTTGCTTAAGGCTTTAGCTGGTTGGTGGCATCTCAGAACACCTGTAATCTCAATGTTTGGGAAGTGCCTGGTTTGTGTTTTGAATGGTTTGTTTCAAAATGAACAATCACTTCTTGAATTTAGTAGATGGCAGTTCTAATTCAAAGGCTATGGCTACCTGAAGGCCATAACAGCCATGCCTAAGGGGAAAGGCCCAGAGAATATAGTATCTTATTTAAAACACGTGACGTGTACACAATGATACTCCACGTACATGCATAGTTTGTCAAATCTGTCATTTTATAATGTAAACTAGTTTGTTTGAAATGTCCCGAAATTTTTCCCAGATCCTAAATTGTGTACTTTAGAGCAAAATCTCACCAACAGCTTTTGGAGCTGGTCGTCCAGATTTCCTGACTCCTGACTGAACTGGTCCCGCTCTGTGCGTGCCTCGGTGAGCTCTGAGTTGGCAAGGACTAACTGTTTCTCCAGCTCTTCTATCTGGAAGAAAAGACCAAATCAGACAAAGGCAGCCCATGTGAGCCGTCCCAGCACACAGCCTGATGGGGCCAGACGGTGCTCCTGGAGAGGCGAAACAAAAACCATTGTGGATATTTGCAGCATTTTCAGATCTTATCATCCCCACAGGAGTTAGTAGCATGGGCACTAGTCAAATCGAAGTAGCTGGTACTGCTGTGACGAGGCACAGCTTATCTTCTGTGGAGACACACTCCTCTTGTGGCATAACGTGCTGAAGACCCCAAACAAATGAGCCTCAGGATACTGAGAAAAGCTATTTTGCTTCACAGTATCAGTCTCAGCTGGGCATGGTGGCACATGCCTGCAATCCCAGCCCATGAGAGGCAGAGGCAGGCGGATCTCTGTGAGCTCGAGGCCAACCTGGTCTACAGAGTGAGTTCCAGAACAGCTAGGGCTGCACAGAGAAACCATGTCTTGAAAAAAACCATACACACACACACACACACACACACACACACACACACACACACACACAGGGAGAGGGAGAGGGAGAGGGAGAGGGAGAGGGAGAGAGAGAGAGAGAGAGAGAGAGAGAGAGAGAGAGAGAGAGAGAATATCAGAGTCTCAATAAGATACTGAATACAAAATTATGAGTGACTAAATATACATATTTAGAGTTAGGGGAATATAGTATTGGGCAATTTAAGCATTCAAAACTTCATTCTCTCCTATTACAAACAGGGATGAAAATCAACTTTAAATAATATATATTTCCTTCAGTCAGAACAGCTATTTGCCTGAGTAAAGAAAAATTTAGTTCACTGAACCAGTGATATCACACAGAGCAATACCATTTCCTTTCACAAACTCAGCGTGCGGCAGTTCTACAGGGGGAGCCAGGCTGCTTCAGGATTCCAAATCTTCCTACAGCCCTCAACACCGACTGAGTGGAGCCCAAGCTATGAAGACTTAGCAGAACCCAAATCACAAATGGGCTCTGATTTGAGCGGAGCCACACAATATCAAAACTTAGATAAGGAAGCACTTCATGGGAACATGTTAATACTTAGTGTTACGCAATGAGACCCCACCCAGAACTATGACTACTGTATCATACACTTTCTAGAATTCAAATAGCTTCCAGATTGGAATAAATGCTGCACATTTCTTCCTATTTCTAACGTATACTCAATAGGCTTGGAAATTTGTGTCAAGAGTAAAACTTAGTTTGGATGCAATCAAACCTTCTTATCTTGAAAACATATGACCAAGACAAACTTTTTCTTAATAACTTTTATTTGTACTTCAAACAGATTCATTTTTTTAAAAAAATCATTTATTAAACCAATATATAGTCAATAATCACATTACATATATACACATACACATATGTAACTATCCCCTTGACAATAAGAATAAATGTGTATCTACTTACATGTACACATAATGACTTAGCAGGTGCTAGTATAGAAATATCATAGTTATGCATTTGTCTATAATGTAGTATCAGTGCCTATAGGACTTAGAACAAAGTTCTCACATTTACATTTGATGTATGTTTAAGTTGGCTTTATGTGATTGTTATATATTAAAAATATTCCATAAGGAATAAGTACATAAAGCACTAGATTCTGACTGATTATATTATAATGCTACAAGGCATTCACACAAGAATTAAGTACACATGAGCTATTACATTATAGACTTATGATTGTAAGCTGTATATTAAAAACTATCTCACAAGAATTAATGGATTGCTGGCCTGGACTTTTAAGGAGTATCTTTGAACTGGAGACATAGCTCAGTGGAAGAGTGCCCGCTCTGACCCTAGTACCAATAAGAAAAACAGCCAAACCCAATCAGAACACCTTCAGTCTTAGCTTCTTTGAGGACATGTACAGAGATAACATGGAAATGTAACCTCTGGAGCATAGGTGACTTCTGAGAAAATGGATTATCAGTTAATATAGTCTTCTCAATCCTGTCATCATTAGGAAAGCCTGAGTCAGCACACAGCAGTCCTGCTGGCCCGGCAGGATCAGGTGGACTAAGCCGGGTTCTGGTTGAGGCTCTGTCACATTCTGCCCTGCCTCAATTTTGGTAAAGTACAATTTAAAAAAGTATTCTAGATGGTCTCTAATGTTCCCTTCAATTCTATTCCTTTACTTCTTAAAAAATATCTTTTACTTATTCTTTAAATTTTTCATGATTTATAAGAACAGCATCAAAAAGGTTTTGATTCTATATTTTCTACTCTTTGGGGCCATAAATTTAGCAAGAAGCTTTCAGTTTAAATTATGAGAAAAGCAAGTTTGGAACAAGCCATTTTCATCCTTGAGTGAAGAGCTATTTGTATATGTTCTTTAAAAATATGTCTGTTTTATGGCAAAAAAAAAAATCAGGATGGCTCTTTTATAATACCAAACTTGACACTAACGTCCGAGACCAAAACTAGAACAAGAGAAGGGGAGGGGAAGAAGGGTCTTTCTGCTCCCGCCCTCAGAGACCCCCTCACCCACCCCTGCAGGATCCTAGTTTGCAGTTGTCAGTACTGACTCAGCTGCTATAGCTCTGCTTTTACCTTTCACTTTTTAGAGTAAAAACATACATAGGCATTAATCCATCAGATACATAAATGGACAGTGAAAGGGAAAACCATGGGAGCAGCAGCTGAGCTGATACAAACAGCTATAGAAAGAAAACACTGCAAAGGAAAGCCTTTGAAGTGTCCAGGGAGCACTGACACTGACAGACAGTAAAGGTTTTCTCTTTCTTTTCTTTTTATATAGCAGCACTGGTTTTCCCTTTTCACCATCCATGGACAGACTCTTTGGTTTGGATCAGTACAAATCAATACAAGGGTTTCATTTTAATTTCACTGATTTGGGGGGTGTCGGCCAATCACATCAAATCATATTGGATCTGTGCTTTAATTTTTGTTTTTAGAGTGATGATTTTGCTTTCTGTGCTCAAAAAGACACAGGCGTGGCCCAGGGAGGGCACTGTGCTGAGGCACAAGGCTGCACAGACCTCTGCGAAGCCTGTGCACTCTCTGCCAGCATCGTGGGCCTCCAGCCAGTGCTACCAAGTCTTCATGATGGACTAGGAAATCCAGCCCCAACTACTTTAAAACAGAATCAACTTAGAATCAAAATAGTGATATAGTTTTTGTTGTCAAAAAGCGAAAGTTAAGAGTAAAGCCAAGTCTACAGAGCCAATAGTGACAGCTTCTACTGGTCCAGACTCGTAAAGGGGAATTCTGGAGGCTCTCCTAAACGGAAAGAAAAGAATACAAGACAGCATTATAGTAAAGCACTTTAGTCAGCTTTTAAAAAGCTACATCTAAGGTTTTCTTAGAAATGCACTTTCTATTTTCACCAATATCAAATACTTCTTGTTAACCTGAAGAGAATTATCCTCCGTGATGGATTTTCTTTGGAGTTACACACGTAAGTGGAAAATTCTATTCATTCCTATCAGAAGCATCTTGTTTTTAAGGCCATCTCACGTACCCCAGGCTGGTCTTAAACTCACTATGTACCCAAGGTAACCCTGAACCTCTGATCACCCTGCCCCTGTTTGCTGATTCATGGGATTTCAGGCATGTTAGGTGTGTTCTGCGGATGCTGTGCAGGGGTTGACTCAGGACTGAGCATGCTAAGCAGGCACTCCACCAGCTGATCTCCATCCCCAACCTTTATTTATTTTTATTGATTTTTCCCTTGGTTTTTGATCTACACTGAAACAGTGAAGGAGAAAATTTAAGATTTTAGCAATGTAAAGTCACAATATGTGAAAAATGAAACAAACCGTGCACAAGAATATACCTTTTAAATCTTGTATCCAAGACACCAATGACACCAAATACTAGTAAAACCTGAGGCCAGAGTGTGTTCAACTCTGTATTACCACATGCCCCTAACTAAGGAAGCAGGAGCCACGTCCTCTTGAGAGCCTAGTGAACCACCATTAGGTCCAAACCTCCTAGGTTCACGACGATACGGTTCACGACGATACATTTCACGAACATTTTGATGATCTGATTAAACTGATATGCACCTCCCGTTTTTTGAGACAGGGCCTCCCAGTGTGGCCCAGGCAGGCCTTGAATGCATCCTCCTCCTCCTCCATCAGCCCCTGTGCGGGCCGTCCTCCTGGTTAAGTGTGTACTAAGGCTGTCAGCGGTCCTAGGCACACTGAGACAGTGGCCCTAAGACGTCAGTGTGCTACATTACACCAGATAAATAAGCAGACTGGATGAAGCTTATGAAGACAGCATTGTTCCAAACTGTAACATAACAGGCAGCCACAGCAAGTACCAGTTATATGAGAAAAACATAGGTGGATTGAGCTGATGTAGCAGTTTGTGAATAGCAGCTGTTGTACTGACTATAATCAATACAATACTTGTCTGTCAGATGCTCACACCATAGCCTCCCAGTGGTTTCTGTAGGGAGTCATGTCCTCTGTACAGGATGCGTGTGTCCACAGGGGGTGGACAATCGTCATGAGGAGAAAGAAACTAGAACACAGAGCTGGTCTGTCTGGGCTTTTGGTGTTGGAGTTGAGCCTTACAGCTGACCCTCTGGGCCCCGAGGCCTGCTTCCAGGCAGTAGTGCTTGAAATTATCTTGCCTCAAGGCTGAGCGCTATGCAAGGAGGTTTACAGAGCAAAGATGTTATTAAAACTACACCCCCTAGTCAATTATAAGATCAATTTAATGATCTTAAAGTCAACATCTGAAGAGGAGAAAATATCACTTTTTTTTTTTTTTTCTGAGACAGGGTTTCTCTGGCTGTCCTGGACTCACTTTGTAGACCAGGCTGGCCTCGAAATCACAGAGATATACCTGCCTCTGCCTTCTGAGTGCTGGGATTACAGGCGTGCCCCACCACACCCAGCATTTGTTTGGTTGGTGTTTGGGGGGTTTTGTTGTTATTGTTGTTGTTTGTTTTGGGGGGTGTTGCATGACATTTGATAGAGGTAAATAGCTTTGTTGCTTTGGCTGCATGTATACCTTCCTGTGAACAGTGGTCAACATATTTGAAGGGCACTGCTGTGGAAAACCCAAACTACTGAGAGTATTCAGTTTCGCGTTACTCTTCTCTGCTGACTTTAACAAAGCCATGCCAGCATTTCCTTCTGTTGCTACAGAGTTAATTAATGTATATGGTTGAGCCAAGAGAGACAGCACTCTCCTGTGGTTATCACTGGAATGACAGTGGAAGGTAAAGTGCTGCCCACAGGGAGGTAAATCGTGTGTGTAAGGATTAGTGCTGTGGTGTTTGTCTAGTCAAGTCGCCTGCACATAGACCAGAGCCTCTGCTGCAGCCAAACCCAGCTGGTTTCGTTTTATGGAAGGCCTGGTAGCTGCATTGCCTTCTCTTTCTTCTATCCAGCACTCCAAATAACTCAGGGATGTGAAACTAAGTACACACGAGGGCAAAATCTACACTTAAATTATCTCTGCAAGACCCCAAAGCAGTGTTTCCCAATCTTCCTAATGCTGTGGACCACTTCATACAGCTCCTCGTGCTGTGCTGACCCCCAACCATAACATTATTTTCATTGCTGCTTCATAACTGTAACGTTGCTACTGTTATGAATCATAATATAAATATCTGATAAGCAGAATATCTGATATGATGAGACCCCTGTGGGGATGAGACCCACAGGCTGAGAAGCACTCCTTTATGGGATGACTAAAGATGGAGTTTTCTTTCAAGGTTTCAGAAAATAAGACACTGGTGGGCTGGAGAGATGGTTCAGTGGTTAAGTGCACTATCTGCTCTTCCAGAGGTCCTGAGTTCAATTCCCAGCAACCACAGCATGGTTCACAATCATCTATAATGGGATCTGACGCCCTCTTCAGGTGTGTACCATATCTGTGTGTGTGTGTGTATCATCTGTGTATATGTAACGTGTGTGTCTATGTGTGTGTAACTCTGTGTATGTGTGTGTATATGCTGATGTAACCCCACACCTCCTCAACAACATGTGTGGTTACAACCAACCCTTCTCAGGGAATGAAGAACATGGTCTCCTTTGAAAGGCAGCTCTTATTTTTCTAGATTTAGGAATTTTATTGTTTTCAAATGGCTGAAATTTTTTTAAAAATCTAAGCTCTGAATAAATGCTTGATAATAATATGGAATAACTTCTTTCTAGCTAGAGAAAGCAAAAAAAAATAAAAAAATAGAAATAGTACCAAATTTTAGTTTTCTAACTACAAAAATGATTAGAAGTTGAAGAGATGAAGAAGGTCCCCAAAACACTGGCGTTAGATAGAGACCACCTGGCAGTGACTTTTCCTAAAGCCAAGCCTTACTCAGCACCAGGTGTGGCGGTGCACGTCTTTAACTCCAGCACTCAGGAAGCAGAAGCAGGTGGATTGTTGTGGGTTCGAGGCTAGCCTGGTCTAAAGTAAGTCTAGGACAGCCAAGGCTACACAGAGAAACCCAGTCTTGAAAAAACAAAATTAAAACAAAAAACTAAAACCCCAGCATAGACCTAGTCTTTAATGTCCTCTTTATTTATTTTGTGGTGTGAGTTTAACCTGGAGCTTCAGGCATGCTAGACAAGTGTCCCTCCACCGAGCTATAGTCTCTGCTACTCATTTATTATTTATACATTTACTTGAAAAATATATCTCATTTTTGTAATGAATTTGAACAGACAATTTAAATAAGTTTATAACTTATATAGATAACTATCTATCATGTTTGTACACCAACTTGCACTGATTTTTAAAATATTCTTTTAATTGAAATTATTTTGATTCTTCATTTTTAAACAAATTATTAAAAATACATTATTGATTCAGTATGTAAAACAGTCCTTGGAAGTGGCATCTAAACTTACCTTATCTTCATACATCCTCTTGGCTTCCCTCAGTTCAGAGCGCAGCTGAGAGACGGTAGACTCCAAGTCACTGAGCTGGCGCATGTACATGGAGTTTTGGTTCCTCGCTTGTTCTCTAAGAAGGGTTGAAAGGCATAAAAGCAAAGGCAAACTAAGAATGCTGTAGAACCGCAAGGGCCCCTCACATCTCCTACATACTCCCAAGAATTATTTATATGGAGTCTTTAGAGCAACTGTCTTTCATTGTGCAAACTTGCTTCTTCCAAGTTTCAGCTCAGGGATGGGTACAAAGCGCCAAGATACAAGACATGTGTGTGTGCTATATGCAAAATTTTGCTCAATTCCTAGCACCCAAAACAGTTTCAGATTAATAAAAAAAAGTTACTTGCCAAAGCTAGTGTGTGTGTGTGTGTGTGTGTGTGTGTGTGTGTGTGTTCATTACACTATTCTCTACTTCTGCATATGATTAAAAACATCAGCACTGGAGGAGAGAGAGAGAGATGGCTCAGTGATTATGAGTGTTTGTTATGCAATCACAGGAACCAAGCAAAGATCTCAGCACCTATTAGCATGTGGACATAGGGAAAAACTACAGCTCCAAGGAATCTGATGCCCTTTTCTGGTCCCCAGATGCACACAGGTGCTTCCATCTGCACACATAGGTATACACACACTCATACAAACACAATAAATCTTTGAAAGTAAAAAAGTCTATGCATATAATCTTACACATCTGTTCAAATTATAAAATTTCATGTGCATATATTATTTTATGTATATACTTGAACATATGTGCCTATGCATATCTGTGTTCATATATACATGGATAATTACATATAGATATATATGTTTTAATATACAAATTTATAAAATATATGTGTGGCATATTGTCTTTGTCCTATCATGTGAAATATGAACAATTCAGCAAATCCCAGGAGCCCAAATACTTGCAATAATAATTTGTACATGGTGACACACATAAGAAGTATTGCTGTTGCCTTTTTTGTTCCAGTGTTAGAAAAGTTTTATCACTTTTGTATGGAATCAATTACTAAGTAATTTCACAAACATTAGGACAGCATATAGTCCAAATAATAGTTTTTAAATTATTGTACATGTATTAGTTTTGCCAGCATGTGTGTATGTGCACCATGAGCATGCCTTGTACCCACAGTGGTCAGAAGAGGGCACTGGATGCCCTGGAACTTGTGCACAGATAAGCTCTGAAGAACTAGAGTCACAGATAACAGTAATGAGCTGCCAGGTGGGTGCTGGGACTCGAACCCAGGTCTTCTTCAACAGCAACAAATGCTCTTAACCACTGAGCCAATTCTCCAGCTTAAATAATAGTTTTTAAGACAGGCGTGGTAGTGCACGCCTTTAATCCCACTCAGGAAAGCAGAGACAGGCAGATCACTGTGAGTTCAAGGCCAGCCTGGTCTACAAAGAGAGTTCATGACAGCCAAGACCACACAGAGAGACTCTATCTCAAAAGAAAAAAAGAAGTTTTTAAGTGACAATAAATGACATCAATTTCAAACTACTAGTACACACATACTGAATGATTTCCAGTTGACTCTGGATACTGTTGGCTTGGCTTCGAGCACTGCTGGCTTTCTCCGTAAGTCCTGTTATTTCCACTTCATGTTCACTTATCAACTGTTCAATCCTATAGAAAGAATGTAATGACTGTTAATGACAGGCTATTCGATGCTTTTCAATACCTTCTAACTTAGTATTTCGTTTCAGTTTTATGCACGCTCTTTCATCTGTTTATTGAGACAGACTTCAGTTATGTAGTCCTGCCTAGCCTTGAGTTTGCAGGCAATCTTCCTGCTTCTGCCTTCTAAGTGCTGGGATTACAGACAGGAAGCAGCACATCTGGTTTTGTAAACATTACTCCCCACCCCCCTTTTAAAAATTGTTTCTTTTTGAGACAGTATCTCTCTTATTATGTAGCTCTGTTTGTCCTAGAACTTGCTATGCAGACCAGGATAGCCTCAAAGTCACAGATATCCACCTACTTCTGACTCTTGAGGGCTAGGACTAAAGGCGTGCAATGCCATGTCCAGCAAAGCTAACCCGGTACACTCTAGAATCCTTTACTTAAAACCAATGAGGTTTTCAGAATCCTGAATCTGAATTTCAGTAGCAATAAACTATGAGAACCCCGCAAGGCCTGGGGGTGGGTCTTCTGGTCCTGTTCTTGAGAAGGGGAAGAGGGGAGGTCACTGGAATACAGGAATTCAAGGCCAGCCTGGGCAACAGCTAAAAACCAATAACTTCATTTTGCTAATCAATAGGCAAGTGACAGGTCACTCTTAGGTCAATTCACGCTCTCCCACTTAGACCTTGACCTTAGGTCTTTGACCCAGGCCAACGCAACAAAAAATTCTCATTTTTACAACCTGATTAAATGTTGACAACTGATCAAGTTGCTTATCCCTGAGCTTAAAAATCTATATCCACGGCCTACCTTTAGTAAGACTCTTCAAGCCTCTGTGAGTCACACTGCATTAACCAATGCCCACCCCCCTTCTTCCTTGGTTAAAAATCTCTACTGGTCCTTAGGTGTTGGGGTGAGCTTATTATCTTCCACTGTAGCAAACCATACAGTGCTTGTCTTGAGTAAACCTTCCTTACGGCTTTAGCAGGCGTCAGGAAAAGGTTAGCGTACGTTTGTTGCACGTCAATAAGAGAATTTTCTGTTGTCATCTCAGAGTTTGTATCTCTGGAACTGCAGCTGAGAGACTACAACTAGAATACAGTTTCACAGTCTCAGAGTGATTTTTCTTGTCAATGCCTTGGTCAGACACCTACCGATCCTGATGTTGTTGGAGCAATAGTTCTATTTTGTTCTGTGATTCAGATTTCAGTGTTTCAAGCTGATCTTCTACCTGGTTTTGAAAGAGATATACATTTGGGTGTTGATAGTTGTAAAACTTAAAAAATGCAGTGTTTTATGAAAAGAATGCTCTTGAGATATAAATAGAAGTAATGCTGAAAGAGCCTCTGTGCCCGCATCTTACAGCACAGCTGTCCTCACATCAGGCTGTACAGGTGAGGCGGCTAGTGTCCTGGCACACGAGAACACTGGGCACCATCTCAGAGAACAACCATGACAGCTTGGCTGTTTCTAAGGATTTACAAGCTATCTCTCAATGCATTGTAATATAAGGTAGGGTTCTCACCACTTACTGGAAATATCCTCCCTTTAAGATAAGAGATCTCTGTGTCTAATTCTCTTAGGATTTTACTAATAGCTGAGCCCAGGCTGCGGAAGTGCATGGTAGCCATGCTGTCGTGTTCACAGATTTTCTTGCCTGAGGCTTCTTCAAAGTCAACTAAGATTGATCGGATTTCTTGAAGCACGCCTTCATGACTAAGCATCAGTTTTCGTAGCTGCTCTATCTGTGAATTGCTGTCTTTCAACATGTCCTCCTTAAGGCACTTGGCAGCTTCAAGCTCATGAACTGTATTTTGAAGCTGATTTCTTAAATCCTCCTGGGACTGACTCTCCCTTCGTCTATGAAACAAAGCAAAGAAAAGAAACAACATTGATAAAACTCATTTTCACTCAATTTTACTACAAGGAGTAAAAAACAAACAAAAACCCCACTTTTTTGATACAGATTTTTACTACAGATCCCAGGCTGGCCTTGAACTCATAAGCAATCTTCCTATCTCAGCCACCCAAGTGCTGAGATTACAAATATATGGGATTGCACCAGTGTGAAGAATAAAACCATAAAATAGTTTCTGGGCTGGGAATGTTTCTGGGTAAGCACTGGTGAGCACTTGCCTACCATGTCCAGACCCTGGGGTCAGGCTCTAGCACTGCTGGAGGAGAGGGAGGAGGAGGAAGAGGAGGAGGAGGAAGAGGAGGAGGAGGAAGAGGAGGAGGAAGAAGAGGAGGAGGAGGAAGAGGAGGAGGAGGAAGAGGAGAAGGAGGAAGAGGAGGAGGAGGAAGAGGAGAGGGAATTCCAGTAACAAACCCCAACCTGATGTCAGCCATGGCATCTCTCTCCATTTGCATTTCTTGAAGTTTTGTTTGCAAATCAATGACTGACTGTCTTAAATAAAACTTTTGTTTCTCATGTAATTCATTGCTCTGAAAAAAAACCTCAAACAAATTAATCTATACATATATATTAAACCATCAAAATACAGATCCTGTAGACAATAATTTCCCAAGGGTTATGTTATTAGCTTATTGTTAATACACAGCACCCCACACACTTCAGTTCAGAGCCCAGTAAGTCGTTTTCCATCTAGATAAGTAGAAGACATCATTAACTTTCTCTGACTTTTTTTTTTTTGGAAGGGGGTCCATTTTCTGAAACAAATCTGCCTTCCAGCTCAAAGCAAAAATGGAAAACTGGTAAAAATTATGTATAAAGAAAAGTTGGCTGGGTGTAGTAGCGCACACCTTTAATCCCAGCACTCGGGAGGCAGAGGCAGGTGAGTTCGAGGCCAGCCTGATCTACAATGCGAGTCCAGGACAGCCAAGGCTACACAGAGAAACTCTGTCTCAAAAAACTAAACAAAAAACAAAAAACAAAACCAAACAAACAAAAAGAACATGATGCTGGGTGGTGGAGATGCACGCCTTTAATCCCAGCCATCAGGAGGCAGAGGAAGGCAGATATCTGTGAGTTCGAGGCCAGCCTGATCTATGGAGTGATTTCCAGGACAGCTAGGATTACACAGATAAATCCTGTTTCAAAAAACAAAAACCAAAAACAAACCTCAGACAAAGAATAGGATGCGAAACCTGGCCACAGTGGTGCACGCCTAAATTCCCAAATCTTAAGAGACTAAGGCAGGGGAAGTCCAAATATAAGGCTAGCCTGGGCTACACAATGAGACGTTGTTTACGGAAGAAGAATAAAGAAGAGAGGGCAAGAAGAGGAAGGGAGGGGGAAGAGAAGAGGGGGAAGAGGAAGGGCTCTGATAAAGGCAAGGAGAAAGCCGCAGCGCAGCAGCAGCAGCAGCAGAGTCCTTGCCTCAGTGCATGAGGCCCGAGCCTAGCGCCCAGCACTGTCAGAAGGCCAGAGGCAGTGCTGTGTCAAATGCTGTGAAGTCAAGTTAGGAAAGCAATGTTAGGTATCAAGCGGCTTTAGCATCACCGTTTATCCCACCTGTAGCACAACTCCTGTGATATTTTCTTCTACTTTAAATATTTCAAACACAAAACTCCCTGGAGAGGACCATGTCTTCCCCATCTTTATATATCTGGCACCTAACACATTTCTGTTACATAGGATACAACCAGCACTGTTTGATAAATGTTAGTAGTGGCCAAACAGTGCTGGTATTACTGATTTTTCTGGGAACCAGCCAAGTGTGACACCCTCTACCAGGATGTAATAGGAAATAAATTAGACACAGAAAATAAACTAAGGCGCTCACTGTCTCTTTCTCTCTCTTCCTCTATCTCTGTCTCTTTGTGTCTCTTCCTCTGTCCCTCTTCTTCTTTCTTTGTCTCTGTCTCTCTTCCTCTATTTCTGTCTGTCTGTCTGTCTCTGTCTTTGACTCTCTGTCTCTGTTTGTCTCTCTGTCTCTGACTCCCTGTCTCTGTATCTCACTCTGTCTCTGACTCCCTGTCTCTCTGTCTGTCTCTGTCTCTGCCTCTGTTTCTGTCTCTGACTCCCTGTCTCTGTCTGTCTCTGTCTGTCTATCTGTCTGTCTGTCTGTCTCTGCCTCTGTCTCTGACGCCCTGTCTGTCTGTCTTTCTGTCTCTGACTCCCTGTCTCTCTCTGTGTAGAAGAACAACTCCTTAGCATCCGTTCTCTCCTGACACCCTGTAGGATGCAGGAACTGACCTCAGGTTGTGAGGCTTGTGCATTAGCACCTCTACGCACGGAACCATCTTGCCAGCCAATTACTGTCCCTTTTCTCTACTAGTCTGTCTGTGCTTCCCCTGTCTCTATACGGCTTGCTGGTGTATTTATCACTAGCTCTCACCACTACTTGTTTAAATGATGAGCTCACATCCAACACTAACTCCTTTGAGAGCCTTGGCTTATTTATCTTTGTTCACCATGTATATAATGTAATGGCACATAATTTTTCACATTTGCTAAAATAGTAGGATCATCTCCTAAAGTTTACTTCTAGTCTGATTAGGCAGAATGACATGGACACGGTGAGATGTACAAACAATACTTGCCCCAAGAACTCCCTCAATGCTGTCTAGAGGAAAGGCTTCGGAGAAGGGAATGCTTGAACCGAGCCCCAACAAACAGTAAGAGCCCTCCAGCAGTCACCCGGAGAGGCATGGAAATCTACATTAACCAGGTCCACCCAGATGAGCAAGAGGCTTAGTGCTGCTGGAACAGATGTACACACAGAGAACAGATACTGAAGGAAGACAGCACGCAGCTCTTGGATGCAGTGGGAAGAAGCCTGGGGGTGGGAGGGTTGACTACTAGAACTCAACACACAGATACGGCATGAGGTCCACTGGAAGGCTTAGCCAACACTTCTAAATCCTAGTTACCATTTTGTATGTACATATACCTAAAATCCTACTTTCTACCATTGTTTGCAAAGAGAAGCCAAGTGTCATAACAGGAGGATAGCAGGCCTAAAGGAATTATTAATAGCAGATGAATATAATTAATTATAACATTTTGAGGCATTCAAATTTTACTAAAATTCTATCATGAAACCAAGATGGCAAGTAAATGTATTAGTCCAATATAAAGGAGTAATCAAATTAACAGGTTTAGCTGATAGGCCCATGACTAATATTTTCTTCTAGGGGGGTGGGGGTTAAGTTGTATTTCAAGGCAACATGCCTCCTTGGCCTAATGGTGCCAGGTGCCAGAAAAGAATGCAACTCACTTCGTTTAGTCTTCTCTGCAAATCTTTAACTTGATGTGAATATTCTTCCAAAACACGCTCAATATGCTCTTTTCCAGGGTAAGGGACGACCTTTCTGTGAGAATCAAGTTCCACTTCATATTTAGGGAAAAAAGGAATTTGTGTTAACGTTCCAGTTGAAGATATGTTTTCAATTGTTGTACCACGGATAGATGACATTAAAAATGGGCTTGAAGAACCTAAACATTAGAGAATTCATTAATTATTCATAAAACAACTTTGTGGCAAGCATTACTGTAGGGAGTTCCTTTAACAAGCCTTGAAGGAGCACAAGACCCCATGGGAAAAACAGGCAAGGGAGCGTACATATAAGAGCTCTGAGAAAGGCACACACCAGATGCAGAGGAGGACCAGGCTGGGGAAGAAAGCGAATACGTGACCCTGGAGCGGGAGATCTTTGATGTGTGTGTATGAGTGACACCTACTCTGGAGGACAGGAAGGACAGAGACACTCAAGAGTGAAAGCACATTAAAGGCTCGTGGGGTTGAGACACCTGGGACATTCTGGGTAAGAGAAAAGCTGCTGTCAGAAGGGTGAAAATACAGACCATGAGGGGCTTTGGAGTCATGCCATGGAGCTTGGATCTCCCATAGTATGGTATAGTTTTAAAACTGGGATGAAACCTGGTCACCAGAAATATTTCTCAGTGGCAGCAGGACCCTGCTGAGGTAGGAGACCATAACTATAGGTGGCAGACAGGTGGGAGATCCAGAGCAAAAATCTTCTGGCAGACCAGCACAAAAATGGAGATATCAGCTAGACTGATAAGTATTTGGGTTTCTATGAGATGCAAACTAATAGAGGGAAGGGCTCTGGAAGCGGCTGCCTGAACGTGCAGACACAGTGGTGATTTAGGGATGAGAGCAGGATCTGTAGCAGCTCTTGTCAAGCTTTGTACTATATCAGGATCACTTGGGAAACATAAAAAAAATAATAATAATATGGTTGTGCGTAAGCCCCACTCTGGTCCTACTAAATCAGAATTTCCAAGTTTGAATCTAAGCCATTTAAATGTTTAACTGAAAAGCTGGGGTGTGGTGGCATTGCCACTGATCATGGCTGAGAGCCACTGCTTTCATTAGACAGGAAAACAGGAGCTCCACAGCACTAATATAGGAGAGGGCTGATGGAAGGGAATGGCTACAGAAGCTCCACCCTTGAGCATGGCTGTAATCCCAGTACTCGGGGGGCAGAAGCAGGAGGATCTCTCTGAGTTTGAGGCCAGCCTGGTCTACGAAGCAAGTCCAGGACAGCCACAGGTACACAGAGAAACCTTGTCTCAAAAAAAAAAAAAAAAAAAAAAAAAAAAAGTCCAATACTTGCTGATAAGATGTGTCCACAGGGATAGGATGGAGCTGGAGGGATGGCTCAGCAATTAAGAGCACTTGTGGATCTTACAGAGGACCCAGACTTGTTTCCTGGGACACAAATGGTAGCACAAAGCCATTTGTAACTCCTGATCCAGGGGATCTGATGCCCTCTTCCAACCTCAGAGGGCACCGAGCACACATGTGGAACACAAACATGCCTACAGGCAAAACACTCATAGGTAAATCTTAGGAAAATAAATAAACCAAAACTACTTTAGAGCTGTGCGCCTAGGATCCTGATGGGCCACCACGAGGTGGGTATGAAGAAGAATGATGCTAACCTAAGGAGGAGAGACGAGCTGACCTCAGCTGACACAGACAAGAAACTCTAGAGGAAGGGAAGGTATTAGGGAGATGGTAGATGATGCTGAGGTTGAAGAACCTCAGCACAGAAACAAGCTTTAGACAAAAGAGATAATAGAAACACGCTAAACTCAGATATGCTCAGTTAAAAAGCTAGGCAATCTCCTGCTCCAAACTGGAATTATAAACAGCATAGCAGACATTTACAACTAAGTCCTCTGCCTTGCGGTGAAACCAAAGCTTAGTAAAAACTAGGAGCCAAGATGGTTCCTATAAAGACTGTTTAATTCTAACTTCCCTGCCATTTTGTTTTAGAAAGGGTGCATACCTACCTCCATTGGATGTGATGCCACTTGGTAAAATATCTTCATTATTTGATTCACAAGCTTTTGATTCCATATTAACTATTTTCTGCCTCGTCTTAGTGATCTTGAAATATGAGTGCTTTCCTGTTTGGATTGTTCAGTTCTTATCTATGAAAGATAAAAGTATTCTATATTTATTACAATCTTATTTGTTGGGGTGACTTTTTTTTCGAGACAGGGTTTCTCTGTGTAGCCTTGGCTGTCCTGGGCTCACTTTGTAGACCAGGCTGGCCTCGAACTCACAGAAATTCACCTGCCTCTGCCTCCCAAGTGCTGGGATTAAAGGCGTGTGCCACCACTCCTGGCTGTTGGGGTGACTTTCATTCACATTGTGTGAAGGTGTGTCTCTGTATTTTCCATTACTAGTTCTGTACCGGGCAGAGAGCTAAGTACTGGCATGAGTTTGGCACTGTCACTCCTGTGCCCATAACTGGCTTTATGTTTGTAAATCCTCATCCTTCCACACCTGCTCACATACTCTAAAACATGTATCAGCTGTTGTCTCTCTGCTGATTGGTTGTAATGAAGAGTTGACAGCCAATAGCTGAGTCAGGAAGTATGAAGACAGAACTTCCCAGCTGGGAGAGTAACACAAAGAGACGCAAGTAGAATCGGGAGAATGGACAAGGACACAGAAGGGGACAATCTCAGACCAGAGTCTAGAGTGAGGTCAAAAGCTAGCCACGTGGCTAGGACACAGATCGGGAAGTCGGGCTACATAGAAGTCTCAGTGTCATTATTCAAACCTTTGGTGGGTCTGTGAAAGTCCCATAGTAGTTATTGAAAAAGTTCAGAGGGGAACAGGACTGACTTTGTTAATGCTTTTGAAATTTTTCTCAAGAAAAATAGCTGTGTACACAAAAATACCTTATTGCTACATAAAACTAATCTACAAGTCAAATTTTATTATAAAACTTGATTTTAAGACCAGAGGGGTTTTTGTATAGGTATCCTTGGCTGTCTTGGAACTCACTATGTACACCAGGCTGGCCTTGAATCACAAAAAGCTGCCTAATTCTGCTTCCTTAGTGTTGGGATTAAAGTTGTGGGTCACCATACCCAGCCCTCAAAGAGTTATTAAAGGTAAACTAAAATTTAAATATTAATACAGTGGTGCAGGCCTTTAATCCCAGCACTTGGGAGGCAGAGGCAGGCAGATCTCTGAGCTCAAGACCAGCCTGGTCTACAAAGTGTGTTGCAGGATACGCAGAGCTACACAGAAACCCTGTCACAAAAAACAAATAAACAAACAAAAAATATTTAATACTTTAGTTATGTTCTGGTTGGGAGGGACAGTTATTCTTTCAATCTTATAAAAGTATATTGCTAAATAATAGGACTTATCTTCCTAGCAAAGATCTTAAATCAGCAAATTAGATCTCATTAATAAAAGCTGAAAAACATTTGATATTAAATAATGTTTATAGTTTATAGTTGATCAAAAAGGTGCTTCTAAGTTTGGAAAATAATGATGGTGGCCTAATTCCAAATTTCTCCTTATTTTTACTCAAACAAGCATAAGATCAAGATGGAAAATCAACAGAACTATATGTATTCCACATTGACTGTATCCTAATCACAGAATGCCTTCAAATATCTAGATAGAAGAGTTTTCCCTTCCAAGGCAGGTCCCCCCATTCTGCTGTGAACCACTGTTGTGGAGAAATGCGAGACGCAAATGGAAAGACTCAAAAGGAGCAGAGATCAGCCAAGCCCTGGGTGCAGCTAATGCATCCTGGAGAGTGAAAAACAGAACCCTAAACCCTGAGCCCAGACTGACCCCAGTACAGGCCAGCAGCTCAGAGAAGCAGTGTGAGGAGAATTACAGTTCAAAAGAGGTGGCTTTCCCTGGAGATAATTTGCTAAAGGGAAGAGGGGATGGGAGTTGAGAAATTAAGGACCCAGTAGGAACAGAACCGAAGACTTTTAACCTTTTCTCTATACCTCCCAGCCCTACCCCCACCATTATCGTAAAAGCTACATGGAAAGAGGGCACATGCAGCCCAGAAGTCCTGTTCTGAAGTGACCAGAAGGAACCAAAGCACATTATCTCCAGACAGAACGCATAATGCGCAAAAATCTTTTCCACTGGCCAAGTCTCCTCCACCAAACAAGTGTGATACCAAAGAAAGTTATTCCATGAACTCCAAAGTGAACATTCTCCACCAAGTATATGAATACACCTTCATAATAAAAAATAAAAGTAAAGACAGATGCCAAGTAAACAGCAAATATGAGACACCTAGTGATTTCAGACAGTACAGTAACTTGACCAGCAGATGACAGTTTCAACTAAACAGCAGGCGTGATGCTAAGTTTGAGGAGACGGCACTGTCCACTGAAGGATTTGCAAACCGGCCCATACACAATTCTCCGAGGGCTAGCAGCATAGCCGCCTGGTGCTTGCTAGCCCTGTGGCCAGCACTGCAGTGGGTGTGCAGCAGGGTACACAGAGGACAGGCTCCAGGTCATGTACTGAGCAGCACTTGTGCCATAATGGACATAGGCATTTTCTGGAAAGTAATGATTTCTGTGAGCTACATTACAGCTCACAGATGTGGTCACATGTCATCCCCTCCCCCTGCACCCCCCCACTCCCCACAGTAAGAAAGGATGTAGAGGGCTAGCTCAGTCAGGAGTCTGCCCGCCAGGCAAGCACAAGGCTATGGGTTAAACCCAGAGTAAAGACAACAATGTAGGGCTAGGGCCTATTTACTTAAACAACAGTAGCCATTTCTTTGTAAAGATGTTTGACACTTCTATAATAAAAACAAAATAAAAAACCAGCCAAACAAACCTGCAATTCAGTTTGTCCTATTTTAGAAAGACCATATCCTGACTATGATCAGTGATTCTGTGTTCCTCCACTTTATGACACTTATATTGGAACTGAAATGCTCAATTTTTAGGCACAAGTTTGTAAGATTATTAAGAATTTCTGGAATTAAAGGATTTTTCTTCAGGAAATCATAAACTTGTTGAGCGCTGCCATTGGATAATTTGAAGATCATAATAATATGAACTTACAAGTCTTTGCCCCCAGAAATTTGTGCTATGGTTCCATTTATTATTTATTTATTTTGGGGCACCGGGAATCAATCCCAGGGCATGGTGCACACAAGGCTAGCCCTCTGTCACTGAGCTGCCTGCCCTGAACCACAGGTGTCCACTTAACGTCTAAGTGAACTGCAGCGGGGCAGCCTGGCCTTGCTATGGTACGCCAAGGGTCTGCTGCAAACACCTCTGCACCATTTAAAATCACACATATGTTCACACTGAAAAGAGCCTTAAACCCGACAAAGGCAGTCATGGTTGGAGTGCTGCAGAACAGCCTTGGGCATCGCACCCCACATACAAAGGACTTTGGGAGCATTTGTAGCTTCTGTGCAGCTGAGCTGAAGTGCTTAGTGGTGCCTCCTGAGTGCTCCTCATTCCTCCTCCTTGAACTCCAAAAGGCTGCAGCTCCCTTCCAGGGTGAACAGTCTCCATCTTGACTTCTTTCCTTAGGATTCTCATTGAGGTGGACCTGATTGCAATAGAATATCTCCGTGGCAATGTGATTTACAGTTTAAGTCCTATTTTGGTTGGCAATGTTACATAAATGTAGGTCTAGTCAGAGTCCCAGGCTGATCAAGCAGTGACTCACAATTACAATGGTAGACCATTCTATCTTCCATAGAAGCTTGGAACTGGGGATTTCATAGGGTCAGTGTATACTCCCCTAAAACCACACTGAAAGTATAAAGAGGGTAACATTGCCTAGCACTTACTGCCAGATGCTTAATTAATTAAGAACTGCATTTTATTCTCAGTCACACTTGTTTTTCTGGATACTGTCACCCAGGTTCAAGCCCTGTGTCTGTAAAGCATTACTCTGTAACCTTGAGAACAACACTTGGCATGTGTAAGACTAAGATATGGAAGTGGTGTGCATACTTCATAAGAGCAAGGCTTAACTAAGGAACTCATGTGTGCGCCCTCCTATACAGAGGACCTGCCTCCAATACATGCATACAGTGCTACCTAAAACAGTAGTCACAACATGAATTAGGATGTATCTGTTTAATTTTAGCAACTCACTTCCCCAGAATAAATGGCTTTATCTTTCTATTTACTCAGAAAGAGGATACAAGAGAAAACGGAGTTGGCCTGGTTTAACTAAGTGTGAACACAGGGCTATCATAACCAGTACAGGAGTTGGCTGTTTAGATCACACGCTATCACTACATACCAGCCAATATCATTCAGTATTAGCAAGCTAATAATGGGGCTGGAGAGATGGCTCAGAGGTTAAGAGCACTGTCTGCTCTTCCAGAAGACCTGAGTTCAATTCCCAGCAACCACATGGTGGCTCACAACCATCTATAATGTGATCTGATGCCCTCTTCTGGCCTGCAGGTGTACATGCAGGCAGAGCACTGTATGCATAATAATAAATAGATAAATCTTTTAAAAAAGCAAGCAAGCAAGCTAATACCAAATAGCACATAACCATCCAGGAGCATTGGCACACTCCTGTAATCCCAGCACTTGGGGGGTAGGGGGTGGGGAGAGGCAGATCTTTGTGAGTTTGAGTCCTGCCTGGTCTACAAAGCAAGTACAGGACTGCCAAGGCTACACAGAGAAACCTTGTCTTGGAAAACCAAAACCCCAAAATAAAATAAAATAACAAAACAGTACATGACCAAGAACGAGGAGGCTTCGCTCTACTGTCCCGTAACTGCTAGAGAACAAGTCTGACTTCTCCTGGCTCCGAGCTTCAGCTCCCACCCACACCAAACGAGGAGAGCGCTGAGCTCTTCAGACTTTCTCTAAGTAGCAGAAGCAGGAGCTGTTCTGAGCCCTAGCTATCAAGCCCTTCTCACGTCCACGAGATGCGTCTGTAAGAGCAGAGCCCACTGAACAGTCTGAAAGCTACAGACGCAAAGCTCTTGTTGCTTCACATTTCCAAGATAAATTACACAGAGACACAAGAAACTCAGACATCAATTGTGTATGTTCAAAACTGTCAGTGGTAACTAGTAAAGTAACAGTACCTTAATTTCTGGATATTCTTATTTTCAGTTACTTCTATTAATACCTGAAAGTGAAATTTACTTATTAATTAATATATTTCATTAACTAAAATTTTCTGTTCCCCAAAAGTTTAATTTACACATTTTTCTCATTTATGGTTTTGAAATATTTGTATATAACAAGAAAAGTTTTTTTTTTATTATTAGTTGTGTGTTTGTGTAGCACAGCATGTGTGTGGAGGTCAGGGCACAACTGTGTGCAGTCACTTCTCTCCTACACTGTGAGAGTTGTGGGCTTCCTGCCAACCAGTGCCAGTGTACATATGATGGCCTTCTCGGCCGTGTTCAAGCTGAGGAGCTTGCCATGGCTACGGGATGCCCTCGCCTGGGCCAAGTGTCAGACTAGTACATCTCTAAAATCGCAACATCCATGATTTCCTATGGAAAACCCACAAAAAGACATTTCTCGTGGCTGATTTTAGTTAGAGACAAATGCAAAAGATAGTGAGCTTTCAGCAAGTCATTTTGCATAAATTATAATGTATTTCATTGTGCTTATCATCTCTTCATATATCTTTGCAGTTACATTATGGGTTTGTTTGTTTGTTTTAAGATAGGGTTTCTCTGAGTAGCCTTGGCTGTCCTGGATTCACTTTGTAGACCAGGCTGGCCTCGAACTCACATTTATCCACCTGCCTCTGTCCTGCAAAGTGCTGGAGGATTAAAGGTGTGCGTCACCCAGCCTGGCACATTAAATCTATGTTATCCTAATTTTGCTCTAACTGTTCACTAAACAGTTTTTAAGTGCTTTTTAGTGTTCTTAGCTATGGCTGCTATGAACTTCACTGTGTTTTGCTGAGTCTGTCACACTGCAGAGATCAGTAAAGACATCTTAGATATTGTAAGTCATTGGGCAAGACTTCTTGAATGAGCAATCTAACTTGAATTCTATTGATGTTTTTAATGCTCTCGTGAACTCGCCAGATCCACTATAAAAATGCCTTAAAAGGTATTTCTTGTTTCCCTTAAAAGCAGTGTCACTGTTCCAATCTTGCTCCAAGCCTAGAGGGTAAAGTCCTTCACCATCAGGACTAACAGCCCCTCCCCCACCCAACACTGCTCTAGTGCAAGTCCCTCCAGGGCTCTAGTGCAAGTCCCTCCAGGGCTCTAGTGCAAGTCCCTCCAGGGCTCTAGTGCAAGTCCCTCCAGGGCTCTAGTGCAAGTCCCTCCAGGGCTCTAGTGCAAGTCCCTCCAGGGCTCTAGTGCAGCCCAACACACTGTACACTTCGAGGTCTTGTTTTTGCATCCTTCCTTGCTTTCCTAGCAAAGACTCCTACATTTCGGCTTAGAGGGTGTCGAGAAAGAGCTTCGCTATCATATGTCTGGTTAATGTACACGGCGTCCATGACCTTGAAAACTGATGTACTAATAAGAGAAAGGAAATGTCTCTGACTCAATGATTTAATTGAGGAAATGTATTTGGAACACAAATATAATTTATCCTCTCTTTCCCTATCAAAACTGATAAGCTTCAAGTAAGCAATTCCTGCACATAAAATATCTTGCACAAAGACTGGCATAGAGCAAGCATTTGATAACAATTTTTATTGATGGCATTTGGGTATTTCATGTAAATACTGTTTCTATCAATACCAAGCAAGGATAGAGCTGTCTTAGATCAAGACCAATGAAGGTTCTAGCTTGTGAATTTAGTGATGGGAAAGAGATATAATGAAAACCAAAAGCATGATTTTTAAATTTTCAGTTAAAAATATATGACTTTGGAGACTGGCCAGCTAAAATGAGGAAAACAGTGCTGAACAGCAGCACATCAGAAGGTGGATTAGGGCTACATTAGCTAGAGTAGGTTAGCGAGAGACAGCCTTTGTGAGGTGGTGGTCGATTTGAATGATGTTTCTTAAAATACCATATACAAAAATGAGAAGACCGCACACCCACTGACAGAGAGGAAAAGACTACCAGGGTTTCAGCGTGGCCATGGGATGAGAGGTCTGCTCACGGCCACTCCTGCACACATGCTCACAGGGGACTTTCTCACTGCCTCCTTCTGGACTGCCCTGAGAAGCAGCTGGAGATGCCGGCAGGGTTGAGGTCCATGGCCTCCTAGGAGGGCTTTGGGACTTGCTGTGACTGTCCCTCAGCAGCTGTGTGCAGAGTTTTCAGAGTGGGTTTGAGGCTGGGTAGGAGGCACTTAGAGTGCACAGCGTAGGGATCTGATCCCGACCTAACCCTAAGGTTGAGCAAAGCTCAAATGGTGGCGCCTAGTGCAGGGCTGGTGCGGTGCTGGGTGCCCAGGGGCCAACCACAGATGGGCATGAGGACTCTTTCTTGGGTGAGGAACATGTCCTAAAACTGAACCGTGTGGCTGAATACACAACTCTGTGATTTGTTGAAAATTACTGGTATGTAAATTATATCTCAAAAGGCAGTTTCAGGATGACCAAAGAGTGGGAGTGGGAAATAGCTGCCTGGGTCCCAGAAGTGGATCAGTTAAACTTGAAGAGTACTTTTTCCAGAGGCCTGGGAACAACAAACCGTCTCTATCCCTCTTGCCTCCAGGACTGCTCTTAGCCAGGCTGCGATATTTCTCCCACTTTCACCTTAGACACCCAGGCGTCTTCTGTAATAGACACCTGATAGAAATCTAATAATGGCTAAGAAGTATGCTTATGCTAATCTCTAACATTTCAATTTTTTAAATTTTTGATAATTTCATATGCGAGTACTATATTTAAGTAATTTTTTTTATTTTACATGTATTGATGTTTTGCCTGAAAGTATGTCTGTGTGAGGGTGTCAGATCTGAGAGTTACAGATAGTGTGAGCTGCCATGTGGGTGCTGGGGGAGCCAGAGAGAATCTGGGGAAGAAGACAGACCCGAGGAGAGGAGAGAAGAAGGGGGCCGCCATGGGTGAGGTGGAGGAGAAGCACACGGCCGGCCTGGATGGAGGATTTGGCCCAGATGAAGAACATTAGCAAGTATTTGGGATTATGGATGAGAGGTAACTGGATTTAGCAAAAATAAACAGTGACATGTCAATTAAAAACCAGAAGCCTTAAAAATTGGATTAAATGGCAGATTACCTCATTATGCACCACCATCTTTCACACAGAATTCCCTATTCACTTTCAAGATTTATAGAATTCAAGAAAATATATAGGGTCTCCATTACTACACCCACTGCTACCTCAGCTGTAGTTTTAAAGTGTTCATTCATGCAGGGTTCTGTGAGCCTCAGGCGCACTGTCTTCTGTATCCCGTGTCTACAGTGGCTGTCTTCAAAGTGCATAATAAACTGAATAATAGCCACTTAAATAATTAGGTCTGGGGGCTGGAGAGATGGCTCAGAGGTTAAGAGCACTGGCTGTTCTTCCAAAGGTCCTGAGTTCAATTCCCCGCAACCACATGGTGGCTCATAACCATCTATACATGAGATCTGGTCCTCTTCTGACATTCAGGCAGAATACTGGATAAATAATAAATATTTTTTTAAAATTAGGTCCTAGTCCCTGGAGCCTGTGAATGTTATAAGGGGGAAAAGTCTTTGCATATGTAATTTAAAGCAAAGATGTATTATTAATTTTTAGATTTATTTTTGTGTGCGAGTGTTTTGCTTGCATGTATGTATGTATACCATGTTAGTGTCTGATTTTCACAGAGGTCAGAAAAAGACATCAGATCCTCTGGAACTGTAGTTACTGATGCACCATCATGTGGGTGTTGGGAACCAAACTCAGGTCCTCTGAGAGAGCAAGGAGTAATCTTAACTATGGAGCCTCTGGCCTCAAAGTCCAAGATCTGGAAAGGGAGGGATTATCATGAATTATCTGTTTGTCCTAAAGCAGAAGGAGGTGGGGAAGGTGGTAAGACAGAGACTGGAGTGATGTGGCCGTGAGTCAGGGAATGGTGGGGACCAGTGTAGATGAGAAATGGGCTCCAGGGGAACGGGGCCTGCTCATAACTTGCTTTCAAGCTCTTGGAGACTGATCCTGAACAATTACCTCTAGAAAGATGTCTGTTGTTTCAAGCTGCTATGTCAGAAGAGGACCAGATCTCATGAGTAGATGGTTGTGAGCTACCATGTGGTTGCCGGGAATTGAACTCAGGACCTTTGGAAGAACAGCCAGTGCTCTTAACCTCTGAGCCATCTCTCCAGCCCCAGGACCTAATTATTTAAGTGGCTATTATTCAGCTTATTATGCACTTTGAAGACAGGTGGTTCAGAAAAAGGCTCTTTTTAATAGCTGCTATAGGGTTTTTTGTTTGTTTGTTTGTTTGTTTTTGGTTTTTCGAGACAGGGTTTCTCTGTGTAGCCTTGGCCATCCTGGACTCACTTTGTAGACTAGGCTGGCCTCGAACGCACAGCGATCCACCTGCCTCTGCCTCCCGAGTGCTGGGATTAAAGGCATGGGCCACCACAGTTGGCTTTAAAGTCTAGAGTTTTAAAGTGGCTCACCCTAAAACACAGGAGAGTAGAGTCATCGCCAAGAACTGCCACAGCAAGCACAGGCTTTGTATACACCGTCAAATACACCTCCAACTGCTGCACTTGGAGGGTAAATATCACTACCACATGAAAACTACTTTCCACACAACTAAATAGGTAACTGTATTAAAATTTAAAATACAGGCCTGGAAAGATGGCGAAGCCGTTAAAATTTAAAATATATGCCTGGAAAGATGTCTAAGCCATAAGAACACTTGCTGCTCCTGCAGTGGATCCAGAGTTCAGTTCCCAGCACCCACATGGCTGCTCAAAACCTTCTGTAACTCCAGTTCTAGGGGATCCCAGAACCCCTCTTCTGGCAGCCACAGGCATCAGGGACTCAGATGTGTACTTACAGCTCAACACTGGCAGGCAAAACACTAATACACGTAAGCTAAAAATACATCTTTACAAAAATAATGATTGTTGGCACAGGTGGGAGTTTCAGAGCTCTGGACCATTCTTCCTTATGCAGGAAATAATAGTTACCAGTCAAAACACCCTAAGGAACAGCCTGCATCACTTGTCTTCTACAGTCCTGTGACCTTAAGGTCAGCATGACATGAAACAAAAACAACCTCTAGGACAGCTGGAGTGGGGTCTTGTGCCAGTATTGTGGAAAATGATGGACAGAGACTGTGGTTGCCAGGGAAAAGTCGGGACCTCAAGTGGATTACCAAGAGAGCTCCAGTCAACAATCTCATGTGGGATGAAAGACTGGTGACAGTCCGAGGCCCCACTCCTGTCTCTCCCCACATTTTCCTATCTCTTCCAGCAGTCCCCAGGAGCCCCGCAGTCCTGTTGGGCCCACGGAATTCTGCATTGACCCTGCAGTCATGAAGACCCAGTTTTCCCTGCCACTGTCCCTGGAGAACTCTCTTAAAACGGCTGTACAAACTTATTGGGCCGCTACCACGTGGGAACACAAAGTCACAGAAGGTTCCAGAAGTAACAGGAGTCGATCCAGGTCCTCGGAAGAACGACCCAGCCCTATACCCCGGGGCGCAACCCCGCCATCATACCTGTTACCAATACCTCGTCCTAAGAGACCGGCCGCATGTCCGCGGGGGGCCGTGGCCGCACCTGCGCGACCTGGGGACCCGCCGGCTCCCACTGCGCCCCGAGGCCGCGGCCCGCGCAGCTGCCCCTCCGCCACGCCTGACCCGCCGCGGCCAGCTGCTGCCCAGCACGAGCTCGGTCTGACGGTTGGTGGGGGGGAGGAATCCATAGAGAGAAGGGGCGGGGCAGAGAGACTAGGCCACGAGGAGAGGGGCGGGGCGTGGTAGAGGGGCGGGGCATGAGAATGCGAGGCCACGCCCCGGGACTCCTCAGCACTCCTAGTCGCCGAGGCAACCAGGCAGGCCCTACCAGCCTCTTTTCGCTTTCCCTACCGCCCGCCTCACTCTTCTGTCATTCTAGAGGCCCCCACAAACATCCTCCCGTATACCAAATGGCACAAATTCTCTGTTATCTACGTGCCGAGGGAGGAGCAGGCCGACACCCTTACTGGTGCAATTCGCTCCCTCCACCCACCCTGTGTCTGTTCAAGTTAACAGAATAACTTGCATTTTGCAGCCCGCCTGCGTTTAGTCTGTGCTCTTATGCTGTGTCTCCTTTCGCAATGTTTTTCTAAGTTCAGACAGGTCTTCAGGGTAGCTGACCCTTCCGCCTCCGGAGAGCTTTTTTTTCCTCCGGCCGGTCGTGCTTCGGTTACTCTGTCGTTAAGTCTAACTTGGAATTTTATCAGCTTGAGATTTCACACTCAGACTCCTGCGAGCTGTTCAAATGAGCATTCCAATGGAAGAGTTCCAGAGAGGCGGGGAGTCTGAGACACAACCTGTAAGGTTTAAGACTGGCCCCAAACTGGGAAGACTCACCCTAAAGGTGGGCTCCAGCCATGATCAAAGCGGGAGGGAAATCTTCAGCAGCTGAGTTCCTTGGTGCCACCGCTGTCAGGCTTTCTGAACCCAGTTTCCTCAGCTTTCCCATGTGGACTGAAGACCAGGGCCATCCCAGACCTCCTGTGCCAGCCTGGGATTGCTGAGACACCCAGCCTCATGCACTGCATATCTACTTGCTTCTCAGCTTCTCCGGAGGGACACAGACCTTTTTGTGAAAGGCAAATAAAGCCGCTCTTTAATATACATTCACTATGTGGGCTCTGTTCCCTCCAAAGAGCACTAACTAATACAATAAGGGTGCAAGGGGAGTTCAAAGGTCAGTGTGGGCTGTCTGCCTAAGAGTGGGGCTCTCCCCTGCCTTCTTACATTGGTTCTGGGATCAAACTCAGCCATGCTTGCCAGGCAAGCCCCTTTACCAGCTCAGCCATATGGCAGGCTCCGCCTGTTTGTTTGTTTGTTTGTTTTTCGAGACAGGGTTTCTCTGTGTAGCCCTGGCTGTCCTGGACTCGCATTGTAGACCAGGCTGTCCTCGAACTCACAGGGATTCACCTGCCTCTACCTCCCAAGTGCTGGGATTAAAGGCGTGTACCACCACTGCCCGGCGCTATCTTTTAAAAGCATTTTAAAATTACTGTTCTAAACAACTGTATTGCACTAAAACATACATAAAATGATCATTTTAACCTTTATAATTTTGGGGGGGAGCAGGGAAGGGGGTTGAAACAGGGTTCCTCTGTGTAACCTTGACTGTCCTGGACTCACTTTGTAGACCAGGCTGGCCTCAAACTCACAGAGATCCGCCTGCTCTGCCTCCCTGGGTGCTGGGATCAAAGGTGTGTGCCACCACACACAGCCATTTTAACCTTTTTAAACTTACGTCTATTGGTTTGTGGTTTGTGTGGAGGTGGGGGGGTGGGGGTGGGGACACCTTGCAGGGTCAGTTCCTGCCTTTCTCCATGTGTGTCCCAGAAAATGAAGCCAGTTGTCACATTGGCTACAAGTACGTTTATCTGTTGAGCCATCTCCCCTGTGCCATGGCCCTATTTTAGGCGTTTTAAAGTACAAGTAGCGTTAACTTATTCACTTTGTTGTTTTTATTTTTAAGCATGTAGGTATATGCAAACGTTATCACCATCCATCTCCAAAGCTTTGTTTTTCCCTGGTTGAAACTCAACGCTTATTAAACTCCAATTTTTCGTGGGTCCCTTCCTCAAACCTCAGAAACTATCATCCTATTTTCTGTGTCTATGGCCTTGTCTATTTTTGGCACTGCATGTAAGTATAAATGCATAGTGGTTTTAAAAGGCTTATTTACTTTATTTGTATGAATGTTTTTCTTCTATTTATGTTTACTACATGAGTGCCTAGTGCCTTTAGGGGCCAGAAAAAGGCATTGAATCCTCTGAAAGTAGACTTACAGGTGGTTGTGAGCCACCATGTGAGTGCTGGGAAGTGAACCCAGGTCCTCTGGAAAAGCACTAAGTACCCTTAACCTGTAAACCATCTCTCCAGCCCTGAGTGTTTGCTTTTATGTGTCTGGCTTACTTACTGTATTTTTAAAAGTTTCATTTCTACAAACATATTTCATTCCTTTTGTTTTATTTTGGTTTACTTTGAGATATACTCTCTTATAGCCCAGGCTGACCTCACACTCACCACATAGTTAAGGATGACCTTGAAGTCTTGATCCTCCTGCCTCCACCTCCCAAATGCTAGGATTATAGGTGTGTACCACCATGCCCAGAGGATTTCACTCTTTTTTTTTTTTAAGGCTAAATAACATTTCATCATGTGTATGTGTTGCTTTTTTTTTTTTTAGTTGTTCATTCGATTGGTCCTGGAATTGTTGAAGTCCTTGAATAGTAAGTGTGTGTTCTTGTCTACTTCTTTCTTAGGTAGGTTCCCATCGCTGTGAAGAGACACCAAGGCCACAGCACCTCTTATAAAGGACAACATTGAACTGGGGCTGGCTTACAGTGGCAGAGTTTCAGTCCATTATCATCATAGCAGGAAGCATGGCAGCATCCAGGCAGACATGGTGCTTGGAGAAGGAGCTGAGAGTTCTACATCTTGATCCGAAGGCAGCAGCAGGAGAGTGTGTGCCACACTGGTCATAGCTTGAGCATAGAAGACCGGAAAGCCCGCCCCCATAGTGACATACTTCCCCCAAGGCCACACCTACTCCAACAAGACTACTAGTGCCACTTCCTATGGCCAAGCATCAAACACATGAGTCTATGGGGGCCACCAAACCATTTTTTTTGTTTGTTTGTTGGTTTGTTTGTTTTTTTGAGACAAGAGTATCCCTACATATCCCAGATTGGCCTGGAATGTCATATGCAGCCCATCTGGTCTTAAATCAGCAATGTTCCTGCTGGCTGAGTGCTAGAATGACAGATGTGCACCACAAGACTCACAAGAAGAAGAAGAAGAAGAAGAAGAAGAAGAAGAAGAAGAAGAAGAA
>OU015756.1:24651003-24684407 GCA_907169655.1 Acomys percivali | reverse complement strand
AAGAAGAAGAAGAAGAAGAAGAAGAAGAAGAAGAAGAAGAAGAAGAAGAAGAAGAAGAAGAAGAAGAAGAAACTACTAGCATTATTGAGGGCCAAAATTCCTTTGAATAAATTACATCCACTTACGGTGTACCATCTATGGGTTGTGGCAGATGTGTATACACCTATAAAACTGTCTCAATTACCATCACTGTTGGTCATTTCCAAAAGATCTGGTCTGACCATGCTGTGATCATTTTGTGACCAGCGTTACTGTAGGTCGTGAAGCAGATGCTGTCCATTTCCTAATCTCCGTTCCCCTTCTTCATTCCGGCTGAACCCCAGGTGTGTGGAGGTACCCAGCATAACATCCTGTAAAGTTCTAGCATGAAGATCCTATTGCTTTCGTGTCTTTTCCAAGTGACTGCTTTCAGATGTGTTAGCCACTTTCAGGCCTTTGGAGGCAAGGCCGTGTTGGCTCTATAAGCTGCCATCTTAAGAAGACCCAGGAAGAGGTGACTCTTTTTGTCTGTAAAACATTGCCTAGAGAAATGGACAAACTTTAAGTGGATTTTGTTTGGTTTAGGTTGTTCAGAAGCATCCTAAGACTAAGTATTTTTTCCGGCCTATGTTGGACGTTGCCTATGATGACTTTAGTAATTAGTGAACCAGAAACGCCACTAGATGTCACCCTGGCTTCATCTTCAGAGACATTCATGAGCATTTAACAACAAAAACAAAGCCCAATACTTTGAAAATTAATTAGAAGCACTGACTGTCTTAAATTCCAGCACTTGGGAGGCAGAAGCAACTGGAGCTCTGTGAGTTTGAGGCCAGCCTGGTCTACATCTCATTCTCCAGGCCAGCCAAAGATACACAGTGAGACCTTGTCTCAACAAAACAAAAAAGAATGAAACACATTATTAGAAATGTGAGCAAAAATAACATGGGGCTGTAGCTTCATTGCAGAGCTTTGTCAACCATGTGCAAGGCCTTTTGTGGATCCCTGACACACATACACCTATTCCTAAAAAAAAAAAAAAAAAAAAAAAAAAAAAGGAAAGAAAATGATAATAAAATAAAGAGAAATGCCAGGCATGGTGGCTCACGTCTTTAATCCCAGCACTTGGGAGGCAGAAGCAAGCGGATTGATGTGAGTTCGAGGCCAACCTGGTCTACAAAGCAAGTCTAGGACAGCCAAGGCTACACAGAGAAACCCTGTCTTGTGTGTATGTATGTGTGTGTACCTACAGGATACACACAGCATGGGTGCACATGTGGAGGTCAGAGGGCAACTGTAAGCATCACTACTTGCGTACTACCTGTTTGACACTTGGTCTCTGGTCTCAACTTCATGCAACTGGCTATTTGACCAGTCAGCTTCCTAGCTGACTCACCACCTTTAGTCTTCCCCTAGGACAACAGGGCTTACAGACACATGCACCACTAGGGCTGGCCTTGACAAGGGTTCTGGGCATCTGAATTTTACTTTTTATTTTTTTATAGCTTTTAAATTTAAATAATTTAATCAGCTTACATCTCGATAATTTTTATTTTTTGAGACATAGTATTACTAAGGTTGAACTCTCAATTCTCTAGCTTCATTCTCCAGAGTAGGTGGGAACAATAGGCATTCACCAGCATGCCCATATTTTCTTTTATTCTTTATTTATAAATAGAGATACAAAAGAAAATATCAATAAAATTAACCTCAATTACACTTAAAGATCAGTAAATTTTTTGCCACATTTATTTTGCACACCTATGTTTCCATTGGAATACTATCATTATGTTTTGTTGTTGTTGTTGTTGTTCTCTGGTGTTGGGCCTTTCGGGTGGAGTTGACAACACAGGCCCTGTGCTGTGCATTAAATGTCAGTCTTTTGAGGAGGGAGGGGTCTCATGTGCCCACACTGGCCTGCACCTTATGTAACCATGGATGACGTTGACCTTCCGGATGCTGATGGTATGGTTGGAACTAGGGCTTCCTGTATGCCAAGCAAGCACTCAACCAATTGAGCTTCACCCCATCCTCACCCCTACCCCCGGGGCCTCAGCATCAAAGTTATTTTGGGTTATGTATTTATACATTGTGTGTATACACATGAATATGTATGACATGGGTGAATGCATGTATGAGTTTGGGCACACTTGTGCCATGGTGTGTGTTTGGAGTCAGAAGACAACTTTGGGGACTCAGTTCTAGCTTTCCACCTCCTCCTTCTCCTCCTCCTTCTTCCTGAGACAGGGTTTCTCTGTGTAGCCTTGGCTGTCCTGGACTAACTTTGTAGACCAGGCTGGCCTTGAACTAACAGCTATCCAACTGCCTCTGCCTCCCGAGTCTGGGATTAAAGGCATGTGCCACCACTGCCGGCTACTTTCCACCTTCTTGAGGTAGGGTCTTTTGCTGTGTCTGGGGCTGTGCTATGTACTCCAGGCTATCAGGCCTTAAACGTCCAGGCCATTGTCCTGCCTGGGCCTCCTGTCTTGCTGTAGGCATGTTACAGACAGGCACCTGTCTTTTTATGCGGGCTCGGGGAACTGAACCCTGGTGGTTAGGCTTGCACAGTTTGTGTGCTTTACTCACTAAGCCCTTTTGCCGTCCCAACATTGCGCTGTCCCACACCACAGTCTTATTTGCCACCGAAATCAAAACTTTATCACACCCCTATAGTTTTTAACTTCAGTTCCCAAAAAAATAAAATCCATCTTATCACAAATTCATATAGAAAAACTTTTGGGTAAATATATTCCTTGAAAAGAATTCTAATTTGTTCACATGATTTCAGAGCGGAGGAGTCTAGGCAACACAAATCCCTATCATAACACAGCTCAAATTCTGACTGGAAAGTAATGTTAAATGTTACATAGGGTTATTACAAACCTCGAAGCCAGAGTAACAGTCAGCCATGAGTGCCTAATATTCACAGTGGACAACTGGGGTAGACCACAGTTAAAGGCAGAAAAAGCCTTCCTCGGTTTGCCTAGCGGGGCCATTGGATTGGAGAGGCCAAGCCTATGTGGTATTTTCTTTTAAAGAAATTAATAAAGCCCTTAACACTTGAATGTTCTCCCAAACCGCTTAGGCACAGCTTCTCAGACTTAGCTGAAGTGCTGGGAGGGATTTTCAAAATACCAACGCCTGCCGAAGTTCTGCTTTAATTAGTAGGAGGCGGGCTCTTCTGGTAACTATTTCTGGCCACCTGCACCGTATTTTCAGATACCTCGGTGTTACCGACTCTAGACCGGCTCTGATTGCCAGGTCTTTGTGGCTGAATTCTGCAGAGAGCGCTCCGTGTGCCGCAAGGTCACGTTGCTGCTGCTGGCCTCGGCCGCCCTCACTCTCACTCCGGGCGGCTGCAGAGGGACCCACCATCGCTGAAAATGCCCAAGAAAAGAAATGCATTGCCTCGCTGAGATTTGGGGGTGCCCTTCCCCCATACACTAAGAATTTACGCCCTCCAACCCCAGTCTTTCCTCTTGCAAACCTCCCCTAAGCCCAGAAGCAAACGATGAACTTAAAACTTGACAAAAATGAGTCCAAAGTTTCCGCACAGCCTCTCGGACCACGGGGAACAGGATCGAAATTCCGAAGGCAACTAGAGCAACGCTAGCGCCCGCTTTCTTTAAAGGCTGTTTCTGCGGTGGGCGGAGGCTATTGTCATGGTAAATTTCACTCGGTGAAGGAGAAAGGGTTGGTGATCAATCAAAAAGGAGGTAACCCTTTGCAGTTCCGCCGCTTTCTTCCTAGGCGAGATTGAAAGGCTTTTTACTTTTCTAAGTTTGAAAAAAAAAAAAAAAAAAAAAAGACAAGGCTCTGGCGCGTGTGTGAACCAAAGTAGTCTGTGATGACCCTGGAGGACATCCGAGCGAACGCAGTGAGCAGACCCCACTGAGGACTTCCGCGACAGCACCTAATTCCCGTGGGTCTACCGGGAGAAGAGCGGACGGCTGGTTCCCCGGTTCGCATCCTTGAGGTGCCGCGAGCCACGGCGCCCCGACTGAATGCGTTTCTCCTCGCCCGCGGGTAGTTTGCTGGATGATTTAGCTCCGTTCGCCTCCATTTGAGTCAGGCACTTTAAACGGAAGCCGACTTGACCATGTGTCGGGCGTGATGAGGACCCCCGAGAACTTGGAGGAGCCTAGCGCCCCGCCAAACCCCAGCAGGACCCCCAAGGAGAGGTTCGTTTATCTGGAAGCGCTCCTGGAGGGAGGGGCTCCCTGGGGTTTCACCCTGAAAGGTGGCCTGGAGCATGGAGAACCGCTAATCATTTCCAAGGTAAGTTCCTGCTCTCAGTGTCGTCTGTCTTCAAACAACTTGTGTTTTGTTTGCAACTTTTAAAACTGTGTCAGAATTGTCAAAAACCGGTGTGTGTGGGGGGGGGGGTGCGCCGCGGCGGGGGAGTTTCCTGGGCATTGTCTGAATTCCACTCACCACTTCCTGATTGTCTGGAAATCTTTTTGGATAGTTTGGGGTTCATTTATTCTGTGAAATCCCCAGGGGGAAAAAAAAATGCTCATTTGATAGCTAATCTCCTTTTTGTGTATGAAACGCAAGATCAGTTCCTACACGAGCCTTCCGTCATAAATCAGATTAAAAATCAGCAGCATCAAAAGGTTGTGGCATAGTACACGGCCAGAAAAAAAAAAAAATCTCATCCTTTAACCGAGAAAACCCAGCTTTAAAAATATTTTAATTGTTCTTTTAATTTTAGATCATTAGCCCACGTGTTGTGGTGCATGCCACTAAACCCAGCAGGGGGACACAGAAGCAAGGTTTTCAGCCCAGGGCAAGTTAGCAAGACTCTGTCACAAAAACCAAGCAAACATACAAATGATTTTTGGAGAACTGGTTGCTTTATACGCAGAAGGAATTGTGAGTGGCTTTTAGTGTGGACAAAGACCCCCTTCTGCCCCTCTTATTTTGAAACCAAGTGACCCTGCCGTGGGACTCAATCTTCACTGATCTTTTTGGGTTTTTAGGAGTTAGTTTTCTTACTTTTTTTTCTGAAACTTCAGACTTTCATATTACTTCTTATAATATTTTTTTGGAAATTCCAGATTAGTTACAGTTGAGGGCAATAGGATATTTAAGGGCTTCCAGGCAATTACATCCCCAAGGAAACATTTGTAATTGAGGGAGGAATTCTTTTGAGTTTGAGGGTGAAAGGAGAAATGCTGTGTGTTGAATTTGAACTCTGTTATCTGGTAAGGTTGCTTTTCACACCCCCTCGGCCCCCCAGTGTGTGGTTTGAGGAACACCGGAGTAATCTTTTGTTTTTGTTTTGTTTTGCTGTTTTTGTTTTGTTTTGTTGTTTTTGTTGTTTGGTTGGTTTTTCGAGACAGGGTTTCTCTGTGTAGCCTTGACTATCCTGGACTCACCTTTGTAGACCAGGCTGGCCTTGAACTCACAGCGATCAGCCAGCCTCTGCCTCCCAAGTGCTGGGATTAAAGGCTTGCGCCACCACTGCCCGGCTGAGTAATCTTAATGTGGATAAACCAGGAGGAGTTGGAGTGACAGCAGTTTTGCCCCCTACCCCAACCCCAGACATCCTGCAGGCTGTGTGCTTTCCTAAGGAAAACAGAAGATACGTGTATTTGTATCTGTTAGGAAAGATTTCACTTATTGAAAAACTTTAGCCTCATTCCCACGGTCCTCAGTAAACGGAGGCTTGTTTTTCTCAAGCTTTTGACTACATCCCCTTGATGGAGAGGCCTGGTGGCACCCAGAGGAAGGATAGCAGGCTACCAAGAAGAGACTTTATACCCTGTGATCATATACAGGGGGAGGAGGTCCCCCTCAGGCACAGTCATAGGGGAGGAGAGTAAGGGGAAAATGGGAGAGAGGGAGGAATGGGAGGATAGAAGAGATGGGATAACAATTGAGATGTAATATGAATGAATAAATAAATTAATTAATTAAAAAAAAAGAAATCTAGATAGTGGTCAGCTGTTGGGCAGAGCAACAGCTTAATCTAGTCAAGGGATTCCACTTAGGTCTTTCACTTGCCATTCTTCTGTCTGGTCCTCTGTCCTCGTGGTCCCAGGGTGTGTGCTGGGCTTCCAGTATTGCATCTTCGTTCCAGGCAGGTTGGAAGGGTTTTGCTTTCTCATCCGACTTCTGCTTCTTTCTCACTGGCCAGCACTGCGCACCACATAGCTCTCCTGTAGGTAGCAAAAGGGAAATTAATGGCCATGACTGTTTTAGACTGGCTAGGGTTTCATGAATCCAGAGTAGGGTCCCACCCTTCTAGAAGTCAAGGATTTTTTTGCTACTATTTGGGGCGGGGGTGGGGGGCTGGGGGGGGAGCAGAAATTGTGGTTCTTTCTATGACTGAAACAGAGTTAACTGTTGGGTAAACAACTAAGAATGCTTGTAGCAAATGTATTTGAAAGACTGACTGCATTTGAAAACCGATTGCACAGCCTTCCCCCTCTTTTAATGATAAAAATCTATGCATGTATTCATGAGAATGCTGGTGGCTCCTGGAGAGGTCTAATCCTGCCTCTCCTGAGTCCTTGGAACCTGCTGGTGTCTGCAGGACGTGAGCATAATGCTCTACATCAGTGAACTCTGCAAAATTAGATGTGACTGTGAATGCAGTGGAATGTCTGCTACAGAGAAAGACTTTTAAAATCTTGATAAAGATTATGGCTGCTGCTCTTCATTATCCTAGGAGACTCTCGTGTTTGATATTTTAATCCCTTCTCTTGGCGATGTAAGGGAAGGACTTTTTTTTTTCCTCTGTGCAGCTTCAGAAATACAGTCCACCTAGTGAAGGGAGGCAGCGTGGCTAGGGAGACTCCCTCTCTGGTGGCACGGATGGGCAGCACAACTTTGTTCTCATTTCAACAGACCAGGAAGACAGACAACCAGGAGCTGGTATCACTATCAAGGCCTCTTCTAGCTAAGCCACAGTCCCGAAGGTTCTATAACATCTCAAAACAGCTGAGACCCAAGTATTCAAGCACAGTACCCCATGGGGACAGTTCACATTCCAGCGGGAATAGGAATAGAAGGTAACTTGTCTGCAACTGTTTGAACAATGGCAACATTTACTTTTTTCCCACATGGTAGGCTGAACGTAAGCTGAACTGGAAAGTGGCTCTTATATATTGCCAGATACGAGTTCCCTCCACTTTCCTTCCTCCATCCCAGAGTAATGTCCTATTGGCACGATCACAGTGACTTGTTACCATATCTGTTTTCCATTTTCCAGCCATTAAGAATCAGGCAGGAAGCTGGCGTGGTGGCGCATGCCTTTAATCCCAGCACTCGGGAGGCAGAGGCAGGAGGATCGCTGTGAGTTCAAGGCCAACCTGGTCTACAAAGTGAGTCCAGGACAGCCAAGGCTACACAGAGAAACCCTGTCTCAAAACGCCCCCCAAAAAAACCAACAACAACAACAAGAAAGAATCAGGCAGGAGGGGTTGAGAGAAGACTCAGTGGTTAGGAGCACTGACTCTGCTCTTCCAGAGGTTCTTGAGTTCAATTCCCAGAAACCACGTGGTGACTCACAACTGTCTATACTGGGATCCAATGTCCTCTTCTAGCATCCAGGTGTACATGCAGATAGAACACTCATGCCGGGCGTGGTGGCGCACGCCTTTAATCCCAGCACTCGGGAGGCAGAGGCAGGCGGATCGCTGTGAGTTCAAGGCCAACCTGGTCTACAAAGTGAGTCCAGGACAGCCAAGGCTACACAGAGAAACCCTGTCTCAAAAAAAACCAAAAAGAAAAGAAAAGAGAACACTCATATATGTAAAATAAATAAATAAGTTAAAAAAAAAGAATAAGGCAGGAGGGACTGGAGAGATAGTTCATCGGTTAAGGGCACTGACTGCTCTTCCAGACAGCCTGGGTTCAAATCCCAGCACCCACATGGCAGCTCACAACTGTCTGTAACTCCCAGATCTGACACCCTCACACAGACATACATGCAGGCAAAACACCAGTGCACATAAAAATAAAGGTAAAAATACATTTAAAAAGAAAGAAAGAATGAATGAATGAATCAGGCGGGAGGGAAGGAGAATTTACAGAAGTATAATCTAGGTCAGTCTGCTTTGTTCACTGGGATAGCCAACAGCAGTCCCATTTCTATTTCAATGAAAGGCAACAAAAATGAAATCAGACTTAAAACTCTGACCTTTATTTCCACTAATAACATTTGAAGTGTCACCTCGTACCAAGGCTTTTGAACATCTTGTGTGGCAAGCAAAGCCCTGCTCATCCGCCTCCCTTCAGATTTCCCTGATGTCTCCCAGCTGAGTGACTTGGTCTTGCTTCTATATATCATGTATTCATATCACTGAATCATGATGACTTTGGGGGGGGGGAGGGAGTTCTGAGACAGGGTTTCTCTGTATAACAGCCCTGACTGTCCTAGACTTGCTTTGTAGACCAAACTGGCCTTGAACTCGCAGAGATCTGCCTACCTCTGCCTCCCACATGCTGGGATCACAGGTGTGTGTGCCACTGCGCCCAGTGAATCGTGATGTTTTATTCATGCTCATTAACTTGTCCAGGACAGGGAGCATGTTTCTTTTTTGCCATGTCTAACCCAGAGCCTGTAATAGGGGTCTAACCTTTCTAGAAGTCAAGGTTCTTTGCCTACTGTTTGAAAATAAATGTTGAGTAAGTGAAATGGCATGGCTATATGTAGCTCTTAAATGATCCCTGATGCAGTGAGCATTTAATAGCTTCGATCAAATCAACTAGCAAAAAGCAAAGTCGGGTAGTGGGCAGTTTAAGCAGGGAAGCGGGGTTCCCATGAGATGAAGAAAGCTAGACAGATTCCCAGAGTTAAGGTATGTATCCGTTTCTTATTGCTGCTATAACAAATCACTCCACCTTAGGTGGCTTAACACAATGCAAGCTTGCCAACCTATCATTCTGTAGGCAGGAAGTTTCGCTGGGCTAACATCAAAGTGTCTTTAGGGCCAGACTCCCTCTGGGGGCTCCAGCAGAGAATCTCTTTCCTCTTTCAGTTCTGGAGGTTGGAAATTCTAGAGGTTCACATTCCCTGAACCCAGATGCCCTTTTTTCTTCAAAGCCAACTATAGCAGCCTAAGTCTCATTTATCAGCCCAGCCTCCAATTCTGCCTCCCCTCTGCTTTGTTACTTAACTTTGCTTATAGTTCTAGGAATTGAACTTAGCATTATGTATGCCAGGTTAGTGCCTCTAGCCCCAGCCCCGTTGTCAACTTCTAAAGACACTTGTGATTTCATTGGGCCTACTAAGGTAGTGTGTAGGCTTTGAACTTTTTCAAATCTTCTTTATTTGGGGTTCTTTAGTGTCCCTTCCAACCTATCATAGACAGGAGGGAAAAGAGGTTAGTGGGAACAGGAGAAGCAGACCTTCTTAGAATCAGTTCCTGGGAGTGATTCCACTCTTGGTAGTTGGCAGGATTCCAGCAGGTTCATTAAACAGCCAACCAACAACTCAGCAAAGGTGACTGCAACCGCAGTAACTGGAACCCAGAGCAGCAGCCAGAACCCAGAACCTCGAAGCGTTCTCTGGAGCGGTTCACTCTAGGAGCATCTTAAAGCAAAGCGATGAACAGCTAAACAATAGGAAATGATGCCAAGACCAAAAAGCCCAGCTTCCTCTTTAGCCATATATATATATATATATATATATATATAATACCATATTTTTCGGACCATAAGATGCACTTTTTTCCTCCCAAAAGTGGAGGGGAGGGGGGAATTAGGGTCCCCTTATGGTTTGATTGCTGTTTTTACTGTTTTTCTTGTTTTACTGCTCTAAAAACTGGGTGTGTCTTATAGTCTGAAAAATACGGTATCGCTTCTCAGAGTCTGTACTAGCATGTTTTTCAGCTGACAAAGACCAAGCAAGAAGTGGCTCCAAGTCTGTTTCCAGTGGACAAACACCACATACCCTCACATAAGCCTGTTTCACATACCATACTGGGGATCAAAACAAAAACATGTTTACATCCACTACAGTAATGTGCTTGGTACTATACATTTTATTTATTTAGATATATAAGCACTGTATTGCATGTATGCCTGTATGACAGAAAGGAGCATCAGACAAAAGAGGGCATCAGATTCTGTTATAGATGATTATGAGCCACCATGTGGTTGCTGGGAATTGAACTCAGAACCTCTGGATGAGCAGCCAGTGCTCTTAACCACTGAGCCATCTCTACAGCCTGTAATGCTTGTTTTAAAACTAGCCAATTAAGGGGGACCTCTTAGTCACAGTCATAGGGGAGGGGAGTAAGGGGAAAATGGGAGGGAGGGAAGAATGGGAAGATACAAGGGATGGGATAACCATTGAGATGTAATATGAATAAATTAATAAAATATATTTTTGAAAAAACTAGCTGATTAATAGCTTTAATTCCATTTGGTTCTTCCTTTGCCATATAGCCTAACACAATCATAAGATCCAGGGGTTACAAAGCCTTTGGGAAGAGAGGGTGCTATTTTATCTGCTCCAGGGAGTGTAAACATTAATGAAAGTTTATAGGATGAAGGCAGAACCAGGGAAGAGTCTAGGGCAGTGGCTTTCAACTTTCCTAATGCTGCCTGCCACCCTTTCATACAGTTCCTCATGTTGTGGTGACCCCCCAACCATAAATTATTCTATTACTACTCCGTAGCTGTAATTTGGCTACTGTTGTGAATCGTAAAGCAAATATCTGATATGCAGGACATCTGACGTGTGACCCCTGAGAAAGGATCGTCTGACCCCCTATAGCAGGGTCACACCCACAGGTTGAGAACCACTGGTCTAGAGTGAACCGTAGCAGCTGAGATTGACTTTCAGGTCCTCTTGCTGAGCCAATGAGAGAAGTGCACAAGGGCCTCATGCACTACTGGGCAGATCCCCTATTCTCCAAAGGTAGGGCGGTTCCCTATTGCAGGGGAAGGGAAAACGCAGCGCATCCCGAATCTTAGGAAATGCACGTACGCATTATGTACACAGTTGTAAGCATCCAGGTTGTAAATGGCCATATAATGCATGAAGTATCAATTTTCTTTTGGTACAAAACCAGACAGGCAAATGAATGCGGGGAAAGCTACAAAGGGGTGGCAATAAAAAGATTATTTTCTAATTGCTTTCTTTACAATTTAATGTCCTTGAAAAGGAAAGGTGGGGTCGAGAAATGAACTTCTGTAATCTGTGAGCTTCAAATAGAAAGAGTACCTTTAAAAAAAAAAAGGTGGTTGTAAGTGGATGCTCAGACAATTCAACAGTTCAGGAAGTTGGCAGCCTGCTTTGATTATGAGTCATTTGCTCAGTGCAGGAGCTGGGAAAAGCAGTTCCACCCAACTGCAGAGGTGCACCTGCTGCAGGGGTGCACCAACTCCCAGGGCTCGTAGCTAACTAATGAACACAATTACAGCAAGCAGGCACTGCCGATGATGCCAAGAGGTTACTGTGCTCAATGATCGATTCCAAGACATCTACACATGTTCTATAACTCCACGAGGAAAGGCATCCTAGTATGCCCAGTGATGTCCATGCGGAATGGGGACACTGTCATAATATAGAAATGAAGGTAGCAACTCAAAATATGTGGTATAAGGGAAGGATGTTTATTTGAGGAGAGGAATTAGGGCCTGGGGAAAATTGCACTTGTGGACAAGCAGGCAGACAGACTGGGATAGAATCACGAGGACAGAGAAGGGCAGAAAAGGGGAGAGAGAGGGGGGAGGAGAGAGAAGGGGAGGGGGAGAGGGAGAGAGAGAGGGAGGGAGGGAGGGAGGGAGAGGGGGGGAGAGAGAGAGAGAGAGAGAGAGAGAGAGAGAGAGAGAGAGAGAGAGAGAGAGAGAGAGAGCGCTTTTTAATCTGGTTGGCGGCACACCTGGCAGCAGTGGCAGGTGATGACATTAGCGGTTGCTAGGTCCCTGAAAGACGAGCTAGTGGAATCACCTGTGAACTAACAGACACAGTCTAAGTAACTCTTGGAAGCTTCCACAGCTAGTGTTGTCGAAAGAAGCAGCTCTCGCCTTAAAGGAATAAAAGACATGGCTTATTTTGGATGAAATATGAGTGATCATGGCCGAGGAAGCATACATTTGGATCTCCCTATATATAATGTCCCAATGAGGAAGCGTGGTCTCTGCAACCTCACTGCTGTGTCGAGGGAATGTAGAAATGACAGACACACGTGCGGAAAAGCTGGGGTTGGGTGGGCTGCGCTTTCTGTGAGGGAGCCTCTGCATGTTTATAAAGTACAGCACAGCAGGGAGGGGTCAGCTAGTCTGGTTAACAGCTCTCTGTAGGGGGAGCAGTCTCAGGCTGCAGTCACTCAAGAGGACCCCTGGGGTTGCTGGCTTTTACACACATTGCCAACCTTTGCACTTGGACCAGGGTGAGATGTTACTATCCCTCTGAGCCTCACCCCGTTGGAAAGACTTATCATTACTATAATTTTGTTACTGTTATGAGTTGTAAATATATACTATAATATGCAAAATATCTGAGAGGTAACCCCTGTGTTCAATTTGAAATGAATTTTAAGTATTTCCTCCTAACTCTGGGCTGGTTAAATTAACTCATTGAAGCCATCTTTTTTTTTTTTTTTTTTTTGGGTCTCCTTCCAAGTGTTAGGTTATATCAGCTTGAGCTCACTCCTCCTCCTCCTGGTCATGATCATGGTCCTCCTCCTCCTCTTCTTTTTCTTCATTTGAGCTAGGGGCTGGAACCAAAACTGTCCTTGAACTCCTAATCCTTCTGCCTCTATCGAGTGCTAGTATCACAAGTATGTGTCCATTACTCAGCTATCCTCCTGCCTCAGCCTCCCAGGTGCTGGCCTTACAGAAGTGTGCCACCAGGCTTATTTTGATGGATGGTTTCATTGACCAGACTTTCTCAATTTCGCTCCTTAGTTTTCCTTCTTCATTCTTTGACACCCATGCTGTGTCCTTCGTGATCACACCTCTCTGCTGCTGGTGAATCGATGTGCCCCCTCCTTGCTCTGCTTCTACCTCTCTTGCTTTTGCTCTGCCTCCTTTTTGCTGACATTTTCCTCACCTTGTCTTCTAATAAAACAGTTCTTTAGCCAGGTGTGGTGGCGCACGCCTTTAATCCCAGCACTCGGGAGGCAGAGGCAGGCGGATCGCTGTGAGTTCGAGGCCAACCTGGTCTACAAAGAGAGTCCAGGACAGCCAAGGCTACACAGAGAAACCCTGTCTCGAAAAACCAAAAAAAAACAAACAAAAAAAAACCAGTCCTTTGCTGTTAGCCTCCTGTGGATGAACTACGGTCTCCTTAAGGCCTCGTGGGTTTTACTTGTGCTTGTAAACCCTGCCTTTTCTGGCAAAAATAACCTCTAACTTCACACACAGCAAATTCTCAGTTTAAGTGGCTTATAGGATTTCAGAGCTGTAAAGAACCGCAGCAGTCATGTGACCCAATTTCCGTATTATACTGAGGAGAAAAAAAAACAAAAACAAAAAACCCTGAATCACAAAGAGTGCATGCATTTGCCAAGGTGCTTTCTGTATTAGCTGACAAAGTGTCTGTTTGTATGTGTGTCTGTGTTGTGCGTGTGTGTGTGTGTGTGTGTGTGTGTGTGTGTGTGTGTGTGTGTGTAAAGTTAGTGAGACAGTCATTGCTTTCTACTGGGGCCATTTTTGCTTTTGTGTGAACCGTAGGCCCTTTTTAGACTTCTAGAAGGTCAGGATCTTTCAGCTCTCTCCTCCTGCATTCTCCCTCCATTCCTGTCTTTCTTTCCTGCTATCCATAGTGCTGAAATTATGCACAGCAATTATGAAAATATGCTAATGGTAGAGAGGAGATGATTAATATAAAGCAGATTATAACACCGATCTGGGTGGGGTGGCACGAGGCAGTAATTATAGTGCTTGGGAAGTAGAGGCAGAGGGATCAGGAGTGAAAGGCCAGCTTTGGCTGCATAGTGAGTTCAAGGCCAACCTGAGGTACATAGTATCTCAAAAAAATATTTTCTTAGAAGGATATCTATGGTAGTGTGTGAACAGAATATTAGAAAGCCCTTGAAGGCCAGGGACATACATAGCTCAACTGGCTGAGTGTTTCCCTAGGATGCAGGAAGCCCTGGGTTCAAACACTGCAAAAACTAGGCACGGTGGTGGACACCTGTAATCCTAACACTCAGGAAGCGGAGGCAGGGTGATCAGGGGTTCAAAGGCTTCCTTGCCTGCATAGTGAGTTTGAGGACAACCTGAGTTACATGAGACCCCATCTCTGAAAATCAAAAATTAAAAATAAATAAATGAATACATTTATGCCTGGGAAAATAATATATATGTGTGTGTGTGTGTGTGTGTGTGTGTGTGTATACATATATATATCCTCCTGTGGAAAACTGTGGTCTCCTTGAGGTCTCATGGGTTTTACTTGTGCTTATAAATCCTGCTTTTATATATATCTTACACATATGAAGTGTTGAGCAAATGTCTCTTAGATTGAATTAAATTAGTCAAAACAGGGAAACACATGCTTTATTTAACTTTTAATGGGTTACCCAAGCTTTGGTTAAAGTGTAACATGTTTTGAGAAACCGGTGAAGGCTGTGATCCTTTCACTGTTGTTGGATGGAGAAACACCATGCTGCTCCTAAATGCCAAGTGGAGCTGGGCCTCAGTGAGGACACTGCTTGCTTTGCTAATACATCCCTAAAAGCTTTCCCTCCCACATGGAGAGCCCAATTCAACTGAAGAAATATTCACCTCATTTCAGTGAGCCCACAGTGCAATTGGAGACACACAATGAGAGATTTTCTATCAATCTTTGAAAACTGCACAAAACCTCAAAGGCCATCCTGGATCAGCCGAGCCCACAGACAGAGTCTTCCACATCGAGGCCTTTGATGTGGTTCCAGACAGCGAGCATCTTACCCAGAGGGCTGCGGAGTTGTTCTCCGAACATCCCAGGAGTCCATCCATCTCCCACGTGCTCTGATCTCCCAGGCACTTCGCAGTACAGCAAAATGATGCAGAGTCTCAGATAAATCAAGTGCTGTGCTCCCTCTTCTAGTGACTTTTCCCACGAAAATGAAGTCAGCCTGTCTGACCTGCAGAATGGAAGTGACATTTCTTTCCCGTCTTCCCATGATGCTTTGCTACCTTGGCAGCCTGGCACCATATACAAAGCTGAGCATGTCTCCACAGGCTTATAACTCCAGCATGGTAAAGGCAGAGACACAGGATCTCAAGGAATTGCTGGCCACCAGTCTAGCCCCAGCGTCAGTGAGATGCCCTCTCTATCTCAAGAAAAGAAGGTAAAGGGAAAATTAGCAGGAAAGTTAAGACCTTGGCTCTCCTATGCTTCCATGAGCACATGTGAGCATGTATCCCATCCCCCCAACTGTGCACACATCACATCAATACAAATAAATGAATTAAAAATAAACTTAATATCCTCCCTAAAAAAAAAAAAAAAAAAAAAAAAATCAAGCAACGCTTGGAAGTTGCTAAGCTAGAGAGAAAGTGTTTTGAGAAAATGGAGGGGCTGGGGAGATGGCTCAGTGGCTAAGAGTGCACACCCCTCTTTCAGAGGCCCTGTTCTCAGCATCCATGGCAGGCAGCTCACAACCGCTATAGCTCAACACCAGGGTGTGTCACCATCTTCTGGCCTCCACAGGTACTTGCACAGATGCGATGCACATAAACTCATGCAGGCACACGGGCATACGTAGACATAAATAAATCTTTTGTTTTGTTTTGCTTGAGACAGGATTTCTCTATGTAGCCTTGGCTGTCATGGACTCAGTTTGTAGACTACCACGCTGGCCTTGGACTCACAGAGATCCACCTGCCTCTGCCGCCCTGAGTGCTGGGATTATACCTGTGAGCCACCATGCCCTGCTTTATTAAATATTAATAGTAACAATAATAATAGTAATAATAATAATAGGAATCATAATAATAATAAATTGCCCCAAAAGGGCAGCAATAAAACTAGCCAGTCAACCAATCAAGCCAGGTGATTGAAGTGGAATTAGTTGAACTAAGTATTTAGCACTTTAGGTATTAAATGCTGTTCTGAGCCATGCATTTGCTTATTGTAGTGCTGTCTATCTCCTTCCTTTTGTGTGGGATTGGATTTAGGGCCTCCCACATGCTAGGTAAAAACACTCCCACTGAGCTGTACTCTCGCCCTCTCTCTTCCCTTTGAGAAGTGAAAGCTTTTAACATGTAAATATGTACGGGTATGATTTGAAGTGTTCGTCATCTTGTGTGTGTTCTCTGGGAAGTTTGAAGTTTTCGGACTTGTTTCATAGGAACTGGGAAGTGAGCTGCTGGAATTCAGTCCCAGCATCTGGGTGGCATCCAGAAATGAATACGCATGTTGGTATTGAGACAAATAATTGAAAAATTGGGCAGGGAAGTAGCACAGCCCTTTCTCTTGTGCCGGCATGTGTTGTTTGCTTTTCATATTTTTTTTTTTGCTTTGGAGTGTACACTAATGAGTAGCCAGCCCAAAAAGAAGGCGGCTATTGACCTAAGAATAAGACAGCAGGAGAAGGTTGAAAGAATTAGCCATATTCTTCAGGGTTGCATTCACGGCTGCGTGGTGGAGCCCTTGGCTGCGAGTGTACAGCTCCGCAAGTTGTTGGCAATCTCTCCAAAGGCCTCCTGTCATAGTCTCTCCTACCCATGGAAGGCAGTGGATGCGACCGTTTGGAAGAACAGTTTAGTCAGACTCTTCCCAATGGGACAAGCTATGTGGTTCCTTCCCGATCCCAGGAACTGAACGTCATTGCTACCTGGCTTCTCAAACAGAGGAGTCCGAAGGAGAAAGGGAGAGGTGCATACTGATTTCCATCTGTGGGTCAGACTTTCTTAGGGTATTATTATTGTATTGGAATGCAATTTGTTTTTATATACGAGGAGAGAGCTCTCTCTTAAATCCTGATGGAGCCAAGATTTCAAGCTAAGTCGTCTCATTCTCCCACTACTATGTTTAGTCAGAACATTATTTACTGACTGTGTAAAAAAATGTGCCAGCCTGGGAAACATGCAGTGAATGAGGTCCCTGCACCACAGACCGCATGTTTTCCTCCTTTCATCTTAACCTACTGAGCTGACCCTCCCTCCTGCCGCTGTGTTCGCAGTGCCTTACTCTTCGCTTGGGACTTCAACAGTCACCACTGCAATTCTTTGCTTAAAGGCTTTATTTTGCTTCCCTTTTGCCACCAGCGTCCACCCAGGGTAGACTAGAGTTGCTGTAGCCTTACCCTGCAGAAGGAACCAACAGCTGCCCATAGTTGGAGCCGGCTGGCCTCTGATGATAGAGAAGAAATGGGCAGTGAGGAAGATAGAGATAGAGGCATGAATTGTGGTGTGCTATATTGCACAGCAGGAGGAGCACGGAAAATGTTGGTGTCGTGCATGGGTCAAACGACAGCGAGAAAAGAGCCTGATGTTTTTGTCCTAAGGAAGTGGCAAATTTCGGGAAGCAGTTACGTCAAACCTGATTTAAACGTTTATTTATAGTATGTAGATAGATTGAAATCTCACATGACGCCCTGCATATGTACAATTTTAATATTTTATGTACCAGCTAAAAGTAAAATGTAAAACCTTCGTATGAACCTAGATTTTACACACAGATGTACGCACATACATGCACACACCCATACACAGACATACACATACACAAATATAGTAGGGAGCTGTTAAGGAAAAGGAAGGAGAAGGTAAAGGATGTGAATATGGGCAAATACACGATATCCTTCGATGCAAATGTCCTGATGACGCTCATTACTTTGTACAGAGATAGACTCTAATAAACAGGAACTTCAGGCTGGAGAGATGGCTCAGCAGTTAAGAGCACGTGCCGCTCATGCAGAGGACCAGGCTGGGCTCCTGGTCTAATACAAAGGGAAAGGGAGAAACCGAGTTGCGTGCCAAAACCCACCTCTTCCTGCTTCTTGACTGTAGAAGCACTCCTGCACTGTGAGTCTTCAGACTGTGAGCCAAAGTAAACCCGTGCTTCCTTCAGTGCTTTTGTCAGGTATTTTTGTCATCCTAACAATAAAAGTAATCAAACTGTGTGGAGGTGGCTCACGCCTTTAATCCCAACACTCGGGAGGCAGAGGCAGGTACATCTCTCAGTTTGAGGCTAGCCTGGTCTACAGAGTAAGTTCCAGAGCAGCCAAGGCTACACAGAAAAACCCTGTCTCAAAATAAATAAATAAATAAATAAAATGAAAATAAACGGTAACCTTACATTTGTGCATTTTACCGCATAGAAGTCATACTCAGGTGGGATGCTTTAAATACAAGAAAAAATTAACTAGCCACTAAAAGGAAAAAAATTAAGAGTAGGCCTACGCTAAAGATAGGAATTTAATATAAGATGAGAAACTTTATTTTCTTTTTCTTTTTTTTTTTCTTTTTTTGGTTTTTCGAGACAGGGTCTCTCTGTGTAGCCTTGGCTGTCCTAGACTCACTTTGTAGACCAGGCTGGCCTCGAACTCACAGCGATCTGCCCACCTCTGCCTCTGCCTCCCGAGTGCTGGGATTAAAGGCGTGCGCCACCACCACCCGGCTTATTTTCTTTTTCTTTACCTCCTTCTCTTCCTCTTCCTCTTCCTCTTCCTCTTCCTCAGTAACCCACACACAGACATCCACGCAGTGCTGAGAATTAAACTCAAACTTCACACATGCTAGGCAAGCATTCTATTACTGAGGTACATCCCCAGCCCAAAAGAACTTTAATTTTAATTAATGAAGGCAAAAATTACATTTAGATAATTCTGGGACCAGCAAAGATAAAATCTGAATCCATTTGTTTCCTAACACCCTCCCAGAGACAGAGGGGTGGGGAGGAGGGAGATAGCGTGCGCTAGATGAAAAGATTTAGATAGAAAATTTAAGCAAGGGCAGGAGACATGCTTTAGTGGGTAAGGGAATCAGCGGCCAATCCTAAGGACATGAGTTGATCCTCAGAGCCTCTGTGGCAGAGGGAGAGAACAGATCCACTGTCCTCTGATTTCCATACATGAGCTGTGGCTGGCATGTGTATACACACGCGGCAGGCACATGCACTTGTACATGCACATGAACATGCGTGCATGCACAAATAAATAAATAAACATAGTATGATTTATTTTTGAGGGAGGCCAGAGACAGGGTTTCTTTGTGTAGCCCTGGCTGGCACACTGTAGACCAGGCTGACCTCAAATCACAGGGATCCGTGCCTGCCTCTGCCTCCTGGGTGCTGGGATTAAAGATGTGCGCCACCATCATCTGGTTTATGATTTTACTTTATTTTTTAAGTAAAGTGAAAGCCAGGTTCTTTTGGGGGGGGTGAGGTGGGGAGTGTTTTGGTTTTGTTTTCTGTAGTATCTAACACTGTACGTATATATTAAGCAATAATTTCTGATTGCCTTAATGACCCCCTTTCCTGCAGCAATTCCCTCACCTAGTGATGGCCTTTGAAATTTGGGAAAATTCAGTATTTAATGATCACCCATTATTTCCCCTTCCCAAATACACATACATATACTTAAAAAGATAACAGTAATTTTTTTTTTTACTGAGATAGTATCTCCGTGCCATGTAATTGCCCACTGCAATATACTTTTGAAGTATCATAGCCCTATTTGTCTTTAAAATGAAAGATCCTGTGTGTGGTATGTATGTATGTATGTAAGTATATGCTCATGGGCACCATGACGCATGTGTGGAGGTCAGAGGGGGAGCTTGGCTGCCTGTCATTTCTTGTTTCTGACCTTGTTTCAGACAGGGTCTCTGTTGTTTGCCTCTGTATATGTCAGGTCAGAGTCCTTGAAACTTTTGGGAAATAAATTCTGCCTCCACTTCCTGTCTTGCTGTAGGAATGCTGTGACTACAGACACATGCAATTGCTTCTGGCTTTACAGGGGTTCTGGTCCCCAGTCCCCCACACTCCTATATATGCCTTTTTAAAATGCTAAGCATTTTTGCCAGCCATGAGATGGGGGGGGGCATGCTTTTGAGTTCTTGGGGAAGACTTCATAGGGGGATCCAGGAATGATATCTGCTGGCAATCCATGGAAGTTTCGAGAGCAGGGTTTAGTCCAGTGCCTGTGAAAGTTGAGTTAAGCTCTGGAGCAGGAGTCTACTGGCCGGAGGGGGGGGGCGGGGGTCAGCAGCAAGAGAGAAGGTGGAAGTAGAGAGGGCCCCGCATGGCAGTGACTCATTTGGTCGTTTAAAAATTGCCTTTTATTCTTCTTGCTGTAGCTACTATAGAATCTGGGAAGACTGGGAACGTTTTCTCTTTATGCATTTAATTGTAGTCACAGACCGTTGTCTCTTCAGACACAAGCAGTCAAGAAAAGCAGCATCTGTGACTGGTTAAACTGGGTAAAATGGGAACTTAATCTCTGGGTTGCTGTTTGGATCCTATTTAATTATAACCGGTGCAGTATTGTACAGTGAGAATGCGCTGGTGAGGGTGTTAAGGCTGGAGTTTTCAAAGACCGCATTCCTCATTAGACCTTCCCCATTAAGGCATGCTTGAGCAGTGCCACACAGCTGAATGCTTGGGATTTTTCCCCGTCTTGTCACAGTCTGAAGACAAAGGATTCTTCCGCTTGCCAAGGTTCCCCTGGAGCCTAGGTTGAGCTGCTGTGACAGCCCTTCGGTGGGGAGTGGGGAGCTTTTTATTCAGCCTTCTGTCAGGACTCATTCACTAAATAGGATGGGGTTGGAGCCCTATATGGAGGACTCCCTGCCCCCTCCCCTTCCCCCACACACAAAAATGGAGGACAATGTCACACAGCCAGTGCCTTGCATCCTGTTTCTTTTCACAAATGCCGAGTCATGATGCAGAGAAGGCTTAAGGACCAAATTCTTCTGGTTCTAACTTCTTCACAGATAGAACCCCAGCAAGCAACAGTGCTAGCTAACGTTGCCCCTTCCCTGAGACGCCACAGGAGCTGTGCAGGGAGCTAGCTGATTTTGATACAGTGAGCGCCCACTAAGGGCGGGCTCACAATCCTGCTGGCTGCCAGTCTCTCCCAGAACCATTCACTTTATCTATGAAACGCGCATCAGGTATCTCGACTTCTCATTCCTGAGCATGGGGGGGGGGGGGGGGGGGGCGGGGGGGGGGGGGAGGCTCCGCCTCGGGTTGTGACACATGCAAAAGTGTGTCGTCGCACATGCAAGAACATGTATGAAGTCACGCTTCCTATTCATTAGCATTCAAAGAGAATTCAAATTTAGAAGGTCTGAGTGTGTGGTCACTTCTGGGTGATGTGTGTACAGACTTCAACTTTCACCAGAAGAGATGGTTTCTGGATCTAAGGGGAAGGGATCCAAGGGATATAATACAAGGCAAAGGGCTGAGGGCTACATTAACTTGAATGGGACTTTAAATCAAGCTTAAGATAGCGCTCTACTTCCTACCGGGGAATGGTGACTGCAATACTTTGGATCACGTGTCTCTCCCGCGATGATGCTTGGCTTGACCAACATTTTAACCAGAAGTAGAATCATGCTGGTTGGCTCACAGCTTCAGAGGATCCCCTGCCTCTGCACATCTTAGGCCCTGCATTTACATGCACCCCAACTGTACACACATAATTAAAGAATACATTTACTTTATTTTATTTATTTATTTATTTATTTATTTATTTTTTGGTTTTTCAAGACAGGGTCTCTCTGTGTAGCCTTGGCTGTCTTGGACTCACTTTGTAGACCAGGCTGGCCTCGAACTCACAGCGATCCTCCTGCCTCTGCCTCCCGAGTGCTGGGATTAAAGGCATGCGCCACCACACCCGGCTTTATTTATTTTTTTAAGGAATTGTCCAGGAGATCTACCTCTGCTTATATCTGGGACAGCATTTCCAAAAAAAAAGTTTAACTAAAGAGAAAGGACTCTCTAAACGTAGGTGACACCAGCCCATGGCCTGGGGTCTGAGAGTGCATAAAAACAAAAAAAAATGGAGTAGGAAATAAACCCTTTCTTTCTCCAGTCACTTATGTCGGGTGCTCTGTCACAGCCGTGTAACTAATACACCCTCCATGCACCCTTCTTATGTTGGAACCTAAGACCCCTGTGAAAATGCTAACGGGCAGAGTAGAGGAGGCGGTGACAAGGGCGCCATCTTCATGAACGGAAATAGCTCTCTCATTTAAAAGGGCCCTAGGGAACTAGCCATGCCTTTTGCTGGTTCTGCCATGAGAGGCCACTCAGAAGGTTGTGGTCACTAAGGGACGGCTCTTACCTGCGAGCCTGCTGATGCCTTCATCTTGGGTTCTTAGCCTCCGGAGCTCTGAGGAAGCAATTCTGTTGTTTGTAAATCACTCAGCCCTGGGAGTTTGTTAATTTGTTTTATTTTTCTAGATAGGGTTTCTCTGTGTCATCCTGTGCTGTCCTGGACTTACTCTGTAGACTAGTCTGGCCTGGATCCCACAGCGATCCACCTGCCTCTGCCTCCCAAGTGCTGCTGGGATTAAAGGCGTGAACCACCATTCCCAGGCTCAGTCTTGAGTATTTTGTTGTAGCAGCATAAACAGACTATGGTATCCATAGCCACTCTTTCTTTCTTTCTTTCTTTCTTTCTTTCTTTCTTTCTTTTTTTTGGTAAAACCCGGAATAGCACAGCAATTGATCACAAGCTACAGAAGTAGACTAGACTTTGGGCTAAAATCTGATGTCTGTCGCTTGCTAACAGGTCATCTGGGACAAGTTATGTAACCACTCTGCCCTCCCATTCCATGTTTACAAAGCCATAAGTATTGCTTCCCCAGGACTTCAGGCAGGAGGATAAAGAGTTCAAGGTCACCCTTGGCTACATAGAGAGTTTGAGGTCAGCCAGGGTTTCATAACATCCTATCTTAAAGGCAAACAAAGTGGTAACTCGCTTAGACTTAAGGCCATTGTAAGCTTCCGAGCAGTTCACAGAGGTAAAGCTACTGGGATGGTAGCTAGCACAGTGAGTACCGTAGGATTGCCTAGTTAATCGGAAGAGGGTTGGGGACAGATGGAGAGAGTCATATGAAAAAACAAAATGGAGAAAGTTGTCATCAGCAGAAGGATGACAGGGAATCCAGGAATCCAGATGGACAGGCACAGAAATGCAATGACACGGACATAGAGAAAAAAGCACTTTCACTTCTGTCTTGTGATCTTTTGAAGCCACATTATCTTTTGACATCAGAGACTATTCGTTAGTTCTCAAGGGCTGAGATAACAGAATATTGCAGACTGGGCGGTTTAAAGAATATCAGATTCTCAGCCAGGCGTGGTGGCGCATGCCTTTAATCCCAGCACTTGGGAGGCAGAGGCAGGTGGGATCACTGTGAGTTCGAGGCCAGCCTGGTCTACAAAGCAAGTCCAGGACAGCCAAGGCTACACAGAGAAACCCTATCTCGAAAAACCAAAAAAAAAAAAAGAAGAATATCAGATTCTCCCACAGCTCTCGAGGCCCCGCTATCCAAGGCAAGGCACAGCAGACTGGCTTTTCTTTGATTCCCCTTGCTTGGGTTTCAGGCGGCTTCTCGCTGTGGGTCTCTCTTTGGGTACTCACTTCCCTGGGAAGTCAGATTGGATTATGAGGCAACTTCATGGCTTCATTTATAATTTAATTCTTTTAAGACTCTAGCTCCAAATATATTCACGTTCTTAGATCACGACAGTTGGAACTTTATAGCTTTAACAGGATTTTATGAATGCCCTTGAATTTGTAGGAAATGTGAAATTAGCCAACAATGATGAAAGTTGCCAAAAGCAAGTATGGCTCTAGTAGTGGTAAGATTTGTTTAGGGGCTGGAGAGCTGGCTCCGTGGTTGAGAGCACTGGCTAGTCTAGAGGACCTGGGTTTGGTTCCCAGCACCCACATAGTGGCTTACAACTGTCCATAACTCCAGTTCCAGAAGATCCAACACTTTATTCTGGCCTCCAAGGGCACTGGGCATATATGTGATGCACATACATACATGTTGACATCCATTCAAAACCAGTAACTAGAACTCATTATAGAATTCATTAAAAAAAAAAAACACATGCATAGAAAATAAAAATAAATATATATGTAAAGATTTATTTCAATGATTCATCATACAGCCATAAAAATATGCTTGACTTTTTTTTTTTTTTAAAGAAACTCAACTTTCCTGGAAAAATCAATGATTTTTGCTTAAGTCCACAAAGTTTATTATTTATTTATGTATTTATTTATTTATTTATAAAACAGGGTTTCTTGTCTCCCAGGTTGTCTTCAAACTTGGTATGAATTTCTAATCCTCCTGCTTTTACCACCTGAGTGCTGGAATTATAGGTATGTGTGACACTGTGCCTGGTTTAAGGGCACCAGGGACCAAGCACAGGGCTTTGTATGTCCTCACCACGTTAACTGAGGTTTATTCCTATGCCAGAAGCAATGAATATGAGGGCTAAGCATAGAGATGTCTTACTTGGGCACACTTTATCAAGAGATGGCCCAGGATCTCCCATGGACCTGGATAATAAAAAGCAGGAGCCTTGGCCCAGCCCCTGGCTAGGAGTGTAAAGGCAGGTATGCTGTGGTGAGCCCCGAGGCTAGTTTGAAGGAGAAGGTAACCTGAAGTGTACTGTGGATGAGATTCCTCTCACTGTCACGTGTGATTCCCTCAGCTTGTCCAGCAAGAGCACCAGCTGCAGTTGGCATGGGCTAGCTGAGTGTACAGTAGTCCATGCGCATTGCCCATGGTGAACACGCCTTTTTGCCTAGGCCATTCAAGCTCAGTGGGATCATTCGGAACCAGAGCGTCAACATCTTTAAAGTCTTCGGTGTCAGCAATATTCTTGGGGACCCACTTGAGGGCTTCAGTTTGCCCTTCCTACAGCATCAGCTCTTTCTCCACATCCCACTGTGGTGATTAGACCAGTTTCTGCTTGTTTAGGGTAGGGATGCACCAAAGAATGATGGGAGATGACCCCAGAGTGCTCCCATAAGGGAGATGTGAGCCCAAACTTTACTCCCCAAGCACTATGCTTCTTCTCTTTGACCATTTTGTCTCCTGCGGTGCGTTGGTCTGGGAGTTAACATTCATTCAAAACCAATAGCCAGACTTCATCAAAGATTCTATAAAATCTTGGCTTTCCCTCCTCAAAAAAGGCAAGGACTTCACTAGATTTTGATAACACAGTTGATCCACCTCACTCGCTCACGCCTCACTCGCTCACGGGGAGAGATAGTTTGTCCTTGTGGATACACGACTTACTCCAAAGGCTACTTAAAGGGTGGGCTCTTCAGATCTCACCTCCAGAGACACCACTAAGAGGAACATGATAGACAGACAACCCCACCCACCCCCCCAACCCCCAACCCCCGCCAGCTAATGAACCTGCGGGTCTGCTGCAGTCTACCCATCATCTCATCGAGCTGTGCCCACCCCCAGGCCGTTGCTGGCTGAGTGCCAAGGGATAGGCAAGCCATGCTGTCCAGCAGGTGGCCTGTCCTAACAGGTGGCCTGTGCTCTGGGGTGCCCCATCATCCTGGCTGAGACTTTTCAGATTCACCCTTCAGGCCAGTGACTTCTCTGTTTTTTTGTTTTGTTTTGTTTTGTTTTTTTCTTTTCCCTTGTCTCTCGATATTGTGGTCACATGACCCTACCCATCTCCCGCCCTTCCCGACCTCTCACACTTTTGTGCTTTACAGCTATTTATCCTGATGTGTCTTTTGCACATCTAGTTCCATGGTCTCTGTTCTTAAAAGACCTAAATTGATACAGAAGCAACTGCAAGAGAAAGACAGAGGGACAGAGAGAGACAGAGTGACAGAGCGAGCAAGCCTGAAGAACTTGGAGTCTAGTTTGCTAACGTATAAAGCATCAGAGCTTTGAGGGGCATGGTTTTACTTTTTCTTAATAATTGTTTTCACTCTTTTCTTTCTTTTTTCCTTCCAGTCTTTCTTCTTTTTTAATCGTTTGTTTGTTTTTAATACCCTGCAAGAAGGCAGTGAGCTGGGCAGTAACTACAGTACTGCCCACAGCCAACAATATATTTTCTAAAGAAACAAGCAACATATTCCACATGTAAAAGATTTGAATAGAATTGAAGCTTTTTTGTCTTTAAAAATGTCTGCACCCTCAATGGGAGCATATACATTTTTGGTATAATTTCTGGCTGGTAGTCATCGGTTCACTGTTTTTATTTAGGCCTTGGGTGTGCTGAGCACACACCTTGCCACTGAGTTACCTTCCCCGCCCACTCTGGGCCACTGAAGATGCCATATGGATCCAGAGCAGAGGCTAAACTCTGAGATGGGCAGCAGCAGCCTGGCCCCTGAGCAGGATGTGCACTCACTGGCCGATCTTGCCTCTCAAGACCTTACTCTTTGCTTCTTGTTAATGTTGTTAAAGTGTTAATGCTTCAAAAATGACAAATGTGAGTTTGTGTGGTGCTCTCGACAGACCGCATGGAAAACAGCAACAACAACAACAACAAAAACAAAAGACTTTTCCTCCCTTCAAAGATCAGCTAAAATTGAATATGGTTTTGTTTGTCCTTTGTTGCCTGGGCGCTGGGGTCAGACTGTCGTCTGACCTAAGCAAGGCATGATGGACAGTTCCCAATGAGCATTATTGGGCATTCTCACAGCCTAATCGAACAGCTGGAGGCAAAATAGTTTTTTCTCTTCTCCCACAACACCTGCTCTCAAGCTTTTATCCGTTTTTGTGTTTTAACCTGCTCAGTGAATTTTCAAGACGGTACAACTTAATTGCTTTTAAGTGAACTGGAGATTTGAACGACAGTTTTATGTGACAGGAGCCATGAGTAGTCTATAATCCTCAGACTGCAAGCCAGTCACTTCTGAGAATCCTTCTTACTTAGGACAGAAGTCAGGGCCCCCGCTGTTTCCTAGATGGGTCGATAGCTTCTCATTCAGTAATAATCCTGCGTTTAACTATGAAAGAATCTGAAACATTCACCTTGCGATGGCAACAGAACCAAAGCACACATCAAGAAGAACATTAAAGAAATACTCAAACTAAGAACAACTAACAGTGACCAGATCCTAAGGGAAAAGAGAAATCTATTTAATTTTACAATGTAGCTATAAGAAGAGATGAAGAGAGACTTTGGCCCCTTGGAGACTGAACATCCCATAACAAGATAGGCTTAAGGGAAAGTGAGATCATGATGACAGACAATGCCTGCGCCCCTGTCAGACAGTGAGACGGAGACTAATGAACGTCAGTTCCGTTCATGCTTTCGGGGAGTGGGGGGGGTGTTTGAGACAGGGTTTCCCTGTGTCACCCCTGGATGTCCTAGAACTCACTCTGTTAGACCAGGGCTGGCCTTGAACTCAGAGATCCGCCTGCCTCTGCCTCCTGAGTACTGGGATTAAAGCCATGCACCTCTGCCACCACCCAGCCCCTGAGGACATTACTGCCATGGTTTTTTGTTTTTATGTGTTATATTTAGCCCTCCCCTGACACCATAAAGGTAAGCATGTTGTCTCAATTAACAACAACAACAACAACAACAACAGAATTAGAATCACCCTTTGTAGATCAGGCTTCACTCTGATTCATGATCCTCCGGCCTCAGCTGTGATAATAGGTGTATGCACCACCTCAGTTAGCATCATCTCAGTTTTTGGTTTTTTTTTTTTTGGTGGTTTGTTTGTTTTGGTTTTTCGAGACAGGGTCTCTCTGTGTTAGCCTTGGCTGTCCTGGACTCACTTTGTAGACCAGGCTGGCCTCGAACTCACAACAATTCACCTGCCTCTGCCTCCCAAGTGCTGGAACTAAAGGCATGTGCCACCACGGCATCATCTCAGTTTTATCAGTGACCACAGTGGAGTTGAGACAAGTTCTCTGAGCTGCTGGCGATGACATGGTCCCCATAATCACTCGATCATGGTCTATCTAAGATCTAAATCTATCGTGTGTGACTTTATGGAAGAAGAACTGTACAATATGGAGGATAAGGCGGGTACTAGTAGGGGGTCCACCTCTGAGACCACTGGGCAGTGGCCAGGGCCTGAGCAGTCAACTTCAACCAACTCTGAGGGGCTCTGAGGATAGTCACCACCAGAACTGCCACTGGTGATGTTCAGGGGACTCAGTGAGAGAAAGGAGGAGATTCCATATGGAGTGATAGCCCTAATATTCTATTATTATTATTATCATCATCATCATCATTTGTACAGTGTTCTGCCTGCTTTGTGAACTTGCATGCCAGAAGAGGGCACCAGATCTCAGTATAGGTGCTTGTGAGCCACCATTGTTTGCTGGGAATTGAACTCAGGACCTTTGGAAGAGCAGACAGGGTTCTTAACCACTGAGCCATCTCTCCAGCCCCCAGCCCTAACATTCTTAATCCTATCCCAAACTGATTGGCTGGGAAGGGCACTGAACTCTTAGCTGCCTGGGCTTGCACATGTTAGCACCAGGGTTATATGAATAAATTGACTGGGCTATAAGTATGACTTCCAAGGACTTCATTGAACTTTCTGCTGACTGATATTGGACATGAGAGTGGAGAATTTGCATTTGATTTGGGCTGACTCATCCTAGAAGATGGGACAAAGGGAAAAACAGACAGACGTTGTTTGAACTCACATAGTGAACATGGGGTGGTGAGCTAGGCTGCTGAGAGCCAGACCAGTGGCCATCTTGGAAGACAAGACCCAGCTCCTCCCTGGGGTGATATCAGAAGGGATAGGGTTAATTTTGACCAAGATTTGGCAAAGTTGGGAGCTGGGGAAATGGTCTACATTGAGATGACGTTTCTACGTATAACTAATAGAAGTAGAAGCTGTGGCAAATACACGGACGGTCTTTTTTTTAAAAAAAAAGTATTAATTTATTCATATTACATCTCAATGGTTATCCCCTCCCTTGTATCCTCCCATTCCTCCCTCCCTCCCATTTCACCCTTACTCCCCTCCCCTATGACTGTGACTGAGGGGGACCTCCTCCCCCTGTATATGCTCATAGGGTATCAAGTCTCTTCTTGGTAGCCTGCTATCCTTCCTCTGAGTGCCACCAGGTCTCCCCATCCAGGGGACATGGTCAGATATGGGGCAGCAGAGTTCGTGTGAAAGTCAGACCCCACTCTCCGCTCAACTGTGAAGAGCGTCCTATCCATTGGCTAGATCTGGGTAGGGATTCGAAGTTTACTGCACGCATTGTCCTTGGCTGGTGCCATAGTTTGCGCTGGACACCTGGGCCCAGATCTGCCACAGGGACGGTCTTCTTGACGGCATCAGCTAGAGCTACCAGTTGCCACTCTCTGTAAGCCGACGTGAGGGATTCAGCGTGAGGACCAGTCGGGTCATGTACATGTGGACAAATACAAAGCCATCCACTGCCTGTGGCAGGGAGCGGGCTCTCACTCTCACCCTGTAGGCCAGACTAGCCTGGAACTCAGCATCACTGTGTAGCCTAGGCTGGCCTCACACTCATTGTATTTTTCTGGCATCAGCTTCCTGAACGGGGATTAGAGGTATGAACCATTATGTGTGGCCAAATTACTGCCAAACTCTGGAAAATAACAGAACGGACTGTACAATTGCTTGTCTCTTGAGTGAAATTCTTCACTCAGTTTTGAAAGTTCCTTCTCAGGGCTTTGAGTAGCTGTCACTTTACATGTTGTTTTTATAATTAAACCTGCATTAACTTCTAGATTGGTGAATTTGTAATTATTAAGGTGGCTAAAGTCAACCCTTTAACATATAAAACTTAAAAAAAAATTTTTTTTTATATTTGGTTTTTTGAGACAGGGTTTCTCTGTGTCGTCTTGGATGCCCTGGACTTGCTTTGTAGACCAAGCTGGCCTCAAACTCACAGTGATCGCCTGCCTCTGCCTCCCAAGTGCTGGGATTAAAGGCGTGTGCCACCAAGTATATAAAACTATGTGTAGCATATGTACATGTAGGTATTAGTTCAGGCAAGATTTACTCTTAAAGCTACTTTTTGTTGTTTTACACTTATTTATTTTTCTTTTATATGTATGGGTGTTTTGCCTGCATGTATGTCTGTGTACCATGTGTGTGCTTGGTACCCTCAGAGGGCAGAAGAAGCCACTGGTCTCTTAGAATGGGAGCCAAGCAAGGTTGTAAGCTACCCTACCGTGTGGGTGCAGGGAACTGAACCCAGATCCTCTGGAAGAGCGACCAGTGCTCTTGACTGCAGAGCTTTTTCTCCAGCCTCTGCTAAACTAGCTATGCCTTAGTGGGTGTTTTATTTGCTATAGTGAGTCAGTGTAGGAGTACAGACAAGAGAGCATTTCAGTCTTTAACATAGAGGAGTTTGGTTGTGACCTTAGATCCTAGTCCCTTCTTCTAGAACTGGCAATGCCAACATCTGCCAAGTGACAGTAGATTTTGGGAGATGGGGAACCAGTGGGAGCTACTTGTTGAGGCACATTTTGAGCTGTTAGGGACAGGGCCACCCAGTTCCTCCATTTAAATTCCAAATTCTGCCCCCTCCTTACCTCCAATGTCCTAACTTAATATTTTAGGAAAAGTAATATGTCAAAGAAGAGAACTGGGTTAATTTGAAGAACTGGGAGGCGGAGCAGCGCAGGAGGCGGAGCAGCACAGGGGGCGGAGCAGCGCTGGAGGCGGAGCAGCGCAGGGGCGGAGCAGGGCAAGGGGGTGGAGCAGCACAGGGGGCGGAGCAGGGCAGGAGGCGGAGCAGAACAGAACTAGAATTGAAGGTAAAGCATGCCAGAATGGGTTGGTAGGTTTCTGTTGTGTCTCATACAGTTCTGGAATGGTCTTATGTACAGTCACCCTTCACTGACATGTTTAATTTGGGGTGGTCCTGAGTGTGGCGGATGCTAGACAAACAAGTTCTTCTGTGCTGCATCCCCAGCCCAGCCCAGCCCCAGCCCCTCTCTACACATTAGTGAGCTGGAGGTGCAGCTGATCATTTGCTAGAATGCTAGCCTGACATGCCAAAGCTTTAGAGGTTTGAACCTGGGTGTCACATAAATCTCCTTGTGGCAGCACATGACTCTGTGACCCCAGAACTCTGTGGGTGGAGACAAGAGGATCAGAGAGTCAAGGTTATTCATGGCCATCTAGTGAGTTCAGTACAGCCCTACCTCATTGTGTGTGTGTGCACGTGTGTGTAAAAATCAGTGCTTAGCATGTGCCTAGACTTAATGCCTTTTTGCACTAGCTCATTATGTCTTACAAGCCTCCTATGAAGTGGGTCCTGCAATGATTCCCACTTTATGATTCAAGAGATTAAAGAATAGAGGATTTGACCCCTCATGGTAGGTAGGCCTGTATCACATCTCCCCATCTACCTCATGGGTTTCTGTGACAATCAGGTGAGTCTTTGTGTAAAAGAACTTCTCAAAATCACACAACTCCAGATGCTTGAAAGCCATAATAGGAAACATCTCAAGAGAGAGGGGACACTTCTTTAACTACAGAACCAACTTGGGAAGCAGACCGCTGTCAGAGCTGTAGTACAATCAGCTTCCACCTGTGGGTGGTAAATGACATGCTGAGAAAAATATAGTAGTTGAAAAAAAAAAAAAAAGAACAAAGAACAAAAAAAAAGAACCATTTGTTTAAATGGTTTTGTTTTGTTTTGTTTTGTTTTCATGGGTGGGAGTTTTCTGTGAGGTTGAGAGCGCATCGCTGCAGTTTACAGGATACTCCCTGGAACAGGCAGGATCGTCCTAACTAGGAAATCAATGTCACGACCCAATAAATGGCTCCTACCTTCAAGCGCTAATGAAGCCCTTGGAAAACATGTCCCCACTTAGTGAACGAGGCCCGAAACTGCCAAGAAACCTTTGCCAAGGATCTGTTGTCTAGGCCCAGGCTGAATTGGTTATTTTGTTAGAGTGCTTGCCACCAAGCCAACCATGGGCAATTTAGCATATCACATTTGGGCCAGAATTTAATTCACCTAATACACTCACTTTTGTGTGCCCTGAAAGAGACAAATACCCTGCGAGTCAGGTGACGGCTGCCGGGAACGGCAGCACCACAAAATATTAATGCTAACGGTGAGTTCTGGAGAATGGCTGCAGAGACGGCTCGGTGTTAAAGAGTGTGGACTGCTCTCACAGAAGTTCTAGATTTAGTTCCCAGAACTCACACCAGGCAGCTTACAGTTGCCTATAACTAACTCCTGCGGGATCTGATGGTTTTGGCCTCATACACATACACACATAGTTAAAATATTCAAAAGAAAATAAGCTAGGGGCCGGAGAGATGGCTCAGTGGTTAAAGCACTGTCTGTTCTTCCTGAGGTCATGAGTTCAATTCCCAGCAACCATATGATACCTCATAACCATCTGTAATGAAATCTGGTGCCCTCTTCTGGTGTGTAGGTATACATGCAGGCAGAACACCTTTCATGTAATAAATAAATCTTTCTTTTAAAAAGCTGACCTAAAAATTAGCAAGAATAACAAGTTTCTGGTTTATCCATTATGCATTTTAAAGCTTATTTTTATTTACTATGACTACTAGTGTGTATGTGTACACATAGGATGTATGTAGAGGCATGTGTGTGCCATGATGCAAGTTGGTTATCACATGCTCCCATGTAGGTTCTAGGGGGTCAACTCAAATCAATGAGCACTTTTACTCCTTAAGCCCCATTACTGGTCCCACCATGTGTTTTCTTGATGTATATGTTATATTGACAACAGAACATTTAAAAAATTTATCTTAATAAGAACAAAAACTCACAGGCAGGCGTGGTGGTGCATGCCTTTAATCCCAGCAATCTGGAGGCAGAGGCAGGCGGATCACTGTAAATTCAAGGCCAGCCTGATCTACAAAGTGAGTCTAGGACAGCCAAGGCTACACAGAGAAACCCTGTCTCAAAAAACAAACAAACAAAAAACCTCACAACTGGCCTTGGTAGTATGCACCTATAATCTTAGCACTCAAAAGGTTGAGGCAGGCGAACTGTTGTAGGCTTGAGGCCCTCCTAGACCGTATAGAGAGATCCTGCTGAAAAAAAGACATAGCATATTCCTAAATAAAACCTTGACTATATTGGCTTAATAAATTGATTTTACGCATTAGCATAGTAATGCAAAGTATACATGTGTGACTTTATTTCAAAGAAAGAGGTGATAAATATTGTTTGACTATAAAAGTGGGATTTTGATGTTTGATGTTTCTTCTTTTCTTTATCTTTTCCCCCAGGCAGGGTCTTGTGTAGCCTGGGTTGAGCTTCAGCTAGCTGCATAGTTGAGAATAGCCTGAAACTGCTGAGCTTTCTATCCCCACCTTCCAAGAGCTAGCATTACAGGCATGTGCTTGCTTTATGCAGCACTAGGGATCAGGCCCAGGCTTTGTGCATGCCAGGCAAGGCCTCTACCAACCAAGCCACTCCTCAGCCTCATGGTTTTGGTAAGGTCTTTCACTGGCCCCGAACCTGCCAAATAGAGAGGTTGGGGATTTCCCTATCGCAGCCTCACTATTTTGTTTTCTTTGTTTCTCTCTCTCTCTCTCTCTCTCTCTCTCTCTCTCTCTCTCTCTCTCTCT
>OU015756.1:24622715-24641548 GCA_907169655.1 Acomys percivali | reverse complement strand
TGTGTGTGTGTGTGTGTGTGTGTGTGTGTGTGTGTGTGTGTGTGTGTGTCCACCAGAGGGCCTGAGCACTGTCGGCTTCTGGGCAGAAATGATAGAATAATGGAACTTAAAGTCCCAGGCTTCACTTCCCTCAGGGACGGCTGGAGCACCGCGAGCGAGGTCTGAGCACAAGACTCCTAGTCTCACTACGGATGTGGAAAAGAGTCTCTACTCGTGGCACAGTTAGCTCTTTTTGTTTGTTTGTTTGTGTTTTGTTGTTGTTTTGTTTTTTGGTTTTTCGAGACAGGGTTTCTCTGTGTAGCCTTGGCTGTTCTGGACTCGTTTTATAGATCAGGCTGGCCTCGCACTCACTGCAATCCACCTGCCTCTGCCTCCCAAGTGCTGGGATTAAAGGCGTGTGCCACCACGCCCGGCTCAATTAGCTCTTTTTAATGAGATTGCTGGTAGCAGATGGCAGTGGAAACTTGGCGTTCCCAAGCTAGTGTTACAGCCCTTTGGTTAAACTTCTGTATTAACCACCGAGTGTACAGGTGAATGCCCATGCCCGGTCCAGTGATAGCTAGAATTCAGGTTCCGGGGTCCTGAGAGGTCCGAGCTGACCCGGAGGCATTTGCCTGCAACAGTCAGCGAGGTGGTTCCACTGTGCCTGCCTTGCCTGTAGTCAAGCCCTGGGATTGAGTGGTGAATTCTTCAGGAAGGAGGCCAGAATAAACAGCAAGTCTCAGACAGTCGTTGGTGAAGTAGACGGTGCTGGCCCATTTATTTCATGTGAAACAGGGACTTATAAACCTTGGACAGTGGGAGGGGTTTTGAGGATGAATGTGTGTCATTGACTGGGACTAGGATGCTGACAATGCTGTATTTGCATGAGGAAAGATAACAGGAGACAAGCTCATGTGACTGACCACCTGCAACCTTGGGGCTGTATCACGTGCTCCTGAGGCAGTGACAGAAAACACCGAGAAAGCTTTGTCTTACACCTTCGGTTCTTAGGATGAGATTTTAAGTCTCAGATGTGAGATTTCCGGGGTTTGAACATATTCCGTCTCAGCAGTTCTGTGCCAATTACCCTGGAGGCACCGTCCACAAGCCTCACAGCTAGGGAGAGTGGTGCATGCATCATTTGTGTCCGTGTGATGTGTGTGTGTGTGTGTACACGTGTATGCATGTAGAAGCCAAATGTTGGTGTCAGACATCTTCCTCTGTCTCTCTCTCTCTCCCTTTTGTTTTGAGACAAGATCTCTCACTGGCTGGCCGTCAGCTCTAGCGATTCTCCTGCCTCTGCCTTCCCAATGCTAGGATTACAGGTACATCCAACCAAGACTAGCTGCTTACCTGAGTGATGGGAACCCAAAGTCAGTTCCTCACGCTAGCATGATGAGCATGTTACCGATGACTGAGCCATCTCAGCACCTCCCCCGTCCCACCCTCACCCCCATTATCATTCAATGACACTTAACCACATGCCCTCTGTTTTGTCACTTTCATTTCAGGACTGGATTAACCAACTATCACACAACCCTTTAAAGTTCACTTCCATCTTCACAGCGGCCCTTTGTGCTAACCTTAAAGATCCCAGTGAGGATTTGCGATGTCTACTGGGACTAATGATGCTACTTTTGAAAGTTTCCCGAATAGGAGGAAACCTGGAGGGTCGGAATCCAGGATGGAATCGAGGTGGCTGGGCAGGTGTTTGCTCAGTGCTCTGTGAAGTGAGAATCTGATTGACACACTCGATAGAAACAGAAGGGAAAGAGTTACAAAACTCATCAGTAGGAAGAGGATCCTGGCGATGCGGAGGCATGGACACAGCTCTCAGCTCCGACACAAGGTGGTGAATTTGAGACCTCTAGAGTAATGACAAGGAGACAGCAGGGCCATGACAGGGGTAGGAGCGCAGGTGCTGAACCTGGCTTGGGAAGGTCCTTTGAGCTCTGGTGTTGTTTTGGACTTGTGCAGGGCTGTGGTGGTGCGCTCAGAGGCAGTGTGTTCTTGCTATAGGGAGGGGTGGCAGCTGTGTTCTTGCTACCACACTCTTTGTCCACAACGTAGAAGGCCAAAGCTCTGGATAATTGCTTTACTAGACTCAGGACACCCAAGTGGAAACAAACTATGAATTTCTAGGAAGGATTTTTCTTTCTGATAATAAAAAAATCTAATAAGAAACCCTTTTTTTTTTCCCCAGCTTTGATTTTTAAACACAAGGATGGGATCTAGGGAGCCCAAGCTGCGGCTACTCACAGTCTTAAAGGGTGGACCAAAGAAACTGATTGGGGTGCTGGAGAGATGGCTCAGAGGTTAAGAGCACTGACTGCTCTTCCAGAGGTCCTGAGTTCAATTCCCAGCAACCACATGGTGGCCCACAACCATCTATAATGTGATCTAATGTCCTCTTCTGGCCTGCAGGTGTACATGCATAATAATAAATACATACAAAATAATAAATAAATATTTAAAAAGAGAAAGGAATTGATTGGAAGCTGACTCAAGTCAGCAAGGGGTGGGGGAGGGGAGATGACACACTTTCCTCTTCTTTTATGTGGTGGAAAGACAAAACAAACAAACCCAAATCAACAACAACAACCCCACATTGTCCAAGCATTTTTGGTTGTTTTTCTGTTATTGAGACAGAGTCTCACTATGTAACCCTGGAACTCACTGTCTAGACCAGGCTGGCCTGAAACTCACTGAGAGATAGCTGCCTCTGCCTCCTAAGTGCTGGATTAAAGGCGTACGCCTCCACCATCAGCCACCAAACACTTTCAAAGACAGCCGTTCCATTATTCGCTGACATAATTTATCCCAGATCACCTGGATGGAAGCCTCGCTTTATTTCCACTTCAGACATTAATTTTGAAAAGACACTGTATAGAGAGAGGTCATTACTTTATCTCCTGAAGGCTCCAAAAATATTAGGGTTTATTTTAAAAATAATAACAACAATGGAAGAGGGGAGAATATATCAGATACCATTGCTGGTAAATATGGACTTTTTAACAAAAAGTCTTTAAAAGGCAGACAGGTTGGCCTGAAGCCAAGACCCTGTTTGCTGCTAGGTGAGAGCCCTGTTGGGGTTCAGTATTGCAATGTACTTCTCAAAGGACGAGAAGGCGCTGTAGCAGAGGACTAGTTCTTTTTTTTTTTTTAATGTATTTATTCATTATTATGTATACCGTGCTCTGTCTACATGTACATATATAGGCCAGAAGAGGGCATCAAATCACATAATAGATAGTTATGAACCACCATGTGGTTGCTGGGAATTGAACTCAGGACCTCTGGAAGAGCAGGTGGCGCTCTTAACCACTGAGCCATCTCTCTAGCCCAGGACTGGTTCTTATAGCCCTTGGATACATAGCAGGTTCAGGAAGCGTGCTCCCCTCTTGGAGCTGTGCTTTTTTGGTTCTTTGCATTTGTTTCCTCCCACCTTCCCTGCAATCGCTGGGGTCTGCTGGCGGGAAGGCTTGTTTGCAGTGATAGATGTGTGCTAAGCAAGACCTAGCCTGCATTGTGCAGCTTCTGCCCTACAGCGAATGCGCTGCTCTGAGGGACTGAATGACTGGTGATTACAAAGGAATTGATTGCAGGACTCCAAAATGAGACTCAGAAAGTACATTGCACAGCAGATTGCACAGACCCCGAAGTTCTTTAGTAACTTTTCTTTTTGGTATGTTTACTCATTTGATTTGGGTTTGTGGTGTTTCTTTTTTTGAGACAGGTTTTCTTTTTTTCTTTTGTTTTTTCCAAGACAGGGTTTCTCTGTGTAGCCCTGGCTGTTCTGCACTCACTTTGTAGACCAGGCTGGCCTCGAACTAACAGCGATCTGCCTGCCTCTGCCTCTCGAGTGCTGGAATTAAAGGCGTGCACCACCACACCTGGCTGAGACAGGTTTTCATACAGGCTGTTCTGGGCTATCCTGGAACTGCATAGGTAGCCTAGACTACCCTTGAACTCATGGCAATCCTCCTGCCTCAGCCTCTTGAGTGCTGAGATTACAGCTGCGAGCATCACACTTCCCTCTGCATTTGATTCTTAGAGGAGCAGCTTTACCGAAGGGCTCCTGGGGCTTTGTGGGTTACATACAAAGTTTGCGATGAGATTCTTGTGAAAGAGAAAGAGAAGGAGGGAAGGAAAACACGCCTGAGGCTGGAGGGACAGTGCAGCAGGGTTAACAGCACTGGCTGCTCGTCCAGAGGGCTGAAGTTTTGTTCCTAGCACCCATCTGGGGCAGCTTCCAATGGTGTATAACTCTAGCTCAAGAAGATCTGATGCCCTTTTCAGACTTCCGCACACATATGGCGTATGTGAGCATGAGTGTGTGTATGCACACACACACACGCACACACACACACACACACACACACGGAAGGGGGTAAGGAGGAAGGAAAGAAGGAAACATGAGGTGGAGAGTCTATCCCTGACTCTGTGTGTGCATTTCTGCCTTGGGGAAATGGGGAAATGATTTAATCTTTCCAAGAGCTCATGTTTGTAAATGAAAGTGACTAAATCATGTGAAAGACCCTGCGCACATGAACTTAAAAGTTTCTTCAAGACAGAGACTCCCACACTCTGCGGCACTCGCTGGGGCAGGTCTTTGACACATTTTTTTTTTCCCTTGGGAGAGTCCATCTCCCCACAGAACAGGGAGGTAACCCCTTAGCAGACACAATGGTGCTTTGATGGGAGGACTCACTTTGTAGTCCAGGCTGGCCTCGAACTCACAGCGATCCACCTGCCTCTGCCTCCCGAGTGCTAGGATTAAAGACGTGCGCCACCACGCCCAGCTTCTTTGCCCTTCTTTGTCATTTTCATTCTCTATGTTTACTGTTCCTTCTCTGAGTGAACTGGCTTCTGGTCCTGTGTGCCTTGCATTGATGATTTCCTACTCTGTAGACTGTTTCTCAACAGAAAAGTGATTGCCAAATTTCTCACATTCCTTCATAGCTTTCTGGGCCTTTTCCGGTTTGATTTCAGCTCACCACTCGGTAGTTTGCACAGCCCTCATCTACAGAGAACACCCCTACAGAAGTAGATAGCATGAGGCTCCACTTGTCATGCAGGAGGGACAGGCCCTGGGCTCTCACTCCAGGCCACAGCCACAGCTCCAGGGGTGGCCTCAGTGTTCTTCCTGTTTGTCAAACAAGGTCACTTAGCACCTCTGATGAGCAGCTGAGCTTTCCTGTGAACTAGAGAGAACTGCTGAGCTCAAGACCCAGAGGTCACCTCTTCCAGATGGTAAACCTCTAAGGGCACCAGGCCCCTACATTAAAGGCAGCAAGAGCTGAGCTGCCTTGTCTGTCATCAGTGGAAGAGGATGCGCTTAGTCCGATGCAATTTCATGTGCCAGGGTGGGATGGTACCCCATGGGGGCCTTCTTGGAGAAGGAGAAGGGAGAATGGTGTGTGTGGGGGGGGGGATGATGAGGGACTGGGAGGAGAGGAGGGAAGGGGAGGGGTCTGCAATCAGGCTATAAAGTGATGTGATTAATTAATTAATTAATTAATGGGGGGAAAGTAGCAAGAAGAAGAATGGGGCACTGTCCGAACATGCTGATAAAGACCCTCAAGAGGCTTTGGCTGCCACTCAAGTAGGTCCCTAATGCCCAGGCACCTTCCCCTCGGTCTGGCTTTTTGATACTTCAGTGCAAGAAGACTAATAGGAGAAGCTCTTGGTGGTGCCTCTGTGTAGCACAGGGGGTGGTTCTTAGCTTGGGACCTTTGATGCCCAAAATGGGAGATAAGGACTTGGACAAGTAGAGGTCATTTGGAGGTCATTGCTCAAGGCCAGGTCTAAAAGTCTGCTATGTTTGTCACCTGGGCAGTCCATTGAAAGTGTGAAAAAGCAACTCTTATATTTAGTGGGGGGAGGGGGGCTTGGGCTGGAGAGGTAGCTCAGTGGTACAGTACTTACCTAACATGCGTAAAGTTGGTAGGCTCAAGGCCCAGACCACCAGTGCCACAACGACCACCACCTCGTACCCACCCTGGTTTGAAATTCCTTCTGGAAACCCCTGATGAGCACAACCTTCTCTCAGCTAGCTTTACTCCCGTGTTCTAGACACTAGGAACGCAGAGAAGGCCAGTCACTGTCTGGGAGCTCACAGGCTCAAGTTAGCAGGCTGCTGACGTAGTGAGTGCTTGAGGTGAGAGGTCATACCTGGTGTGGAAAGGCCTTGGGTATCCTAAGAGCTGCTGCTGGTGACGTGTGTGCCCAGGCCCCCAGCTGCTGCGTTTGCTATGCTCCCATGGGAAATTATCCTTCCAGCCAGGCTTCGTGGCATGGGACTGGATCCCATCTATTGGGGAGGCTGTTCTAAGAGGGTCAAAAGTTCAAGGCCAACTCGAGCAGCTTATTGACACCCTGTCTCAAAATAAAAGGTAGGGAAAGGGTTAGGGATACAGCTTTAGATATTGAGCACTTGCCTACGACATACAAGGCCCGACCTAGGGTCACGTGCCATACACATACACACACACACACACACACACACACACACACACACACACACACACGTGCCACCTCCTCCCCCCTCCTCCCCACACACTCTAAGGTCTAAAGGTGTCTTCCTTCAGGAATGACCTCCTTTAGCAACTTAATTACTAAGATGTTGCCTCTCGCCTTAAAGTGGGTAGGTAACCTTATACGCTCTTTATGCCTCAGAGACCCTATGGGAACAGGCTGAGAACAAGTTTCAGACCTTCTCACAGCTCAACTTCCAGACCATCCGGCTCCTCCTTCTTTCCTTCCGGGGCTCCCCAAGAATCTCACCCTGAACCCCTGTCTCTGGCTCTCCTTCTGAGAACCCCCATCTGGCACTGGAGGAGCAGGGAGTGCATGGGCTCGTGTCTCCTGATGTGAGGAGAAAGAACAGACAAGGGGGCCGAGGGTACTGTTGGGCATCTGATGTGCAGAGTAGGAATGCAATTTGCTTGTCAACCTAGATGAGAGAGGATGGTGTCTGTGACGGGAGCCAGCCTGGATGGTGGCATCATTTTCTAAAGCATGCCACAGCCTAGAGTATAGAGTACACTGTATTGTAGTGTTGTAGGGGCTGGAGAGCTGGCTCAGCAGTGAAGAGCACTAGTTGATCTCACAGAGGCCCTGAGTTGGATCTCTAGCACCAACATGGTGGCTCACAACCAGTCATAAATACAGTTCTGGGGGCTGGAGAAATGGCTCAGAGGTTAAGAGCACTGTCTGTTCTTCCAGAGGTCCTGAGTTCAATTCCCAGCAACCACATGATGGCTCACAACCATCTACAATGTGATCTGATGCCCTCTTCTGCCATGCAGGTTGAGCACTCATACACATAAAATAAATAAATATTTAAAAAAAAAATAAGTACAGTTCCAGAGGATCTGAGATCTGATGCCTTCTTGGGCTTTCCCATGCTTATGACACACAGACATACATGTGGACAAAACATCCATACACATAAAAATAAATTAAAATAAAAAGCAAAGAGCAGCTGGGTGTGGTGGCACATGCCTTTAATCCCTGCAGTCGGGAGGCAGAGGCAGATGGATCTCTGAGTTCAAGGCTAGCCTGGTCATAAAAAAGAGTCCAGGACAGCCAGGGTTACATAGAGGAGCCCTATCTCATGGTGTGGGGGGTGGGGGGGTTGGGGCAGGGGCATGACTAAACCCTGGGAGCAGAGTAGGTGGAATAAAGTTCCCTCTCTGACATATGGATGCCACAGGAAGTCAAGGGGTTGGCATGATCATAAATGATTTTACCTTATGAACGAGTAACTAGTTTGGAAAAAAATGGTAGTACTGAGAAGTGTAAATAAAAAAAAGATTGTGACAAACACTGCAGAGGACATATGTCAAGATTAGGGGGCTGGGTTTTGGGCAAGAAGATGGTTGGATTTGGGACTAGAAGGATGCAAGATTTGAAGGTGAGGGCTGGAATGGAGCTTGGTTGCTGGAGTGCTTGCCTTGTAGGCACGAAGCACGGGATTTGACCTCTAGCACCAAAGACAACTGATATTGTGGTGCACACCTGTAATCCCAGCATTCGGGTGCTGGTAGAGGCAAGCCGATCAATACTTCAAGCTCGTCCTTGGCTACATAGTGAGCTGGAGGCCAGCCTGGGCTACGCGATACTCTGTCTCCGACAACCAAACAAGAGTAAGAGCACGTTTGCTTAATGTCAGGTCTAGAATGTGCTGTGGGCATAGGTGAGGGGCAGTTGATACGGGGTGGCGGGGGAATCAAACTACTGCAGTGTTAGGGGGTTGAGTGGGCCAACTTCCTAACTACCCATAGCATGGGAGCTGTGGTCACTTCCTGTGGCTAAGCCTTTAGGCTGCAGAAGATCTTCATGATGGCTGTGGGCAAAAACAGAAACAGGTTTTCCTACCGAACGTAGAGGACCCTAAACTCTTGCTAACACCTTACTTACTCCCCGCCTTTGTGTTTTCATGGTGCCATGGGGTCTCTTGAACTAGTTGACATTCTTTAACGTTTCCTGTTCAGGAGAACTCAGCCATGTGGACTCTCACTTTTCTTTCTGTGTTTCTGTTTGTTATCCTTAGTTCCTGGATCCATTGTTGGCAGGGCACTGCGGGGGGGGGGGGGGGGGGGGGGGGGGGACCCGGGGGACGACACAAGGATGTTACGGGAGAAGCAACTTGGTGTAGCTCAGAGGCCACAAGTTCTTCCCTCTGTGGGTTCTTCCCTGGCCCCTTCCTCCTTCACATCACTTTCACTCATCCATTGGGTGGAGCATAAATGTTTCTTTCCGATTTTCCCCAGAGTATCTCAGGACTTCTCCCCTTAACATAGGTTCACTGTAGCCCATCACTTGTGCGCCTTAGCACAGTTGTACTGAAGCTAACAAAGTGAGTAATTTGTTGCTCAAGTCTGCTTCATCTGATAGAATGTAACCTCTTTAAGGACAAGGACCCTGTCTGTGTCCCCAGTATCTGGCATGGTGCCTTCCATAAAGAATGTGCTCAGTCAATGTCTCTAGAACAAATCGATTAGTATGGGGGTGGGGGGTGTCAGATAGTCCACTTCTCTTCCTAGATTGGTCCTCCTTGGGGGAAAAGAACTGTTTGGTGTTTTTTAATATTAAGTGATTTCTGAAATTACAGCCTGCCAGCCAAACATCTCAACAGTTCTTAACCTTGAACTACTGCTGAGCTAACCAACGGGGTTCTTGTGGAAATTCTTGCTTATTGCTTGTTCGGTTTTTTTTGTTTTTCTTTTGTTTTTGTTTTTTTTAATGAGACAGGGTCTCATGTAGCCCAGACAGGCTTCAAGTTCCCTGTGTAGCCAAAGCTGGTCTTGAACTCCCAATCCTCCTGTCTCTGTCTCCTAACTCTTGGGCTTAGAGATGTCTCCTAGAGCTACTTAAAGTAGTTATTTTCTAGAGAAGTCAACCGCCTTTGTGGTTTGATGAGTTATTGCTGTGGATCGAATAATAATAAAGATGAGAGTAGAAAGCAATAAAATAGAAGGTGAGAAGGCAGTAGAGCATGTGACGACGTCTGGAGAGTAATATTGGGGCAGCAGGACCGCTCACTCCCCGGAGGGCCCCGCACCATGGCACACCTGGTATGTTCATAAGTCAGGGAAGTACCTAAGTGGTCAGCGAGAATGGCATTGGGCAGCCTGGCTATGCTGAGCTCCTGGAACAACTTGGGAACTCTGGCTTTTCCTCTGAGGTGTGATGGGAAACCACTGGAGGCTGTCGAATAGGAATGTGGCAGACTGGAGGTCTTCATTTCTTTGTAGCGGCGTGACACGAGTTTCTCCTCTTGTTTCTCTTTGTGCAAACTTGTGTTTTCTCAGTCAGTGGATGGAAAAATCACGTTTTATGCAACCAGACAAGTTGCTCCTTTGGCCAGGCTGTCAACTGATAGTTTGCACTTGTCGGTTTCTACGATGTTCACATGGATAGGGGCGGCTGCTTTGTCCCAGTCATAATGTCCATATTGTGCACTCGCCTCTTCAATCTGGGCTGGGTCACAGAAGGAGAGGAAGCCTAAAGATACAGGATGGGCCGATAGAAAGGATGGGTTGGATGGGAGGATGTGGGGGTGGGTGGATAGATGGACAAGATGGATAGGATCAAAGGCAAGTGAGTACCAGAGTGGGAGGAAGGAAAGCGGAGATTATCTTCCTTTGTCAGGCGGTGTGGGGGAGAACTTTCGGGCTCTTTCTGTGGATCACAGATAGGAAATTCAGAAGTTGTATATTGGGGGGGGGGAGGCGGGAAGCCGCTTCCTTTATTCCACCCCCTTTCTTATCCTAGTTTAACAAAATAGAAATCAGGGGCTTCATTTTCCTCCCAAAAGCAGTGAGAAAGGTAGAGGGCACTGGCGCTGGGGTGAGCAGTGGGTGAGAAGCATATTTGCCAACATGAAAGAACTGAGAAAGCCAGACCCTGTCCTCTCGGTGTGGGACATGCTTTCCTGAGTGCTCAGGAACACCGCGATCTTTTCCTTTGTGTTTGGGCTTTATGCAAACACAAATTTTCCTCTTGTTGACTCCACCATAAGCCATGAAACTAAACACAGGGAAATCTGAGTCCTATAGAGGGCGGTTTCGCTGGACCTGCTTCCCCGGGTTTGTGTGCTGGAAACCAAGAACACCTGCATCTTTGTGGAGGAGGAAGCATCCAAGCAGAAACTAGTGCAGGCTCCTGTTAGAGACAAACAGAACAGCTTCTTTAAAAAAAAAAAAAATCATACATTTTAGATTTGGGAGAAGTCCGAGAGGTCACCTAACCCTCCCTCATCGGACAAGGAAGAAAGCAGACGGCGCAGAGGAGACATTTGCTCACACCTGCCCTGGTGGGTGCAGATTTCTTGAAGTCTGTGCTATAGTAACTTGGGCTTTGAGAGGGTGTGTATGGGGATCAGGGCTCTACCACTTACTAGCTACTGTAGCCTGGATGACGGCTGTCTCTCTGAGTCCTACATTCCCCATCTGTGTCTATGTCCAAGGTTGGTTGTAAGGAGCACAAGCACATGATGCCCGGGGCACAATGCTTGATAAATGATAATTGTGAGTGGTCCCTTGCGTCTCCAGTGACAATGCAGAATAGACCACCTTGGAGTTTAAAGAATCAGCCGATGCTGTATTTGTTTCAAGCCATCTTCAGTATTCCGTGTTCAAACAGATCTCAGGGTGACCTGATGTAAGGTATTGGGTGAAGCGCTGTAGCAAGTTCAGCAATCACTACAGACATGACGTCTTTGTTTTTTTTTTTTTTTTTTTTTTTTTTTTTAAGGGGATGAAAGCAGACATGTGTACACTGGCCCATGATTCAGGGAAGACTGTGGGAAGAGACACCTGGGGAGGTGGTGGATGCGGGCTCTCCTTGAACAGAGGAGGCTTCCTATGGACAGAAGGCTCGGCAAATTCTTCAGGAAGAGAGTAACATTTGAGAAATTCTTTAGGAGGTTTTACTAGACATTGGGGTACGTTCCTTTTGAAATGTGTCTTCTTATACAGAAATATGGCATATTTTTATATTTAAGACACGTCTCTATTTTAATGATCATAGAGCCAGGTGTGGTGGCGCATGCCTTTAATCCCAGCACTCGGGAGGCAGAGGCAGGCAGATCACTGTGAGTTCAAGGCCAGCCTGGTCTACAAAGTGAGTCCAGGACAGTCAAGGCTACACAGAGAAACCTTGTCTCTCGAGAAACCAAAAAAAAAATTAAAATAAATAAATAATCATAGAATATGTAAAGAAGAAAGCTTTAAAAAGCAATGGTAGTTACCACTTATGGAAATTTATGTCCTAAATACTTTCTCATGTATTTTTCTTTCATGCTGTCCGTTGCTGTGAAGGGGATTATTGTTACCCCCACTTTACAGATGTAAAAACTGAGGCATGTGAAGTCAATGCCTTTGTGGCCAGTGTGTAGAAGACCCAAACTTGGACCTCGGCCATGTGACTGGAATCCTTGGCTCAGCTTTGGCATCAGACTGTGTCAAACTTGGTTTCCTTGCTCTCTCCACCCAGCTCTGGTCTCTGGCTGAGGTGTGCCTTTGCGGGGGTGGAGGGTGGCGCTCAGCTCTCTGTTTCCTGTGGGAAGAGTGGGAGGAGATTGGAGAGTGATACCGGGCATTGAAGCCAGGCTCTCACACGTGATAGGCAAGTGTACCACGCATCTATCCCTGTAGCTCCTTTTTATTTTGAGACAGGATCCTGCTAAATTATCCAGGCTGCCTCCAACTTTGGATCCTCCTGCCTCAGCCTCCTACATTGCTGGGGTTCCAGATGTTTATCATCCTATCCAGCTTGTAATGAATCTGGAAATGCAAGCTTTCTTTAAAAAAAAAAAAATTGGCTCAAATGCTATTCTTTGTCTTCTGCATTGCCTTTTTGTACGTATTTTAGAAACATCTTGTCAGTTTCCACCAAAAAGAATGCTAGAATCTTATTAGGTTGTGATAAGTCTGTACTAATTTATAGATAATTACCACCTTAACACGACTGTGTGTTTTAGTCCAAAGAATATGGTTTCTTACTGCATTTGTGTAGGTCTTCTTTAATTTTGCCCAGTAATACTTTATAGTTCTTAGTATAAAGGTCTTGTGTGTGTTTTATTAGATTTACTGTTGAGTATGGTCTTTACTTGAGTAAACTGATTTTTTTCTATTTGCTTTTGTCATTGCATACACACATAATTGTCTTTTTGTATTGTATTATGATCATGTAAATTCTAAAGCATAATATTTGTGGAAGTTTTTTTGTAGATGTCCTTTTTTGTTAAGGAGGTTTCCTTCTGTCCCGAGTTCCTAAGACTTTGTTTAAAACCACCAGTGGCATCTAGGCGTGGTGGTGCACACCTATAATCCCAGCACTTGGGAAGCAGAGGCGGGTGGATCACTGTGAGTTCGAGGCCAGCCTGGTCTACAAAGCAGAACAATTAAGGCTACAGAGAAACCCTGTCTCAAAAAAAAAAAAAAAAAAAACCCATAGGTGGCTAGGTGTTGTGTCTCATGCCTTTAATCCCACCACTCAGGAGGCAGAGGCAGGGAAATCTCTGTGAGTTTGAGGCCAGCCTGGTCTATACAATAAACTCCAGGACAGTCAGAACTATGTGAAATTGCATCTCAGGAAACAAATGAATAAAACCCATGCATGGGTGCTGGCTCTGATCACAACCCCTTCTGTTTTGGCTCAGCTCTGGGATCTAATGCAGTGGTTCTCTCCTTGATCTTGGCCATATCCCTGAATTCGGAAAAACTGTGTATAATAAAGTCTGGGCAAACAAGGACCTAAAATGGGGCGGAGGTAGGGGGGATGGGAGGGAGGGCTGGCAGTAAAAACAGACAGGAAGAGATGAATGTGAGAGCTCCTAATGCTCTGTAATACATTCTGTTCATCACAGACTGACTAAAGAGACGCAGGGCTCGCCATGTTAAACCCAAACCTATGCTTGCTAAGCATAGAAACTTGCCTTATGCTTTTGTTTAGTATTTGTATTATAGGACCAATAAGTTATTTTCCAAATATAAAATTCAATATAGAGTAATGTCTCTTTTTTTCTTCAAATTACACCCACAATATTCCCCCATCCCTAAAGTCTGATGCATCATCTTTACCTCCATCACTGGCTCCTGGTTGAAAGCCACTGAATCTTAGCATCTACACATTACCACTATGCTGTAGAGGACAGATAAAGTGGCTTGATGCCCGCTTCACGTGACTGGTGAACTAAGGGAAATACACATTTGTGAGTTACCAAATTTTCTTGTATGTAAGCACTTTAAAAGTGATAATTGTGAGTGGTCCTTTGCGTCTCCAGTGACGATGCAGAATAGACCACCTTGGAGTTTAAAGAATCAGCCGATGCTGTACTTGTTTTAAGCAATCTTCAGTGTTCTGTGTTCAAACAGATCTCAAGGTGACCTGATGTCAGGGATTTCTTCATCCTTTGAACCTAGGGCCTGAATACAGTGAGCACTGCTGCCCCCATGTGGACATGAGTGGATGTGCATAGGATTTCATTCTGTACAGAAGGACCACTTTGTGTTCTGCCTCCCACTAGCTTAAGGCAACCCAGACAGAAGCCGATTTCAAATCAGTGAACCAGGAGTTGCATTGCTTTTACCGGCACTGTGGGGGTCAGTTCTCTCCTTCCACAATATGTATTTCAGGGATTCACCTCAAGTTTCCTGTCCACTCTTGAGGGCCAGCATCTTTACCAACAGAGCCATCTGATTGGCTCTAAATATTTTGTAACACATCATTTATAATGTCTAATTTGAGAGAGAGGGGCAATGTTCGGTGTTTTCTGTGTACCTCTGGCTGGTCTGGAACTTGCTATGTAGATCAGACAGATTGGTCTTGGACTTGTGTTGAGCCTCCTAATTCTGCCTTCCAAGTTCTGTAATTAGAGGCTTGTGCCATCTTCCTGGCTTTCCGCCTCTGTTTTGTCACTGTTGCAGGATCCAGTATTATGGCCCTTTCCCAAGTTTAGATTCCTACTGTGGATATAACACATACACATGACAGATGCTATTTAGCCTGGCACACAGTAGGTTTGTAGTAGGTCATCGACAAATGAGATATGCGGTTATCAATCATCTTAACGAGAAAATCACTTGCCAAGGAAAAAGATAGACTACAGAGTCTTAAAGCAGCCTGGCCATTGGCTGCCTGCCCTAGCACTCATCCTATTGCATTCTCAGTTCCCTGAAGGAACCACCCGGCTCTTAACAATTGCTTTTTATATTCAGCATCATATTTTAAATTATATGCCTTACGGACTTTTCCTTTTTCATGTGTAGGCGCTATATTAATTATACTCTACAGTGGAAGGTGCAACTTTAGCTTTCTTATAGTACTCTCCTCATATCCCATCTTAGTTTATGACTATTTATATAAAATAATTCAATTATATTATATATAATTAAACATGTGGACTTCTCCGTAATAGCCAAGTTTGGGTAAAGGCACAGAAGATGGATATTAACAAAAAGAAACATAGATTAATGTTATTAATGTCAGACAAACAAGCATAAAGGCAAAGTTGTGCTTTGTGATAACAGGTATTTTCCCATAACTTTAGGCAACAGTGGCTGGAAAGAGTAAAAGGGAAAGATCCTTGACATGAGTCTGTTGAAACAGAGGAAAACTGAAGGCTAGAGAGGATCTAAGCGATGTCATGAAGACGAATCCAAGGGAGTCTCTTTGGATACCCACGTAGCCTATGGGAGAACTGACTTAGTGTATGCCATCAGGGTAGACTGCTAGCAAGGCTCGCTACCACTTCTTCACAGGCAAGAGGCAGACTCCAAGACCATCCTGAGTTCTGGGAGACTCTGTCTCAAAAAAGAAAAAACCAAAAGATTATAAATGTGAGTGTTCACTTCTGATCTCTCAGTCTTATTCCTTGAGTTGACATCTGCCCTCGGTTAATTGCACAACGTCTAAGTGAACATTAGCTTAATATTAAAATTTGGACCAGAAAGTGTGGTTCTTCCAACTTTTTCTTTTTCAGGACTTTTCCAGATAGTCTGGAGTTTCCATATGAATTTTACAATCCACTTATCAGGTTTTGCAAAGAAACTGACTGGAATTTTGTTAGAGGCCGCACCGAATCTGTAGATCCACTGGGGGAATGTCCGCATCTTGACAATACTAATCTGTTCATGTAGTTCCCTTTTTGTTTATATTTTCCTCAGCTTCTTCTGATATCTTAAACTTTCTGAGTATGTGCTTCCTAGTTCTTGCTACTGTGGTGTAATAGCGTAGACGGAGCCTAGTCTGCCACTCACACCTACAGAAGCCACGTGTAAGCGTCATTAGGTTCGTCATGGTGCTGAAGCTGCTGGTCTGAGAGACACACTGTGGGAGCCACAGGTATTAAATGAGGTCAGTTCAGTGGAGCAAGGGGAGCGCAGCATGGGTGGAGATGAGAAAGGTAGCAAATGTGAAGATGGGCTCTTGGGATGGGCTCTCGGGATCTCTCGCCATTTGAACCCTTCAGTGGAGTGATGCTGCGCCTGGCAGTTTCAGCATGGTACATCATGCTTGTTAAGAGAATGGACTAAACCAGTGAAGACTCATTTGAATTATCTTTCTGCCAAAATACACTCATGTGCCTCAGTACAAGTTACTACTCTGCCTTTCTAAACCTCAGTTGCCTTGAAATGAGATAGGGGGCTGGAAAGATGGCTCAGTGGTTAAGAGCACTGGTTGCTCTTCCAGAGGACCCAGGTTCAAGTCCCAGCACCCACATGACAGCTCACTCCTGTACAATTACACATGTCTGTAAATAACTGCTGTTCTTGAGGATCTGACTCCCTCACACATGCAGGCAAGGTGCCATTGTAAATCAAATAAAAATAAATAAGAAAATAAGGTAGGGCTAGCAACAACCACCGTCCTTAGGGAGACTGGCTGAGTTCAGTGGGTTATAAAGAACTGAGCAGAGTGCCTGGCCCATAGTGAGTGCTCTGGGCTTGCTCTTTACTGTCGTTGGTGACCTGGCCCGGTCACACATGACTGAAGTTCCTTGGAAATGTTTCAGTGAACGAAAGAAACAGACACGCATATATCCGCACTGCGCCTCTGCTGCTGGGCTCATCAGTGGAGGACAGATGTGTGCAGATGACGGCTGTGTATCACAGAGACAATGGTAAGGGGATCTTGGTTCCAGGCTGCGTTTTCATTTATCAGTGAAGCAATGTTGGACTAAAGAACTTCCCGTCCTCAGCCCCCTCCTACCCCAGGTCCCCACCACTTCCACCCTGGCTCTGAAATGCTGCAGCATTTGCACATTCTGCTCATGGACACAAGGTGGCGCCAGAGAGACAATGTTTGAGTGCCGTTTGCCCCTAGGGAAATTCTGCATTCTGTAACTTAAACCATATTGTTAAAACCAAGATGCCAAGTGGCTTCGGTTTACTGCCGCTCTTGGTGGGCCCTGTGAGGCTTTTGTGTACCTAGAGTAACATATATGCGGCCTTACAGGATTTCCCCATTCTTCCAATGCCAGACCTTCATACTGTGAGGTGAGAACTTTCTTCTAGAACCGGGTGAGGGTGTGAGTTACAGATGTGTGGTGTCACTTGCCTGGTATATTTGGTACAACGTCTCTGTGCTCTCAATGTCTTCTCAACCGTAGTCCAGCTACAAACGATCTGTAGGTTGGGGAGCTCTGCCCCTTGGTTGTGCTTGGTGAGGGCTGGGAAGGAGCAGACCACAGTGGGAGATGGGAAGCCCTACTACGCAGAAGCAGACCGTCGTCCAGATATGGACATGGTGACTCTAAAGATATTTCAGGAAGAGGCCCTGGAGTGTGTGTGTGGGGGGCGGGGGGGCCGGATGACCCGTTAGAGAAGAACTTAAACATGACATCTAAGGGAACTGGCATGTGACCCATATAAAAAGATCCCTCCTCACCAGAGGATTTGGAAGTGTTGTAGCACCTCCCGTGTACTGGAAATAGGACTGAAAGGCTCAAAGGAAAGCCTCAGTGTCCACGCTGAATGGTTGGCAGGAACCAGAAAGAAACTAGGAGATGTTTGAAGATTTCATCATGTACCATGTAGCTTTGGCAGCTTCCAAGCACCCTTCCATCCTCCTCCGTGCTGCTGACTGTTCGTTTCCTAAGACGCTCCAGGGAGCAAAAAGGAGCAGGGTCCTGGTTTTCAGAGACCTCCTTCCTTCTCCCTGCTGGGTAATAAGAGCAGAAAGTAAGCCGGGCGTGGTAATGCACGCCTTTAATCCCAGCACTTGGGAGGCAGAGGCAGAGGCATAGGCAGGCGTATCGCTGTGAGTTCGAGGCCAGCCTGGTCTACAAAGTGAGTCTAGGATGGCCAAGATAATATAGAGAAACCCTGTTTGAAAAAAAAAAAAAAACAAAAACAAAAACAAAAGCAAAACAGAGCAGAAAGGAGATCTGGAATATGGGTCAAAAGCCCTCCAGTGCCATCACACGCCCCTGTTAGCTGGGTCCCCTATGCAAGCTGGGCAGAGCAGAGGGATAGATTAAGCTCTGAGTGTCGGTGGCCTTTTTGGGAGTTGCTATGTAAATTGTGCCCACCCGTTTAACAAGCAGAGATAGGAACAGAGGCCTACACTGGTCCTTGGGGATTTAGTGTGATGGGTGGTAGGGTGCTACAAAGTTCTAACCTCTGAGTGAGGTGTGCCCATGGAGAGAGAGTTAGTGAAATTCAATCATCTCAGACCCCAGGGTGTTGTTTTGATGTTGTTCTTTGTTTCTTTGTTTGTTTTGAGACAGGATCTTACTATGTAGCTCTGGCTGTCCTAGAACTCACTATGTTGACCAAGCTGGCCTCAAACTCACAGAGATCCACCTGCCCCTGCCCCTGCCCCCTGCCCCAACCCTGCCCCTGCCTCCCACGTTCTATGATTAAAGATGTGCATCACGGTGCCTGGATAAAGCCAAATTCTTTTTAGCAGTGGCAAGCTTTACGGAACTAGGGTGGAATGTGGTTACGTGATCTTTTGCTGAAGTCAGAGAAGAAAGAAGCTGGGTTGAGCCATAATGGACTTCCTCAGCAATGCTGTCGAAGTACCCAAAGCTGCATCGGGTCCTATCAAGTACTCACCACCATCCCTCAGGCTAGCAAGCCCACTGAGTCACTTTGGCCTTCCTGGAGGACTAGAGTAAGGGATTGGTTAACCTTGCGTCAAACTCCTGAGTTTCCTGGTGTTCTGGGGACCTTCTGCCGAGCCCTTCCTGAATTCCTCACGGAGGTTTTTGTTTTTTGTTTTGTTTTGTTTTGTTTTGTTTTTTTTTTTTTTTGGTTTTTCGAGACAGGGTCTCTCTGTGTAGCCTTGGCTGTCCTGGACTCGCTTTGTAGACCAGGCTGGCCTCGAACTCACAG
>OU015756.1:24590496-24612797 GCA_907169655.1 Acomys percivali | reverse complement strand
TTTTTTTTTTTTTTTTTAAGTTTCAGGGCTGGCAATGAGCACAGTTAGTAAAGTGTTTCCATCACATAGCTGATGCCTGGGGTTTACTCTCCAGCACCAGATAAACAGGGGACAGTGACACATGCCTGTGATCCCAGTACTTGGTAGGTAAAGGAGGGAAGATCAGAAATGCAAGGGCATCCCCAGCTATATTGAAAGCCAGAGGCCAGCCTCAGATGGCCTTCCATCAGAAAATAAAATTTACAAATAAATGTAGATGTGAAATGTTGGCAGGATACCACTAGAGACCTGGTCTGCCCTGATTGGTTTTATCTGATGGTTTAATCATATAATTATAGAACATTATCAAAGCCAGGCATTTGAAGCTGGTAGAATGCACGTATGTAGTAGTTCCATATAGCACAGCCAGCACACAGGACTGTCATTTACAGTAAATATCCCCCTCATACTACAGTTGTGCAATGTACCCCACCCCTCCACCCCCCATCCTTACCCCGAACCACTGCTATTCTGTTTTCTAGTTCTTCTTCTTTTAAATTCTTATTTATTTATTTTTGGTTTTTTGAAACAGGGTTTCTCTGTATAGCCCTGGCTGTTCTGGACTCACTTTGTAGACCAGGCTGGCCTCGAACTCACAGATATCTGGAGACAGAGGCAGAGGGACCTTTAAGCTGCAGGCCAGCTTGATCTATATAGCAAGTTCCAAATCACCCAGTACTACATAATGAGAATGTGTGTGTGTGTGTTTGTGCGTGTGTGTGCACACGTGTATACACATGCATGTATTGTGTATGTGTGTATATGTGTGTGCATTGGTTAATGTCATGTGCATTTATAAACAGATTATTATGTGTGCCTTAGTTTCCATTCCTCTGTGATATTTCTCCAGGTGTACAGTTGCTAGATCATAGAGTAAGTATATGTTTAATTTTCACAGAAGTTCCCAAACTATTTCCAGAGTGACTATCACAACTTACATTTACACCACCAACATGACAGATCAGGTTGCTCCCATATTTGCCAGCATGGGATAGCATTTTTATTTTACTTTGCATTTCCCCAATGGTTGTTCATGTTGAATATGTTTTCTTGTGTTTATTTACCATAATAAATTCTCCCCCTTTTGCCCATTTTCTGATAGGATTGCTTTCTGTTTTAAGATTTTAAAAAAAATTTTATGTATATGGATGTTTTGTTTGCCTGTATGTCTATGCACCATGTACAAGTCTGGTGCCTAAGGAGACCGTAAGATGGTGCTAGATCCCCTGGCACTGGGTTACAGATGGTTGTGAGCTACCCGTGTGATGCTGGGAGTCAAACCTAGACCCTCTGGAAAAGTAGCCTGTTTGTTTGTTTGTTTGTTTGTTTGTTTGTTTGTTTGTTTTGAGACAGAGTCTCTCTACATAGCCCTGGGTGTCCTGGAACTCATTATGTAGACCAGGCTGGCCTTGAACTCACAGAGATTCACCTGCTGTGCTGGGATTAAAGGAGCATGCCACCACGCCCAGTTCTTTTTTTTGGCAACCAGTGCTCTTAACTGCTGATCCATCATTCCAGCTTGTGGTTGTTTTCTTAAAGCAGTTTGCAAGTGACTGTGTCTGGTCTGGTCTTGTTTTGTTTGAGCTAAGTTCTTACTGTGTAGCCCAAGCCTTGAACGTACTATATAGGCCAGATGGACCTCAAGAGCAGCTGCTGCCTTAGTCTCCTGAGTGCTGGGGTTAACAGGCATCCTCTAACTCCAAGTACTTTCCCCAGTGTCATTCAGAGAGCTAACTGTCGGGTGTTAATTCCAAGCCTGCCACTGCTTCAACACAGACGTGGGCCCAGTCTCTCATTATTCGGCACAGACCTGCCCCTCCCCTGGATCACAGTGGAGACAGCTTTCTCAGCCATTCCCGACCCTCACCCTGTGCTTACACCCCTAGAGCAGCCTGGGTCTTATGTCTAAGCTTCTTGTGTCTGCCCTTATGATGCTTTGTGAACTGCATGCAGTCTGTGGGAACGGACTCTCTTTCCCTGGACCCACATGTATGGTGAAGTAAAATATAAAAGCTGGGTAATACCGCTGTTCTCTCTCTACCCCCTATCTCTAGTGCACCATCCAGTATGGTGTGTCTCTTATCCCCGAGCAAAGGGGGAGGAGGATGTGGTAGTCTGAATGAAAATGGTTAACTATAGGCTCATGTATTTGAATGCTCAGTCTTTAGTGGGTGGAACGGTTTGGGAAGGATTAGGAGGCACGGCCTTGTTGAAGGAGGTATGTCACCGAGGTGGGTTATGACATTTGAAAAGCCCGTGCTCAAATATTAAGAAATTATGCTGCTTCTTGTTCCAGTGATTAAACCTTGATACATCTTATCCAAGCTTGGGGCAAATCCTTCTCCTAACGCAATTAAATGGAACTCATTGCGCATTGATAGTCATTAGCTTCGCGCCCGTTTTAGCTTTACTAATATGTTTTTACTAATGTGTGAGAAATCCTAAGTAATTTTTTTGAAATTATTCTTACTTTATGTTACATGCTTTGAGAACTTTCAAGTACACTGAGTTGTTCAAAACTAGAAGGAATGGGCTGGAAAGATGGCTCAGTGGTTGAGAGCACTGCCTGCTCTTCCAAAGGACCCGGGTTCAATTCCCAGCACCCACATGGCAACTGACAACTGTCTGTAACTCCAAGATCTGACACCCTCACACCAACACACATGAATTAAAATTAAATAAAATATTTTTTAAAAAACTAGAAGGAACATTATAAGTACAATAATAAAATGCTAGTGCTGTCATTAAAAAAAAAAAAAGAAAAAAGAAAAAAAAAGAAAAGCCCGTGCTGTTCCCAGTTAGCTCCCTCTGCCTCCTCCCTATGGACGAGGGATGTAAGATCTCAGCTGCTGCTCAGCACCTGCCTGCTTGCCTGCCTGATGGTGTGCTCCCCACTATCATGGTCACGGACTCACCCTTTGGAACTGTAAGCACCCATAAGCTCTTTCTTCTATAAGCTGCCTTGCTCAGGATGCCTTATTACAGCAATGGAGAAGTAACTGGACAAAACTGGACGCTGGAAACAGGACCTCTGAAAAATCATGGTCTCCTCTGAATACCCACCATTCCGTAGCCTTGGCAAAGAAATAACAAAAGGCGGGAGAAACGCCTCAGGATGAAGAATGAGATGTACAGCCCACCAAGACAAAGAGCCTTCGCTTAGGCAGTCAGTGGCTCTGGAAGGCTATTTTTAACTGCCACGTCCTAAAGTAAACATTTGCCTGTTGATAGGTGCCCGGTCCACTGGCTTGTTCAGAGAGATTACTGGAAGAGCCCGGGAGCGGTAATGAAGTGCCAGCCTGGGTGAGGGCTGCCAGCTGAGTTCTCCTTGACAGAGCAAACAGTCAGCCTGCCCTGTGTGCACCGCTTGCGTCACCTGGTCATGAGGGGCAGTGGAATTTGTGGAATGGATTGTTTCTTGGAGTCACCCGATATCGCCGAACAATAAGAACAGACACTCTTAGTTTGATGGGGGAGCTAATGAGGACCATTCCAGGCAGCTGAGCAGAAGCAGGAAGCCCCGCAGATGCCAGCCTACGTGCTTTTCTTCCCCGCTTCCTCCTCTTCCTGCTCTCTGTGAACCAAAGCATCGTAAAGTCAGGAAGAAGCTTAAGACACAAGACCCAGGCTGCTCTAGGTGTGTAAGCACAGGGTGAGGGTCAGGAAATGGCTGAGAAAGCTGTCTCCACTGTGATCCAGGGAAGGGGTCCAGGTCTGTGCCAAACAATGAGAGACTGGGCCCATGTCCATGTTGAAGCAGTAGTAGGCTTGGAATTAACCTAAGGAAGAATGAAGGGGACAGAGAGAGGGGGAAAAAACACAGACCCACTGTTTGGGGGCCATGAGAAATGTGGCACCCCAGTTGGACGATAAATATCAAGTGTGGATGTATAGAAGATTGGATGTCTCACTTTCTAGACCATTTCTTCCCTTCCCATCCTTCTCTCTATCCCTCCCTCCTTTTCTTGCTTTCTTCCTTCTTTCCTTTGGGAGTCAGTATATCTCTACCTGGCCTCACACACCTCCTGAGGAGACTTACAATTTCTGATCCTCCTGCCTCCACCTCCAGAGTGCTGGGAATCCCAGCCGTGTGCCACCGTACCCGGTTTATGGTGGTGCTGGGCGTGGGCCCCTAGGGTTTTAGACATGCTGGGTAGGCAGTCTACCTGCAGAGTGCATAGCTAGGCTAGAGCTTTCTTTTATTTCAACATTGCGTTTTCCTCAGGGACTAGCTTTCTAGAACAAGCGCTGTGGGATGAGGTAACTGTTGTGAGGTGAGATCATTTAGATTTACGAGCCGAGAAAGTTGCCTTCTCCAAACATAACATTTGAAGGGGGTTCCCCACCTCCCACCCCCCTGCATATAACTAAAAGTCAACAACAACTCCCAACTGGGTAAGACAATACAAGACTTTGTTTAATTTAGCTCTAACCTGCTCAGAAGTAAAGGAACCAGGGGTTGCTTAGGTTTAGTCAACTTCCAGACACACTTTGCTTTGTATGATAGCAATTTCTTTTCTTTTTCATTCTTTAAAAAATGTGTTTGTGGGCTGGAGAGACGGCTCAGAGGTTAAGAGCACTGGCTGCTCTTCCAGAGGTCCTGAGTTCAATTCCCAGAAACCACGTGGTGGCTCACAACCATCTACACTGGGATCTGATGCCCTCTTCTGGCCTGCAGGACTACTTGCAGACAGAACACTGTATACACAATAAATAAATAAATAAATCTTAAAAAAAAAAAAAGTATTTGTTTTGCTTTGTGTCTATTGGTGTTTTGCCTGCTCATTTGTCTCTGTGAAGGTGTCAGAAGCCTTGGAACTAGAGTTGCAGACAGTTGTGAGCTGCCATGTGGTTGCTGGGAATTGAACCTGGGTCCTCTGGAAGAGCAGCCAGTGCTCTTAACCACTGAGCCATCTCTCCAGCCCATGTGGTACCAATTTCTATCTAAGGTCTGCTCCAGTGTTTCAGTGTTTATCTCCCCAAAGCAGCCAACTCTAAAGAGGATCCACAGGGGACTGTGTGCACTAGGGCCTAGGAGTGGTCATATGACAGGGAAGTGTCGCGGGCTGGGTGGCCCAGCCTTGCAGGGTCAGCTTTTGCAGCAGGTGGACCAGCTCCCCAATATTCTCAAGGATATTGAGAAAAGCCTAAATTGTAAAATTTGGTTTTGCCACAACTGAAAAACTCCAAAGAATATAAAATTATCTAAGCTCCCCCAAGCTAAATAAAAGAATTTGTGTGTGTGTGTGTGTGTGTGGCTGCTCAAGGAACTGGAGCAGCAACCCATGTGTTATCACTGCATCTTCGAGAAGGTTAGTTCTACCTGCTGAACTGAAGGTAAAACTTGCTTATTTTGAAATGTGGGGTAAAAACATTTCAGTAATGACGAACACCAAAATGTGCAAACCCAGGCAGGAATAAACCTTGTACAATTCCAAATGTCTGGCGAGCTAAGAAGCAATTTTATTTCTCTGTGACTGAATCAAATTCACCCACAAGCCCCAGCTTCTACTTAACTAACAGAAAACGGTGTCTTTTCTGACTGAAGATAAATCCAATTACACTAGAACTCCATCTTTTGTGAATAAGTTCTTAGTCAGTTCAAAGGTTTCCTTTTCTTCCCTTTCCTGGTTCTGCGGGTTCTTGTGTAAGACAGCGACACCAGAGCTTATGAAGTCCTCCTATGAGGATGCCTCTTGTGATGTAGCTTTTCATTCTGCACTCTGCCCTCACTTCCACTGTGGCTAATGCTCTTGGCCTCATGCTGCCTTCGCTCCTAGTCCAAAATTGGCCACTGGCATTTTCTTTGCCAAAATCATGCTCAAGTGGATAAGGGGCATGTAGGGAGCCATGGAGAGGGTTCAGGTGCTCCTATTCTGAGATTCCCAACCCCAGCTGAGGTTTTCATTGTTTCCAGCCCTGGTGTTTGGACCTCGGAACAGCCACCCTGACTGTTCAACTCTCCTTCATTAGTCCACCCCATCAAAGATGTAACAACCACACACACAAAAAAAAATTCTTTTATTTAGCTTGGCAGAGCTTAGATAATTTTATATTCTTTGGAGTTTTTCAGTTGTGGCAAAACCAAATTTTACAATTTAGGCTTTTGTTCTAGTGAAGTCAAGGGACTTGAACTAAATGTTCGATTTTAGCAATACAATAGACATTTCCTACAAATTTTGTTTCTTAACAAATTTGCAGTTAGTACAGTATGTTTGGGACAGTTTATCCTTTGGTGTGTTATGACTAGAGCACTTGGCCCCCAGCTTGGGGGCGATTTTGAAGGTTGTAGAAGATGGCCTACCTGACAGAAGTGGGTCATGAGGGACAGACCCATGAAGTTGCAACCATTGCCTGTGTTTGTGGCCAGTTTTCTTGGCTTCCTGGTTCATTCTAGGAGAATGGCTGTGATCTTACACTCTTGTCAGCCTTCCCCATTATAAAGCAATGAGATCCCCTGAAACTGTGAGCCAAAGTAGAGCTCTTCTCTCTCAAGCTGTTTCTGTCAGCTATGTGGTCACAGAAAAGTGAAAGCAATGAATACAGGAAATTGATAGCAGAGAGATGGGGTGATGTCTGTGAAAGCCTAACTGGTTTCCTGGAAAAATCTGAAGTTTGGAGCTGTGAGCCAGAGACGCCCTACCCAGCACACAGTAAGCAACACTCAGCGCATTGAAACTCTGGAGGGAGTTTGGAGCATAAGAATGCTAAGGGACTTGGGGTTTTAGTGAAGACTGCTTATGATGTTTCAGATAGGAATAAAGACCTTAGCTGAAAATTCAACAAGACCAGCGACATCACATTCTAACAAAAAAATATGGCTACATTTTTTCCGTGTCCTGAAATTTCCAATGAAGCTGCATTCAAAGTTATTCAAAGTACTTGGCTGAAGAGATTTCAAGAGAGCATAACATGTGGGCTGTGGCATGATGACTACATGCTGTCATGTAACTGTCATGCAACCCTGGCAACCTGAGTTTGATTCTCATAACCTACATTAGAAGAAGAAGAAAAAGAAGAAGAGGAGGAGGAGGAGGAAGAGGAGGAGGAGGGGGAGGGGGAGGAGAAGAAGGAGGAGGAGAGAGAAGAAGAAAAGAAACAAACAAAGAAGAAGAAGAAGAAGAAGAAGAAGAAGAAGAAGAAGAAGAAGAAGAAGAAGAAGAAAAGAAGGCTGCACGTTAGTTTGAATGATAGTAACTCCCACAGGCTTCTATATTTATACACGTGTAGTCCAGGTCGTGAACTCCTTAGGAAGGATTAGAAAGTGTGGCCTCGCCGGGCGTGGTGGCACACGCCTTTAATCCCAGCACTCGGAAGACAGAGGCGGGCGGATCGCTGTGAGTTCGAGGCCAGCCTGGTCTACAAAGGGAGTCCAGGACAGGCAAGGCTACACAGAGAAACCCTGTCTCGAAAAACTAAAAAAAAAAAAAAAAAGAAAGTGTGGCCTCAGTGGAGGAGGTGTAGACCAGATATGGAACCAGCCCAAAAGAGAGAAATAGACTGTAGTCAGAAAAGCCATCAGTTGCTATCAGAGAAAAGCCATCTAAGATCTTTGTAATTGGACATAAAGATACAGGACTTGAAGTTTGCCGTGATGGCTTATGGTCTTGTTTTGGTCCAACAGTCCTCACTATGCACCCTTCCCTTCCTTTTGGAGTGGTAATATATTTTCTGTGCCATTGTATGTTGGAAGTATGTGATCTTCTTTATTACTTTATTTTGCAGGAGATTGCAGTTAGGAGATGGCCTAGCAATCTCAGAAGAGACTATAGACTTTTTTTTAAAGATTTATTTACTTATTATTATGTATACAGTGCTCTGCCTACGTGTATACCTGAACGCCAGAAGAGGGCATTAGATACCAGTATAGATGGCTGTGAGCCACCATGTGGTTACTAGGAATTGAACTCAGGACCTTTGGAAGAGCAGTCAGTGCTACACAGAGAAACCCTGTCTCAAAAAAAACAAAAAACAAAAAACAAAAAAACAAAAAAACAAATAAAGAAAGAGTTCATTTTGTGGAGATATTTGTAAAGATTTTATACTAGCTTGCAGATAATTTGACGTAGCATAAAGTGTTCTCTTTGAGAAGACAGCCTTCAGTGAATCTCACATAAAACACCTTTTTCTTGTTTTTTGTTTTTCTTTTTAAATTTTATTTATTTATTATTTATACAGTATTCTGCCTGCATGTGTGCCTGCATACCAGAAGAGGGTACCAGATCTCATTATAGATGGCTGTGAGCCACCATGTGGTTGTTGGGAATTGAACTCAGGACCTTTGGAAGAACAGACAGTGCTCTTAACCTCCAAGCCATCTCAAAATAAATAAATAAATAAATAAGAAAAGGAAAAAGAGAATTAAAAGGACAAACAAATATTATCTGTTCTCTTAGCTTGGACATGTGTATGGGTGCATGTGTGTGACAGTCTGTGTGGAGTGCAGAAGTCAGGCTCAGATGTTATTCCATGAATACTACTCACCGTGGGTTTCTTTAGAGACAGTGTATCTCACTGGCCTGGGATTCACCGTTAGGCCCGGTGTCCAAGCGAAAACTAGTTGTTCAATAAATGTTGATAGGTGTCACCGGCAACTGCGACATACAAAAGGATGTAGTCTCGTCCAAGTTAGACTGATCTCAAGGAGTAGAAAGTTAGTGGAAGAGCGATGTCCTAGTGGAGGCTACACAACGATTTGACACCAAAGAACAAACACTGATCACTGTCATCCAGCCCGGGAGGGGGACAACATGTTTGGCTCACAGTTTCTTCTCATGTTCACAAGAAAAAAAACGCATGGGTAATGGTGCCCAGCTCTGTTCTGTAGCTGTCAGAGCGCTCACCCTGCAGACTGTGCTGCAAGGTATTCCTCCTATCTCTGAGGCTCAGCGTGGCTCCTGGTGGTTTATTCCCAGCCGGGCACTCCATTCTGCTTGCCTCCAGCTGTGGGGCTCTGCCTGTGGTTTGTCACCACCTGCAATGTGGCCACTTCTGTCTGCCCGAGAGAATAATTGGTTTTCCTGTTGCTGCTCTGTCTGGTAATAGACACCATTTGAACTTCCCGCACCGGCAAGAAGAACATCCTGTGATGCTGAGGGCTGGGGAGGTGGTTGTGTGGGTAAGTGGTCTGGCCATTTCATCCCAAACTTCAGCAGACAACACCACAGGGAACTTTTACAAGGAGCTTCTTTATTAAGCTGATTTCATATATATAGAAAACCAGCTGGCAGGAGAAGCTGGCCTGTCACCTGGGATCCATGGATACTTAGCAGCTAACCTGTCCTCATAAAGTAGTGAAGGATGGTGAGATAGTGACATGAGTGACTTGGCTGACGCTGCTCCCTGCCCCCCCCCCCATATCCATAGGTCACACAGCACCAAGTTTTAAGTGACTGAGTTATTTTGGACACAAATTCCACACAGGAAAAAGCAAATTGGAGTTTCGAGGGGTGAAGGGGGAAGAATGGGTCAGAAGAGAAGGCAAGCTGATGATGAAAGATGATAGATGTTGCGGTGGGGGACACCCCAGGATCTGAGTAAGACCCAGACCTACAGCTCATATTAAGGGAGGTCTATAGAGCACAGATCTCAAAATATTTGGAGCACCCAGTGTGGAATTTTAAGAAAGGGCATTTGAAGCCGGGCGTGGTGGCGCACGCCTTTAATCCCAGCACTCGGGAGGCAGAGGCAGGCGGATCGCTGTGAGTTCGAGGCCAGCCTGGTCTACAAAGCGAGTCTAAGACAGCCAAGGATACACAGAGAGACCCTGTCTTGAAAAAACAAAAAAAAAAAAAGTGGCTTTGAGTAAGGCCACTGACCTGTTACTTTCTGTTCACTGTTCTTGCTGGCAGGACCCTCCCTGTGCCTCCTTGATGGCAAAGAGACAAAGAAAATCTAATGATAAGTATTGGTACACAGGGCCACTTGATGGGAGTTTTATCTTGCAAAAAGCAGCCCAGGATGATGAGATTGCCAGGAATCCCTGGAATCTAATTAGATCTCACTGAGAACATAGAGGCTTCATTTTAGAGTCATGGGGGAAAAAAAAAACTTACAAAAAAGGATCTGTATTGACTCCTTTATTTTTGCAAATATTTGAGCTGTTTAATAAACATGCATTCCTAGCTTGCTGTCAATCAAATGGGAGGTTGGAAATCTCTGACACAATGACCTAAGGATGGTTTTGTGTGTAGATTTATTGTGTCATACAATACATTTTAATTATGTTCCAGATCTTTCCCACATCCCTACCACCCAATTTATGCTTGTTGGCTCTCTTTCTCTCTCTACCCTAAAATTCAGAAAGCAGCTGGGCATGGTGGCGCAGGCCTTTAATCCCAGCACTTGAGGAAGCAGAGGCTAGTGGATTGCTGTGAGTTTGAGGCCAGCCTCGTCTACAAAGCAAGTCCAGAACAGCCAAGGCTATACAGAGAAACCCTGTCTCAAAAAAACAAAACGAAACAAACAAAAAAGATCACACACACACACACACACACACACACACACACACACACACACACACAGAGTTCATTTTCTCTCAGCTATCAGTCTGCCCTGGGATGTGGTTGATATACACAATGCCACTTCATTGGAGAAAGCTGATTTCCCCTTTGTCAGCAGGTATTAATAGCAAATAATTTCATGGTTAAGGTAAGACTTTGTGTCCACAACCCCTTCTCAGTGCTGGGATTGTGTTTCATTGAAACTGTGCAAATCTCGTGTGTGCTGCTACAGTCTCTGAGTTCATATGTGTACCAGTCCTGTTGTGTTTGAAGGATGCTGTTTCCTTGGAGTCATCCGGCACCTCTTGCTCTTTCAATTCTTCCACTTATCTTTTCATAGAGATCCCTGATCCCTGAGGGGATAAGTTGGTGAAGACATTGCATCTAGGACCAAGTGCTGTAAAGCCTCTAGCTCTTTGCACACTGTGCAGTGTTAATTGGCCTCTGTGTTAATTACCATCTCCTGTAAGAAGAAGCTTCTCCGATGAGAGCTGAGTGATGCACTCATCTATGGCTATAGCAATATGTCATTTCATTACTATGTTCTTCATCAGAATAATATTAGATTTTTCTCTAGGTCCATAAATCCTCAGAAAGGAGTTGGCTATTCCCATAACATTTGTGCCACTCTTACACCAGTATACACTTCAGGCAGAACCCTGTATAGGTCACAGGATTTGTAGTTGGTTAATAGTGGTGCAGGGTACCTTCCAGAACTATGAACACTAGTCAGTAGAGGATGAAGCTTCTAGTTGGGTACCAGTTTGGTTTTTTTCACATTCTAATGCATAAGTATGTGTTTGTCTTTAGTAATAGGGCCTTACCATCAGGTTGTGGAGACAATTCAATAGCCTTGGCAATAGCCTGTGATGTTTAGAGGAAGAAGGTATCTATGGGATTTTTGGCCAATGACTCAACAAGATGTAACCCATTCCTTGCACTGGAGCATGGTGGCATAAAATGTCTAACTGGGGTTTTATTCCCCTCATTATATGGTGACTCCATTTATATTCCATGTGTGTGTGTATGTGTCCATGTGGGATCAACACATGGAAAAATGCTCTCAGAAGCCAGAAGAGAGTGTCAGATCCCCTCGAGCTGAGGGTGGTTGTGAGCCTCCTGACGTGGGTGCTGGGAAGGAAACCCCAGCCCTCTACAGGAACACTAAATGCTTTTAACCACTGAGCAATCTCTAGCCCTGGGGTAGATTTTTCACTAGACACTTGACAATTACTAGAGACTTTAAAAAAATTATGACTTTAATCATATTCTGTGTCCTTGTTATCTGTAAAATAGATGTAATTATCCTCATCTGATAGGGTGTAAGAATTAAGCCAAAGTAACAGGCTTTTGGCCTTAGGAGAACTTCAGAGTTTGAATGTCTTTTTCTCTGCTATTTCAGTCTCTTGTCTTACCTCATCTTTGCAGTTCTCTGGAGCATCTCATGGAAGTGGTAGGGCTGATGTGAAGAAACTCTGAGGCAAGGGAGAGAGATGGAACAGACTGGGAGGCTGTGGTCAGCCCAGGAGGCCATTGAAGTATTTGAAGCTAAAATGGAAGAGGATTGCTTAAACCTAAATATTCAAGACCAGCCTGGACTACACAGTAAAAACAAGTTCATGAGCTTTTAAGTAGACTAAGAACCACTGGATAGCCAGGTGGTGGCGGCACACGTCTTTAATCCCAGCACTTGGAAGGCAGAGGCAGGCGGATCATTGTAAGTTCGAGGCCAGCCTGGTCTACAAAGGGAGTCCTGGACTGCCGAGGCTATGCAGAAAAACACTGTCTCAAAAAAACAAAAACAAAATAAATAAATAACATAAGAACCATTGCATGGTAATGATTGAAGCACTGGAATAAGCTAAGCACAAGGTGAAGTTATATATAGTATATAAATTGAGAGCAGCTCTTGGCCACCATGCAGGGGAAAGGAGAAAGAGAAACACATGCACAGAGAGAGGAGGGAGAGAAGAAGAAGGACATAGAAAAAAAGAGAGCAGAGTAGAGCAAGAGAAGAAGTGGAGGAGGGGAACAAAATGTTCAGATTATAGAGTGAAGGGCCCCTGGGAGAGGGGAAGCCCCTCTCCTGGGCTGAGGAATTCGGGGTAGAGGGCAGGGTATGCCAACCACACCCTGCAGCAGCTAGGGACCAGAGGATGCTGGGAGTAAGCCAACAGGTTCTCTATTTGTTTTAGATTTTAAAATATATTAAATATTTTTAATTACATGTATATTTGCGTGGGTGTGTGCACCTGAGTGCAGGTGCCCACAGAGGCCAGAAGAGGGTGTCAGAGTCCCTAAGGTTGGAGGTACAGGCAGTTGTGTCCTACCTGATGCTGCTGCTGGGAACCAAATGCAGTTCCTCTAGAAGAGCTGTGTGTACTCCTCAGCAATGGATGAGGCATGTCTCTGGCTCCTAGACAGTGTGGGCATTTATTGGGTGGTATCTGTAAAAGTCAGAGTTTGCCTTCCAGGGCAGTTATGGGGTAGAAAGGGTTACAGAAAAGGAGGTTGAAGAGCTTCCTCCTCTTTCTGACCTAAGATTAACAGTTGGTAGGAGTAGACAAATGTATTAACTAGTGAGTAAAAGAATGTCAGGAGCCAGGCGTGGTGGCGCACATCTTTAATCCCAGCACTCAGGAGGCAGAGGCAGGCAGATTGCTGTGAGTTTGAGGCCAGCCTGGTCTACAAAGCGAGTCCAGGACAACCAAGGCTACACAGAGAGACCCTGTCTCGAAAAACAAAACAAACAAAAGAGAATATCAGGTAACTAATAAACATCTCTTATGGTCAGCATCATCAGGGGTGTGCAAGGATGGGGTCCAGCAGGAATCTAGGCTTTAGTTCTGGAATGCTAATTACTAGAGTTTTGGGAACTTGTCACTATTTTACCAAAATTGAACAACTTCTCAAAATGACAAGGGCCGGCTAACATTCTGGACTTTTGTTTCTATAAATAGATGGAGAAGGGGGCACAGTGGACCAGTTAACTCATTCCTGCTGGTTGATGATGACGTCCTCATTAAGGGGTTCTTGATACAGGAAATTTCGAAGGAGAAAGATGCTATGAAGAAGGGGGCTTCTTCTACAATGGTCTCTAAGCCTGCTAATATCTATCTAGCTACCTAATATTCTCCCCTCAAGAATTGGGATCCAAAAATCGTCTAGGATATCAACATCAAGCTAATCTGACTGCTTCCAGGTGACATTGGGGGTGTAGAGAGGTTTAGGGTTTCTACTTGCATTGACTTTCAGGCCTTGGAGGGTGATAAAGGGGACTCAGATAAAATTAGGTTGTCCTGAGACCATCTGAGTATGAATCAACTGTAAATGAGAATAAGTAAAATTAAGACAGCAGTTGAGTACACAAGGTCCGGAGATTAACAACGCCAGTGCTAACATTAAAATAGATTGAACACTTTCACAATGAAGATCTGGAAGTTTGGTGGTGGTGTTTGCCATATGGAATGGTTTACGTGAGAATGTCTCCCACAGGCTCAGATATTTGGATACTTGTTCTCCATTTGGTGGTGCTGTTTGGGAAAGTTTAGGAGGTACAGCCTTGCTGAAGAAAGCGTATCATTGAGGGTGAGATGTAAGATGAATAGCCTTGTCCATCCAATTCTCCTCTCTCTCTCTCTCTCTCTCTCTCTCTCTCTCTCTCTCTCTCTCTCTCTCTCTCTCTCTCTCTCTTTGGTTTTCCAAGACAGGGTTTCTCTGTCTCTGTGTAGCCTTGAGTGTCCCGGACTCATTTTGTAGACCAGGCTGGCCTCAAACTCACAGAGATCCACTTGCTTCTGCCTCCCACGTGCTGGGATTAAAGGTGTGTACCACCACCGCTCGGCTACAAACCATCTTCTATAAGCTGCCTTAGTCATCGTATTTTAGCACAGCAACAGAAAAGTAATTGACATAGCACAGACTTATCTGACTTGTAGACATTGTAAAGCAAAGGAGACACCAGCAGAACTGTCAGGAATAAGTACACAAACAGCAATATGCTTCTGGTTAGGAAAAGGATGAGAGTCCTTTAATTTGATTATAGCTGGAATGGCTGTAATTGCTCTACATAGAAAATGTACTACAGGCTTGCCTGCGGCCTGATCTTACAGAGACATTTTCTCAGTTGAGGTTCTGCCCTCTCATGGGACTAAAGCTTGTGTCAGGCTGATACGATAGCCAGGGTATGGTTTCACTTGGAAGCATGGTAGAGGAATTTTTTTTTCCCCTCTGTGTTACCTTCCTCTTTGTAGAATGGACACTGGTTAGAGTTCACTTGGCAGGGTTTCCATGGCCTCCCTGAACAAGAGGACAGGTGACTCACCAGGGTATAGGACATTTTAGGAGATATCCCTCAGTCCTCTGGAACCTAGTTGATCTTGGAGAGCAAGAGACAAAAATTGTCTCTTTTAATCCCTCTGTGTCTGTTAGTATAGGCCTCCAAGTATGGTTACTGAACATCCAGAAGGTCAGCTACACCAAACTGGTACTTTTAGCTACTGTGCAATATTTATATAAAGCTTAGGCAAAACCAAAATATGTAATTTTTCTTCCATTTTATTTTATGTGTGCAGATATATTGCTTAAATATATGCTTGTGCACCACATATTTGCAGTGCTAAGGAAGGCCAGAAAAGGACTGTCAGATCCTCTGAGCCTGGAGTTACAGATCTTTAAGAGCTGCCATGTAGGTGCTGGGAATTGAACCCATGTCTGCTGAAACAGCAGCCAGTGCTCTTAACTCTCTAGCCCCCAAATCCAGATACTCTGAAATAAATCTGGTTTTGCATATCCAAGTCTCAGCTGCCACGTGCCTCCTAGAACGCAGCTTTTGTGACTTGCTCTGGTATTCCAGGTTTCTTTCTCATTCTGGAAAAACATCTAGCCGTTTCCATTCTCACATCTTTCTAGCGTTTTCTTCTCTCTTCTAACTGGTTCCCTTTTACTTCCTTTTTTGTTTGTTTGTTTTTGTTGTTGTTGTTGTTTTTGTTTTTGTTTTTTTCGAGACAGAGTTTCTCTGTGTAGCCTTGGCTGTCCTGGACTCGCTTTGTAGACCAGGCTGACCTCAAACTCAGAGTGATCCGCCTGCCTCTGCCTCCTGAGTGCTGGGATTAAAGGTATGCACCACCATGCCCAGTTTTTACTTTCTTTCTTAATACTACAAGACATAGTAGCATTAACAAATACATTTCCCTCCTGTCTTAGTGTTCCATTGCTGTGAGGAAGCACCCTAACAACAACACCTCTTAATAAGGAAAGCATTACTGGGCTTGTTTGCTGTTCCAGAAGTTTAGGCTACTATCATCAATGCCGGAAGCATGGCAGCAGGCAGGCAGACATGGCTCTGGAGAAGTAGCTGAGAGTCCTGCATCCAGGTTTGTAAGCAGCAGGAAGGGAGAGCCACTGGGCCTGTCTTGGGCTCTTGAAACCTCAAAGCCCACCCCCAGTTACATACTTCCTTGGGCAAGGCCACACCTACTCCAACAAGACCACACCCAATCCAACAAGGTCACATCTCCTATTCCTTCTCAGGTAGTTTGAATATTCTTATTCAAACCACCACACCACTTATTCTGGCTAGGGTTGTTGTTGTTGTCAAATACCAAGCAGTTACTTTTTCTTGTGGACCAGAGAAGAAAGAGGAGAGATCCAATAGTGTAGGTTGGATGGGAGACAAGTTATTGAGTCCCACGATGGACTCACATCATTTAACAGAAGCACATGAAAAGTACGAAGTCTCAAGGAGGGTAATGGAGGGGCAGGGGTTGGCATCCTGTTTTATCCAGAGATTAAACAGGCCTGAGGATGTCCAAGAGAGTGAATGCAAGTACACTCTTTTTTTTAAAAAAAAAGATTTATTTATTATTTATCTAGTGTTCTTGTTTGAATGTATACCTACACACCAGAAGAGAGTGTGTGCTTCCTACCACAAGATCGTGAGTTCTAGACAGGCAGTGGTGGCGCATGCCTTTAATCCCAGCACTCGGGAGGCAGAGGCAGACGGATTGCTGTGAGTTTGAGGCCAGCCTGGTCTACAAAGCGAGTCCAGGACAGCCAAGTCTAACACAGAGAGACTCTGTCTCGAAAAACAAAAACCAAAAAATACACGCTTCTTAAAGTCAGTCCCCTCTGGTAGTTTTAGAGCAGAATATTTTTTTTCAGGAGAGTCCACAAAGTAGAAACAAACCAAATGCCTATATCTATGTTACAGAATACTGCTTAATAGTAAAAAGCAGTTTGTGCTAAAGTTTGAGTGAGCCTTGAAACTATTATGCTAAGTGAAAAAAGCCAGGCGCAAAAGGCCATGCACTATATGACAAAATATCCTGACTAGGCAAGCTTATAAAGATAGAAAAGTAGACTTGAGCACTGAAGAGATGGCTCAGTGGGTAAGAGCACTGTCTGCTCTCCCAGAGGTCCAGAGTTCAATTGCCAGCCACCACCGGGTGGCTCATGATCATCTATCTATAAAGGGATCGGGCGCCCTCTTCTGGCATGCAAGTGGAGAGATGGCTCAGCAGTTAAGAGCACTGACTGCTCTTCCAAGCACCCACATGGCAGCTCACACCTGCCTGTAACTCTGGTTCCAAGGGGTCTGACACCTTCTCCTGACTTCTGAAGCACGGGGCATGTGTGGTGCATATGCAGACACATCACACATACACATTAAAATTAAGTGATTTTAAGTAGACTTGTGTGGAGCTGACAGCAGTGGGAAGGTGGGGTGGAGGCTTGTGAAGACGTACAGGCACAGCGTATACCATAAAGCTGTCAACAATAAGCATAAGCCAGGATAAGAGGAGGTGGTCGGAGAAGCTTTGGATGTTAAGATAAGGACAGTGTGTTGGTGATGTCCAGAGCCTGACCTTGGAAGTGAGTAGCTAAGATGCCTTGGCAGGGGCTGGAGAGATGGCTCAGTGGTTAAGAGCACCGCCTGCTCTTCCAGAGGTCCTGAGTTCAATTCCCAGCAACCACATGGTGGCTCACAGCCATCTATAATGCGATCTGATGCCCTCTTCTGGCCTGCAGGTGCACGTGCAGGCAGAACACTTAATAACAAATAAATCTTAAAAAAAAAAAAAAAAAGATGCCTGGGGAGCTGAGGAAGACAGCCAGCAGCTAGAAGGTTATATAGGTCTTGGGAACCAAGATGGCAGCAGGAGGCAATAAATCTGCCAGTGAGCTTGGAGAGAAAAGTCTCCATGGAATGAGGAGGCCCTGAGGGTTTGTGGGTACCACAGGGAAGGAAGCCTAGCATGTGGGGTTGGGATGAGAGGAGGGAGGGGGAGGGGAGGGGAGGAGAGGGGAAGATTCTGTAGCAGGAAGTTCAAAGCCAGGGTGGGGTTAGAGAGAAGTCTGGAATTTGGGCCTTGTGAAGGACTCAAAGATATTCTTTTTTTGTTTTGTTTTGTTTTGTTTTGTTTTTTGAGACTGGCTTTCTCTGTGCCATCCCGGACTCATTTTTTAGACTAGGCTGGCCTGGAACTCACAGCGATCTGCCTGCCTCTGCCTCCTGAGGGCTGGGATTAAAGGTGTGCGCCACCACGCCCGGCTCAAAGATACTCTTAAAGACTTGGAGCCTACTGTTTATTTCCTCTATTTATCTATCCACGCAGTGTGCATTTGTTCTGTCGCAGTCACAGTCACGACTGTCTATGCATGAAGTCCTCTCTGTAGATGATTCTGGGTGTGGTGCGGAGGACTTTGATGCCCTTGGCGGTCCAGAGACTGTATAATGACTTCATTTCCAGCAGTTTTACCAGGGCCTGTTGCCGGGAAGGTAGTGGGAGGGCTGTGCTGATCTATCTGCAACTTTCCACCCACCACGGTCGGCATACTGGCCGCCATTGTTTAATTACGGAAGCACCTGCCTTGATTTGTGAAAGGGCTGCCTGTTTAGACTCGAATGGGAGGGTTATGAGGCACTTTGGCTTCAGGTCTAAGTCTGAGTTTGAATTTTGGCTCTGCTATTTATAACTCTGTCAATATAGGTGTTGTCTTAATTAGAGTTTCTATTGCTGCGATAAAACAACATGACCAAAACCAACTTGGAGAGGAAGGGGTTTATTTGGCTTACAATTTACAGTCCTTCATCTAGGGAATCTAAGGCAGGCACTCCAGTCAAGGACCTAGAGACAGACGCCCACGCTTTTTCCTCATGGCTTGTTCAACCCACTTTCTTTCTTTTATTTTATTTATTTATTTATTTATTTATTTTTTGTTTTTTGAGACAGGGTTTCTCCGTGTAGCCTTAGCTGTCCTGGACTCCCTTTGTAGTCCAGGCTGGCCTTGAACTCACAGGGATCCACCTGCCTCTGCCTCCCGAGTGCTGGGACTAAAGGCGTGTGCCACCACACCCAGCTCAACCTACTTTCTTATAGGATCTAGATCCATCAACCACAGGGAGCTAGGCTCCCACATCAACCATCAGTCATTAATCAAGAAAATGGATCACAGTCTTCCCCACAGGCCAACTGGTAGGGGCATTTTCTCAGCTGAGGCTCTTTCTTCCCAAATGGCTCTAGCTTGTGTCAAGCTGGCATAAAAGTAGCTGGCTCCACTGCCAGGCGTGGTGGCTCACGCCTTTAGTCCCAGCACTCGGGAGGCAGAGGCAGTCGGATTGCTGTGAGTTCAAAGCCAGCCTGGTCTACAAAGGGAGTCCAGGATCAGCCAAGGCTACACAGAGAAACTCTGTCTCAAAAAACCAAAAAATAAAAAAATAAGGGAAAAAAAAGTAGCCAGCTCAGACAACAGATTTAATACTGCTGGTCTTAGTTTTGTGGTTGACAAAATACTCATATATGTTGGTGAGTATGGATTCTCCATGTCCTGACAGAGTAGCCACTGTGTCTTCTCCTCTCTCGTTCTTCCTTGCCTCTGTCACATCTCCTGCTGTTTCCCCACGTGCCTGCACTGCTGAGGACCATGTCTGATCAGACATGCTCTTCTAGATACGGTTAAAATGATTGAGCTGTTTCCCAAACTGACAGAGAGCCACTGTAATTACTTATTTTACTATACCTTATAACATTTCTCAATGGTTTGGGGTCTTTTCATTTTGTTTTAAATTGAGCTGGTTCTGTGTGTGTGTGTTTTAAAATTGGTGTGGTTCAATGGTACAGCCTTTGCTTAGCCCAAAAAATAAAAATAAAAACTCATGTGTTTCATAAAATATATTTTTGATCTTTTACTGTGGGGTATAGAAAAGTATTTGTGTTCCTGATTTACGGAGGAAAATATGAATGACTGAATGTTCTGAATGTTTACTGGGCATGTTTTTCTGCATGCCTTCCATGCATTCCTGGATTTTATGCTCTTAACAATTCTGTGAAGTGTTGCTAGTTTTATCTCATATTAGGGGAACAGATCAGAGAGATCAAATAACTTGTTGAAGGTCACATAACTTCTCGGTCTGGGGGAGGATTTGAACCCGACCATCTGGCTATAAAATCTAACCGCCATGTGGCCTCTGAGAGATGGTAAATAAACAAGTCATTGTTGGGGACTACAGAGAGACAGAAAGCGTTTTGCCAGCTGGTGCTCCCTGTACCTTTCTGGCCTCTGGAGTCTCCTACAGCTTGTAAATATTGGGGGCTCTCGGTGATGACTAATAGAATACTATTGTTATCTTTGTCAGGCCTGAGGTACCCTTGGGAGTTTTATTATCCCATTTCCTTGTAGCTCAACCACCTGTGAGAATTCTTTTGCAGAGACAAAGAGGCCATTTCCTTGGAGACCAGGGTATCAGTAGACACCCCGTCACATGACATTCCTGCCTAGTACAAGCCAAGTTCCAATATTAATATTAAGCCATGTATGATGGCGCACACCTTTAATCCCAGCACTTGGAGACAGAACTCAGATCTCTGAGTTCAAGGCCAACCTAGTCTGCATAGAGAGCTCCTGGTTATCCAAAGCTACAAAGTGAGACACTCACTCACTCACTCAGTCACTCAAGCAGCAGACCAATATTAATATTAAAAACCATACTAGAGCCAGAATGGTGGCACCTTTAATTTCAACAGTCTAGTGGGGAGGCACTGACTGGCAGGTGAATCTCTGTGAGTTTGAAGCCAGACTTGTCTTTTTTTTAAAAAAAAAAAAAAAAAAGGGTAGGGCTGGGCAGTGGTGGCACACTCCTTTAATCCTAGCACTTGGGAAACAGAGGCAGGTGGATCTCTGTGAATTCAAGGCCAGCCTGGTCTACAAGTGAGTTCCACGACAGCTAAGACTATTACACAGAGAACCCTGTCTTGAAAAAAATAATAAGCTGGGCGGTGGTGGCGCACGCCTTTCTTTAATTCCAGCACTCGGGAGGCAGAGGCAGGTGGATTGCTTTGAGTTCCAGGCCAGCCTGGTCTACAAAGCGAGTCCAGGACAGCCAAGGCTACACAGAGAAACCCTGTCTCGGAAGAAAAAAAAAGTAGTTTGCTTTATAATACATACTATAGGTATATAGAACATGAACTATATGTGCAACTTACAGATTTTATTTCCTTCCCAAAGTACCAAGTTCTGTTGCTGTGGCTCCTAAGATGTTCTCTTCCTTTGCTTCTTTTTGTACTGATTTGTTGTAAGAAAGGGTCTGATTATGTAGCCCTGGTTGCCATAGAGGTCACTCTGTGGTCCTGGCTGCCTCAAACTCAGCTTTGCTTTTTTTGTGTGTGTGTGCCTCAGCTTCCCAAGTGCTAGGATTACAAGAATGTTTACCACCCTGTCTGGCTTCTGTGTTTTATATATCTTGCCCATGTAATAATAATAGCTGGCCTAGGGATAGATACATAGTATTACAGGGTGGACTAGAAATGCTATGAGCAAACTAGGCTAATACAGAAGGCCTTTTTTTAGGAACACGGAGTAGACATGCTAAGACTTCAGGAATAGTTATAAAACAGAAATAAATACTTTTACTTTTATCATACTATAGGCTTCTGTCTGAATGGAAAAAAAAGAGTCTCATCCACTTTAACACAGCTTTATCTCTTGCTCATTCATTTTGTTTTCATGTGCTTGCGTGTGTTATGCATATATGTGTGTATGTTCACATGTGTGGTAGCGTATGTGTGTAGAGATACATATGTACACACACATGCATGCGCACACACACATGCACACATGCATGTGCACACAAGCGCATGTGGAAGCCAAAGGTGGTCATTCAGTTTCTTCCTTGATTGCTCTCCGCTTTATTCACTGAGGCAGGATCTCCCAGTTGAACCCAGTGCTCACTGGTAGGGCCAGTCCAGGCGCCAGCTTGCTCCTAGGATCCCTTACCTCAGCCTTCCCAGTGCTGGAATTACAAATCGCCCACGGGGTCCCCCCGGCATTGACATGAGGGCTGGGGATCTAAACTGGGGTCCTCACACTTTCACAACAAGCACTTTACCTAAGGAGCTGTCTCCCCACCTGGTGCTTCCTGCTCATTTTTTACGTCCATGGCATGCCGGCAGGAGAGCAGCTCACCTTGTTAGTCAGCCTCTCCAGCACTGTCGGCCACTGTGCCAAAGGAAAAAAAGTGGAGGCGACATGTTTTCCTGTTCAAACAACAACTGCAAGGCCTCCAGCCCCAGACTGTGGTAAACTGGGAACTTTTTTTTTTTTTTTTTAATTTTAAGTTTAGGGATTGAATTCAGGGCCTCATGAGTGCTTACGTAAACACTCTACAACTGACTTATAACCCCAGCTTTAATATATATATATATATATATATATATGTGTGTGTGTGTGTGTGTGTGTGTGTGTGTGTGTGTGTGTGTGTGT
>OU015756.1:24575912-24587527 GCA_907169655.1 Acomys percivali | reverse complement strand
CAACTCTTATACAATAAGCATTTAATTGAGGGCTAACTTACAGTTTCTTTTTTTTTTTTTTTTTTTTGGATTTTTGAGACAGGGTCTCTCTGTATAGCGTTGGCTGTCCTGGACTCTCTTTGTAGACCAGGCTGGCCTCGAACTCACAGTGATCCGCCTGCCTCTGCCTCCCAAGTGCTGGGATTAAAGGCGTGCGCCACCACGCCCGGCTCTAACTTACAGTTTCAGAGACTTAGTCCATTATCATAGCAAGAAACATGTCAGTACACAGGGAGACATGGTGCTGGAGAAGTAGCTCAGAACCACATCCTTTTTTTTTTTTTTTTTTAAAGATTTATTTATTATTATTTATTCAGTCCTCTGTCTGCACATACACCTGCCCACCAGAAGAGGGCATCAGATCACATTATAAATGGTTGTGAGCCACCATGTGGTTACTGAGAATAGAACTCCAAGCCTGTGGAGGAACTGTTTAACTTCTGAGCCATCTCTCCAGCCCTCAGAGCCACATCTTGATCAAGAGAGGGAAAGACCATCTGGCCTTGGTATGGGCTTTTGACACCTCAAAGCCTACACACCAGTAAAACCACACCTTCCAAATAGTGCCACTCCCTGCATTCAAAGCATTCAAAGTTATGAGCCTTTGGGAGCCATTCTCTTTCAAACCATCACACATGCTAAGCAGTACACATTTATTCCAATCTAACAAACCTGTAGAACTTTATAGTGTCCCATAGCACAGAACAGACACTAGCCATGGCTGGGAGAGGAGAGGCCCATCTGGGACCTTGGTATGGGAGGACAGAGTTGGGATTAGCGTGTAGGATTCATGATCCCAGCCAACCGTCCTGACCCACAAGGCATACCACGGATAATGTAGAAAACGAACAATCAGGAAGGAAACCTAGTGACCCAACATTGGATGAGAGTTGGGTGATGAGTGGTACCATGGCAGCACCATCACATGCGCAGACTGCTTCTGTTTGTTGTCCTGTGTCATTTCATAGAACGTGGGAGCCAGGTACAGATCCTGGGAGGAACTTTGTTCTTTCTTTTTTTTTTTTTTTTTTTATTGTATGTGCATTGGTGTTTTGCCTGCATGTATGTCTGTGTGAAGGTGTCAGATCTTGAAGTCACAGACAGTTGTGAGCTGCCGTGTGGTTGCTGAGAATTGAACCTGGGTCATCTGAAAGGGCAGTCAGTACTCTTAACCGCTGAGCCATCTCTCCAGCTCCGGAACTTTGTATTTATTTCATTGTCTGCACTTTAGGTACAGGTCAAAACCAAGAATTTCCAGTGGGTTGTGAGTCCCAGAGAGTAAAAAAGTAGTATTCAAAACAGTCAAAGGAGCCGGGTGTGGTGGCGCACGCCTTTAATCCCAGCACTCGGGAGGCAGAGGCAGGTGGATCGCTGTGAGTTCGAGGCCAGCCTGGACTACAAAGCGAGTCTTGGACAGCCAAGGCTACACAGAGAAACCCTGTCTCGAAAAACCAAAAAATAAAAAATAAAAAAAACCAGTCAAAGGGTTCTTGATGTATTTGTTTTTATATTATTTATTTGTTTGTTTGTTTTTCGAGACAGGGTCTCTCTGTGTTCGCCTTGGCTGTCCTGGACTCGCTTTGTAGATCAAGCTGGCCTCGAACTCACAGCAATCTGCCTCCCGAGGGCTGGGACTTAAGGCGTGTGCCACCATGCCAGGCTTAATTTATTATTTTATCTGCTAAATACTATACATAACTTTGCTTGTTACTATGTCCAAATGCCGGACAAGAAGCAACTTAAGGAAAGAAAAGTTTATTTTGACTAACAGTGTGAGGGGGATACAGGCCACAAATTGAGGAAGGTGTAGAGCAACTAGGCAGAGCAGCCAGTTACCAAGGTCGGAAGCTGGGAGTTTACAGAAAGTGGGGGAGGGCTAAAATCCCGGAAGACCCGCCTCCAGACATCCACTTCCTCCAATGAGGCTCCACCTCCAAAAAGGGATCCACCCTCCCAAAAACCTCACCACATAAGCACTTTGTAGGGTGGGGCATTTCACATTCAAAACACAAAATCCGTCATGGTTTTACTCTTCCTCTATTTTGCTTATCGCTTTAATACAGTTATTGCTCTTAACAGAGGACGCACTTGCTCTCAAATCACAAGAAAGCAGCAAACTCTCTGTTACACTGCGTGAACGTTGCTTTAGTGAGCTACCCCTCCCTCCCTGGAGCCCTCCCATGGCGCTCTGCTGGAAAGGATTGTGAGGGAAGGAATCCCTCAAATTTAGATACGTGTGACAGCCCCCTGCAGGATGAGTTGGATTCTAATTAACACCCGGATAAGAGATGAGATTAGGCAAAAAGTGTTTAGTTTTGTGTCGCCACCTCCCCCCACCCTCAGGTAGTGTGTACCTCCTTGCTTTCTTATGTTGTTAGACCCATTAGCCTATGTAATAGGCTCCCAGTTCTTAGCATCCCTGAAAGAGAAGGATCAGAACACAGAAATGTAGAGAGTGTCGGGTTTCTTGGGCACTTGAGGGGTTAGATTGGCAAGTGAAGAAGTCTGGGACAGAGATCTAGGGGGTTCTCAGAGGCAGCAGACCGGAGGATGTAGGGTTTGAAATCCTTCTGGAATTCCACTCCCAGCTCTTTCCTTTTACTAATGAGCAGCCACGAGCAAGCAGCTTCACTGCTCGGAGCGTCAGTATTCTGTTCTGTAAATGTATTACAAGCCGAGTGATTATGGTAACCTTACAGAGACCTGGGGATAATCAAGTTGATACAGTACCATTATTGGAATATGCGACACCCAACATCTAGTCGCTATGGCAATGATGTTCTGCTCCTCTAGATGATGAATATTGGGTACCAATCTTCATCCCTGCACTGTTCGGGCCACCAGGAACAAATTAAGACAGGCATAAGTTAAAAAAAAAAAAAAAAAAGATAGGCATGTCAAAGTTCTCGTAGACTGAGAGAGAGAGAGAGAGAGAGAGAGAGAGAGAGAGAGAGAGAGAGAGAGAGATTGTAGGTCATGGGACCGGTGAGATGGCTTAACAGGTTTTAAAAAAAAAGGTATTTGCCCTGAATCTCACATGGTAAAAGGGAAGAACTGGCTCCCAAAAGTTATTCTCTGACCTACACACACACCATGCCATATACATATGTACCTACCTATATGAATGTGTATGTGCATAAATCCATGTGCTGGTCATGGATTAAGTGCTAAGGGGGAAATGCAGTTGTGGGGGAAGATGCAGGAGTAGAGTGGTGTGTGGTGGTATAGCTCAGCGGTAGGGCTCCTGAGTAGCAGCTGCAAGGCCCTGGGTACCATCTCCAGCACTGCAGGGAAAGTGACAGCTATAAAGGGGTAGCTAGGAAATGCCTCTTCCCGCTTGGACATAATGATAAAGTCAGATGGTGACTGGGCATACCACTGTGGCATATATATCACCAAAGGAGAGACCTGACTCCCGAAACTCCTCCAACACACACCTCTCCCCACCCCACATACACACGCAAATAAATCAATGCAATTGAAAGGGTCATTTAAATCAATTCAGCTTATTTCTATAGGTATAGATAAACTTAGGATATCAGAGGAGGAAATAAAAGCACATTTATGTTGGGGGCTCCAGCGTATGCCTATGTACCTCCTTTGTTGGCCCAGTCAGCTTTGCCAGGTGTTATCTGAAGCTGTTTAACCTGTTGTCAATTACGTTCCTGGAGTAAGTAAATTCTCTGCAGGTAAATCTGGAAAAAGAATGCCAGTGACCTTGGTAGCTGCCAAAGCATCAGTGCAAAGGTTAAAATAATAAATTCCCCTCCCCCCAATCTTGTTGACGACAGTCTCTGCAGGGCATGGGGTTAGAGGGACTATTTATTCCCTTTGATGACTAGTTCAAGAAGAATGCTGTTCATTGTTGTAAATATTCTTTTTTGATGTTATGGCAGGGAATTTAGGTAGACTGTAAATAATCACATGGCCTTGAGGGCTCGGGGAGATGGCTGGGTGGTTCAGCTGTGGATTGTTCTTCCAGAGGACCAGGGTTCCCTGCAGCCTAGTCAGGTGGCACCCAAGTACCTGTAACTCTAGCCCAAGGGGGATCATATGCCTCTAGCCCCCTCCAGGGCCAGCACTCACATGCACACAAACACACACACACACACACACACACACACACACACACGTATTTAAAATTAAAAACAGATCTTTTTGTTTTGGGGGTTTGTTTTTTTGGTTTGTTTGGATTTTTTGTTTTTTGTTTTTTTGTTTTGGTGTTTTGAGACAGGGTCTCTCTGGGTAGCCTTGGCTGCCCTAGACTCACTTTGTAGACTAGGCTGGCCTTGAACTCATAGCGATCTACATGCCTCTGCCTCTTGAGTGCTGGGATTAAAGGTGTGTGCCACCACCACCCGGCAAAACAAAACTTTTTTAAAAAGTAATTTCATAAACTTAAGATCTATAGTTAGCTCTAATACATTGAAGCTGACTTGTCCGAAAGCAGTTTGCCACCTCAACAGTACACTTTATCATTTGTTGTGACAAACAGAGACTATCGATACAATCAGTCACAGCTTTGTTCTGGCCAGCAGCTTGAGCTTGCTTGGCAACCGTGTTTATAACCAAGTCATCAACTATCTTTGAGTCCACTGACAAGGAGTTAAAGAGTGAACAGGCAGCTGAAGAGCCAGCAGCCGTGAGGGAGGAGGCACTGTGGGTGTCCTAAGGCACCGTCAGACAAAACATCAGCCTTATTTAACCTGAATGGGTGAAATGTGGTAGATACGGGCTCATTCAAAACCCAGGGTAGGCCTTTGGATGAAATGCTCCCCTTTGGGGTTACAGTCCTGGCTAGATCCCTGCACCAAACAGACTTCCCAGACTCCTCCCTTTCCTAGAAATTGCCTGACCTCCCAGGAAGAGTTGTTTACATGGAGCAGTTGAAGTGCCCTTAAGATAAGAGAAAAATCCAGTCTTGTTTTTCACTGTGCTGCCTCTGGCACCAGCATTTTAAAGTTAAGTACAAAGATGTGAACCATACCAAAAATATTCTAGAATGTAAATTCCAGGAAAGAGGAGAGAATACAGGCTACTTCCCTGGGTCTAGAAGAGTGCCTCGAAATTTTAGATGCTAAAAAAAAAAAAAAAAAAAAAGTGGGACAAGTCAAAGAGATACAAGGCTAAGTCTTTTCTCCCCACCCCTCCTTAACTTTCTGGCCTCAGGAGTTTAAAACCAGGAAATGGGGCATGATCAGAAAGATGGAGGAAAAAAGGGAGAGACTGAGGCTTGACCCAAGATGGGCAGGAGCCGTCCATTGGAGCGGTGGGTAGAGATGGACCGACCAGGTCTGTTTGGGTTAGTAAGAACTGCGATAGAAGAAAAACACAAACGGAATAGAGAGCTAGAAGCGGAGGACTGTACAGAAGGTCCATGTTGGAACAAAGACCTGAAAGTATCCGGTGATAATTAAAACTTTAACACATTGTGACCCGCTGAGAAACTGTGTGGCGGTCCTGGAGAATCAAAGCAGGAAGCAGAGGTTGGGGTGTAACCTGGTAACAGGGCAAGAACCTCTGGGTTCATTGCCAGCAACATAAAACAAAAGCTCTCGCAAAGTAGCTGCCCAAGAAATGCCATTTCAAAACATTATCTCAGCCGCTACCTCTCTGGGCTCATAAATTAATATGTTAATTAACTTTGCAAAAGGAAGTGCGTGGGGTGGGGGGTGGTGGCTGGAGAGATGGCTCAGCTGTAAGTACCCGGGTTTGATTCCCAGTACCCACATGGTATCTCACATCTGTAACTCCGGTCTCAGGGAAGCTGACCTCTCCAGGCCCCATGCATGCACAGTGTGTGCACACATCATGAAGGGAAAACACCAATGTACATAAGGCAATACAATAAATCTAAAACGTAAAAACACCTTAAGGTAAGCATTCAGGGACTTGGAGATATAGCTCAGTTGTCGAGCACTTGTGTAGCATGCGGGCAGCGCTGGGCTAGATACCCAGCACCATACAAGTGGCATGGCTGTAATCCTAGCTCTGGTGAGATAGAGGAGGGAGGATCAAAAGTTTAATGTCGCCCTTGAGTCTTAGGACATCCTGAGATCTGGGAGATCCTGTCTGAAAAGATAAAAAAAAGTTGCCGGGCAGTGGTGGCGCACGCCTTTAATCCCAGCACTCAGGAGGCAGAGACAGGCATATCGCTGTGAGTTCGAGTCCAGCCTGGTCTACAAAGAGAGTCCCGGACAGCCAAGGCTACACAGAGAGACCCTGTCTCAAAAAACCAAAATAAATAAGTAAGTAAGTAAGTTAACAGCTTAAAAAATAATAAAAAGCGAGCAGGTTAAACCTGAAAGTGTGTGAGTTTGAGGCCAGCCTGCTCTACAAAGTGAGTCCAGGACAGCCAAGGCTAACACAGAGAGACCCTGTCTCAAAAAAACCAAATAAAATAAAATAAACCTGAAAGTGTAGTGAATAGTGAAGAATTTCTGAGGAACCCTGTAAATATAAAAAGTGAGGAAGAAGTTTGGAATGTATCTTAGTCCCCTGGTCCTAGTCCCCAGCACTGAAAAGTCAAAAAAGGACAAGAAAGAAGTAGACAACTTCCTTCTAACATCTGCTTTCATCTCAGTCACATGTGCACAGGGAGGAAACTTGGCATTGAACTTCCTTCTCCTCTTCTTTCTTAGAGAAAATAAAGGTTTATTTTGCTGTCACTGGAATTTTAGGCAAAGCTCAGGACATAGCACTGGATACCCTGGTTGGCCCCAGACTTGGGGTGATGCTGACTCGGAGTCATCCTCCTGACTCGGCCTCCTGAGTAGTGGGATTATGAGTGTACCAGCTCCTGGATCCTTTGCTCTGTATTACTTTTATATGTGATGTACTTTGATCATATTTACTCTCTGTTACCCTACCTGACCCCTCTCCCTGTCCCACTGGTCTCCCTTGTCTTCCAAAATAGCCCCTTAAAAAACTTGAAATTCCCCACATGAGAAAAAGTGTGTGATATTCATCTTTCTGAACCTGGAACAGGATGGCCTCTGGTTTCCTGAAAATGACATAATTCCATTCTTCTTCATGGCTGAGTGATGCCATTGTGTATGCTGTCTTTATCGACTCATCTGTTACTGTTTCTATAACTAGATTTCTTTCTTCATACACTCCACTGACCATTGCTTAAGGTTCATTTTGTTCAAATCGTTGATGAGTAATGCAGTCAGAATTCAATTCCACAACCTGCATCTGGGCAGAGCCTGATCCTTGTGTCCTTGTGTCCATCTTTTATCTGCCTGCTCAGGGTTTTGTTAAAGCTTTCTGAGGAAGTCCTACATTCTGACCTAAATACAGGTGCAGTCCTGATTGGGTCCTGCCTTCAAAGGGGTCACACAGTTCAAGCGGGGGAGGGTGAGCCTGTGGACACCTAACAGACGTAGATATAAATAACTCTGCTGAGAGATAATGTGAGAAATATGGCATTATGTCAAGGTGGTGTAAAGAAGTAAATTATTTGGGGGCTGGAGAGAGATGGCTCAGCAGTTAAGAGCACTGGCAGCTCTTCCAGAAGACCCAGGTTCAATTCCCAGCACCCACATGACACTCAGAAATATCTGTAACTCCAGTTCCAGGAGATCTGACACCCTCACACAGATATACGTGCAGGCAAAATACCAATGCACATAAGCATAAATAAACCATTAAAAACGAAGTAAATTATTTCAGTGTCATATTCTGTTTACGTATTATTTTCTTTGTTGGTTCTCTGAAAGTAGGGGGAGGAGGGCAATACTTTTGTTGTTTTTCTCGCTTTGGCGCTGGAAACCAAAGCCAGGGCCCTTTGAATGCAGGACAAATGCTCTGCTACGGAGCTACACTCTTAACCCGAGGGATTGTCTTCACGTGCAGAATACAGAGGTGAAGGAGCCTGGACAGCTTTGGAGGAAATGGACCTTGTATGAGAACAATGGTTGGTAACTGTATCTGAGCTTCAGGAGCATGTGCTATGCGCCAGGCCTGTTAAAGCACTCGGCTAGCACGAGCTCATTTACTTCCCACTATATGTGTGATAAGTGCTATCATTTAGATGAAGAAACTGAGGCACAGAGAGGTTAAGAAACATGTTTAGCAGGGCATGGTGGCACACGCCTGTAATCCCAGCACTTGGGAGGCGGAGGCAGGTGGATCCCTGTGAGTTCGAGGCCAGCCTGGTGTACAAAGTGAGTCCAGGACAGCCAAGGCTACACAAAGAAACCCTGTCTCAAAAAACCAGAAGAAAAAAGAAAGAAAGAAAGAAAGAAAGAAAGAAAGAAAGAAAGAAAGAGAAAAAGAAAAAGGAAAAGAAAAGAAACATGTTCAAAGCCACACAGCTACTGAGAAATAGGCCGCATTGTCTGATTCAGCTCTTGATCACTATGGCCCGCTACGGCAGCTAAGGGACCTTGGGTAAACTATTCGGTATGTAAGGGCAGCACTGGATCTCCAGGCTGGTATGGAAGTTTACTAGGAGAAAATGCCATCAATGCAAGAGGACTAAATAGAGCAAGTGTGACACCTCTGCTCTTGAATGTCATGCAGCCGATAACTGAGATGATAGCCTGTCTTCGCGCTGTGTGGCTTATGAAAATGGTGGTTTCCAGTTTGGGTGGTTCACAATAGGCCAGGACCTGCGGTTCACAGTTCACACAGCGGATCTCACTACGGCTCCTCGCATGTGCATAGCGTAGAGCAGGCAAAAGCTTAGAGAACAGAGAGCTCAGTCCTCCTGGAGTTTATCTGTATGGCTCAGGATAGCCACTCACTGTAAGTCTTCTCTGTACAGCTTGATAAGGCATGTAAAGTAAAGAAGCATTTTTGTTAAAAAACAAAAACAAAACACCTGCAATTCACAACACTGAGTTGCAGTGATTTCCTCAGAGTTACATGAATAAGCAGGGCTGGGACTGCTTTATTCTCCCTCTCTATAACTATATTATAAATGTGTAAGCAGCTGGGCAGTGCTGGCACACGCCTTTAATCCCAGCACTCGGGAGGCAGAGGCTGCCCGGATCTTTGTGAGTTCGAGGCCAGCCTGGTCTACAGAGCAAGTTCAGGACAGCCAGGTCTATACAGAGAAATTCTGCCTTGAAAAACCATAAGTAGATGGATAGCTAAGCATTTAATAGCAAATTAATTAAAACGTTGATTTTAGCATATACTATTTTGTTGTTCAAATAAGTAAGAAGGAAAGGCCCAAACCTACAACCTTATTTTATAAATATGAAGACAACACAAATTGCTATTTTGTCTGTCTTGTAGACCTTAAGTTCTGTTGAAGATCTTTAACTATGAAAGCAGTTCTGCAGAGAAATTATGGAAAAAATAAATCTGATTCTGGTTTTGTTTACTAGCTTTTAAATTTTGTTTTGTTTCCCCTCTATTTTTTTTTTAATCACTTTATTATGTATGACGAACATCCTATCATGACACAGGAGCACACTGGTGCTAGGCCAAGCACCATTTTCCTCTGCTTCCTCCCAAAGCACATGGTCAAGGTCTTGCGTGCCACATCATTTACCTGCTCAGTGGACTTGCTGTTTCCCTTCATCCACCTGTCAAACTGGCAGAACTTTAAAAAACAGACGCACTGCTGGGTGTGGTAGCATACTCCTTTGAACCCAGCACTCGGGAGATCTCTGTGAGTTCGAGGCCAGACTGGTCTACAAAGTGAGTCCAGGACAGCCAGGGATATACAGAGAAACCCTGTCTCAAACAAATCAGAAGCACTTATTTTATCTACTGTGTATGTGTTTGTGCGAGTATATATGCGTGTACATGAGCACAGAGGCGAGAAGAAGGTGCCGGGCAGCCTCTCTCTCTCCCTCATCTTTTCCTTTGAGGCAGCATCTCTCCCTAAATCCCTCTTGCATTTTCTAACTTAGGCTGAAATCCAGTGACTCTATTCTTGTTTTGTTTTTTTTGTTTTTCGAGACAGGGTCTCTCTGTGTAGCCTTGGCTGTCCTGGACTCACTTTGTAGACCAGGCTGGCCTCGAACTCACAGCGATACGCCTGCCTCTGCCTCCCGAGTGCTGGGATTAAAGGAGTGCGCCACCACGCCCGGCCTTCCAGTGACTCTAAAGATTGTCTCTGCCTGCTTTGGGGCTGGGGTGATAGGCACTGTGGGAAAAGCCAGCTTGTCGCCTGGGTCCTGGCTGATTTTGGAGCAAGAGTTTTTAACCACTGAGCCATTCCAAACTTAAAATGTATTTATTTTATTGTTGTTTTTGTTTTTGTTTTGAGTCAGGACCTCTGTGTGTCCCTGGCTTTCCTGGAACTCATCTGTAGACCAGGCTGGTCTTGAACTCAGAGATCCACCGGCCTCCGCCTCTGAGTGTTGGGATTAAAGGTGTATGCCAGCACTGCCTGGCTAAACTTTTAAAAAAAATTTTAAAGATGTATGTATGTATGTATGTATGTATGTATGTATGTATGTATTTAATGTATATGTGTGCTCTAACTGCATGTACACCTGCAGGCCAGAAGAGGGCATCAGATCACATTATAGATGGTTGTGAGTCACCATGTGGTTGCTGGGAATTGAACTCAGGACCTTTCGAAGAGCAGTCAGTGCTCTTAACCTCTGAGCCATCTCTCCAACCCCTTAAAACAATTTAAAAAAATACTATATAGAGAACAGTTTTAAGGGGCTAGAGAGATGACTCAGCTGCAAAAGGCTAGGCTCACAACCAAAAATATAGAGCATTTTTAAGTCTAAAATTGAGTGGGAGGTACCATTTTTCCCACATGCCTCCTGCACCTGCACACACCTAGGCTCCCTCCTCCGTCCACAATTCTACATCATTCTCACCAAGTCCACATTAGCATCAGCATTCACTCTTGGTGTATCTTCTGGGGTCCCTGACAGATGTGTCCACTATCACAGTGTTACACAAAATAGTTTCATTTACTCAGAAAGCTTTTGTGTTATCTATCGCCAGCAGGCTCTGGCGACCACAGATCCTCCACCATCTTTGTGGCTTTGCCTTTTCCAGAACATAGCCTTTTTAGGATGCCTTCTATGCCACCTGTGTGTCCTTTCATTTCTGTCTTACTACTGAATAGGATTCCATTGTTTATATCACTTTGCTTATCCAGTGAGTTATAGTTTGAACCAAAAAGTGAGAAGTGAGATGTTTAAAAAAAAAAAAACACAATCAGCCTAGGCTAAGGCTGTACCTCAGTTCCAGAACAACCGGAGGTGGCGGTGCGCACTTATGCATCCCAGCACTCAGGAAGTGGAAACTGGAGAGTCACAGGTCTAAGGTCACTCTTAGTTACATAGCAGATTAAAAGCTAGCCTGGGCTACATGCGACCGTGGAAACAACAACCACAGCAATGACAACCCACCTCGCTTTCTAAAGAAATAAAACAGAAGCCCCAAGTGGATTTGGAGAGGGGAAGAGGGTGTTCAGAGGGCCCTGCGTTAGTGGCCTCCATGTGGGAACTGCATTCCTCCATTCAGCTCATGTTTGTGAGAGCCCTCCGTGGGAAGTCGGGGTTACAGGTGCCAGAGAATACAAAGAAAGAGAGGCCAGCCCTTTTCTTCTTCTTCTTCTTCTTCTTCTTCTTCTTCTTCTTCTTCTTCTT
>OU015756.1:24550126-24575902 GCA_907169655.1 Acomys percivali | reverse complement strand
ATCCGCCTGCCTCTGCCTCCCGAGTGCTGGGGTTAAAGATGTGCACCACCATGCCTGGCCCAAATAGCTTGTATAGTCTGTTAGGATTCAGGATTCTGCCCCAGTCTGTTTACCTGTGATGTCTTTGCCTACCTGCCACTGGGCATGGCCCTACCCAAGATTATAAAAGCCTCTCTCTCTCTCTCTCTCTCTCTCTCTCTCTCTCTCTCTCTCTCTCTCTCTCTCATCCTATCTTCCTGGGATGCCCCCCTTCCTTCTCTCCCCATGCTCATTTATAAACTTCTCAATCTAATATCTGTGGCCTGGCATCTTGTTTTTTAATCATTAAATAGTCAAAGTTTATGTACCTGCTGACCTCTTTTTACAGGCCTCTTTTAAAGATATTTTGGGTGGGTGAGGGTAGCACCTGTGGGGTGTCCACATAAAAATGCCACGAGTAATGGTATTTATGTGAGTTTCGGGGTGACTGAAAAGAGACCAAAGTAGAAACCCCTTCTTAAAAGGCTACAATGACAAGAGACATGCAAAATCCCCAGTGAGCCGCGGGTCAAAGATCTGGGGATTTCTGTTGACCCATGAAGAGGGCGGAGCTTAGTCCTTGTTGAGAGCGAAAGGAAAGGGTGGAGGCTTTAGGGGACAGAGAACACTTTACTGCGCATGTGCTCAAATTCTGGGGATAATGTGATAAGTAAGAAAAGACCTTCCAAGAGGGACGTAAACATCTCCCAGCTGGGGGAAACCTTTATGGAATGCAGGGATCCGAAGCCCATACAAAGAGTGTTAATTAGGGTGCAACACAGTGGGAGTCAATCCTCCAAATCCTGTCTGAAATCAATACACACTTTATTTGGCAAACATGTGCAAAATACTTGTCTGAGAGCCAGGTGACCTTCAGAAGGAAGCTGGTAAACAAAGGGAAAAGTCACCAGGTTTAACTGAGCTGTATATGATACAAGGTGCTTTAAGAAAAAAAAAAATTAGGTCAAGAGATGTGTGGCTCCGTGGTTAACTGACCCTCTCAGGCACCAGGCATACATGATGCACAGACATACATAAGATGAAACATCCATACACGTACAATAAATAAGGTTTGCCAGGTGTGGTGATGCATGCTTTCAAGCCCAGCACTTTGTAAGGAGAGGCAGGTGTATCTCTGTGAGTTTGCAGCCAGCCTGGTCTACAAAGAGAGTTCTGGGATAGCCAGGATCTCATAGAGAGAAGCTGTTTCAAAAAACCAGCAATTATTTAATGGGTTTGGGGCTTTTTTGTTTACTTGTTTGTTTTTGTTTTTTGTTTTCCTAATAGGATCTTTCTGTGTAGCCTTGGCTGTTCTGGACTCACTTTGTAGACCAGGCTGGCCTGGAACTCACAGCGATCCACCTGCCTCTGCCTTCCCAAGTGCTGGGATTACAGATGTGCGCCACCACCGCCCAGCTAATAATAGATATTTTTAAAACAATCCCCCAGCCAGGCATGGTGACACACGCCTTTAATCCCAGCACTCAGGAGGCAGAGGCAGGTGGATCACTGTAAGTTTGAGGCCAGCCTGGTCTACAAAGCCAGTCCAGGACTGCCAAGGCCACACAGAGAAACCCTGTCTCAAAACAACAACAACCAAGAAAAAATAAATCCCCCGAAAGATTTATTTTTATCATTTGGGGTGTGTGTGTGTGTGTTGCTCCAGCTGTAATTCAGGTGGTTGTGAGCCACCCAGTGTGGGTGCACCTCCAGCATGTAAAGCTGCATTGTATCAGAAGATGGTAAGTGGTTGCTATGCTTCAGTCAGTCAGTGCTGTCCAAGCTGAGGCTTCAGTCCTCTTTCAGAGCTGGGCAGTCAGAGACAAGAGGATCCCTGGGGCTTGCTGGCCAATCAGCCAGCAGCAGGTTGGGCAAGAAACTCTGACTCAAAATATGAGGTGGATGGGTCAGCAAGCTGGTCAGCAGATGCTGTGCATGCCCGGAACTCTGAGTTTAATCCTTAGAACCATATAAACGTAAAAGGACGTCCACATGTGCTGTAGCTTCTGTGGTCAACTTCTGCCCTCCAAACGCACCTGCACACGCATGCATGCCTGCATATGTGCATATACACCTACATACACAGAAAAAATTAATTTTTATTATAATTTATTCACATTACATCCTGATTTGTTATCCCTTCAATTTTATCTTCCAGGCCCCATTCTCCCTCCCTCTTCTGTTCTATTCTCCTCCCCTAGACCTCTGATGGGGAAGCCTCCTCCCCACCATTTGATCACAGTCTATCAGCTCTCACCAGGGTCGCCTGCACCCCCTTCCTCTGTGTGCCCCCAAGGCTGCCCCACCAAGGGGCAGTGATCCAATCGCAGGCATCAGTGTTCATGTCAGAGGCGGTCCCCTCTCTCCTCCCCCCGCTATACACAGGGAGCAAGCTGTCCATCAGCTGCATCTGCACACGGGGTCTAGGTTCTCTGTATATATTGTCCTTGGTTGGTGCGTCAGTTTGTGCATACTATTTTTGCCACGTAATATCCTGTTCTTAAACTTGGTGAACACACCCATTTCTTATTTCAGCAATTTAAATTTACTTGGTAAGAAAAAACTGAGGGGGGCTGGAAAGATGGCTCAGAGGTTAAGAGCACTGTCTGTTCTTCCAAAGGCCCTGAGTTCAATTCCCAGCAACCATGTGCTGGTTCACAACTATCTATAGTGAGATCTGGTTCCCTCTTCTGGTGTGCAGGCACACATGCAGGCAGAATATTATATAAACAAAAATAAATAAATATATAAATAAATAGAAAAAACAGTACTTTTATGGTAACTGTTTTGTCCATTTACTTATTTATTTAAGTCATTGCTTTGTCCAATTTTTTTATTTGCTTATTTATTGATTTTTTTGAGGCAGGGTCTCACTGTGTAACCCTGGCTCTCCTGAAACTTTCTATATAGACCAGGCTGGACTCGAACTGACAGAGATCTACCTGCCTCTGCACCCCAAATGCTGGATTTAAAACTGTGCTACCACACTCAGCTCAGTTCTGTGCTTTTGGCAAGGCTCATGCTAGACATGTGAAAGCTAGAGTACACAGGGCAGAGGTGAAGCTGAGGATGCCAGGATTGGAGGTCTGGGGGCATTAGGTACTGGCCCTGGAATTCTGGGTAAATCATTTAATCTCTGTGAGGCTTAACAGAGAAATGTGTGACTACCGTATTTAGTGTGGTGATTATAGCTTAGATCATCTGAAAATAAAGTGTGTGTTTGTTAAGTAAATCAACTCCTTGAGAAGGGTCCACCTTAATTGCTACACCACAGTGTGCGAACCTAGGTCTCCGCCAAAGTAGGACTTCACCTGGAAAGAGCTCCTTCTGCACAGAGAAAGGTGGATGCCTCATTCAGGGCAGACAGCATGCCTAGTCAAAGTGAACTCCTGAGTGCTGGGATTAAAGGTGTGTGCCACCCCTACCGAGCTGGAATCATTGTCTGAAACCTCTTCCACTGTCTCTCTTCAGGTTTGGTTGGCTTTTATTCTGAGTTGATAGCACATTAAAAAGATTCTCCCCCCCTCCCCCCTTTCTGTCACACAAGCATGCTCTTATATATGCATGCATAAGTGTGTATGTGCCTGTGTGTGTGTGTGTGTGCCTGTGTGTGTGTGTGTGTGTGTGTGTGTGTGTGTGTGTGTATGAGGAGGGTAGAAGACCATATTTCACCAGGAAGAGAGAGACTGAAGGGCTCCATAAGCAACAACAACAGTAAGCTCGTGCTTGTGCACATGCTCTGGCTACGTGGTTTGCCTGCTATAGTGAGACTGGAGTGGCCCTCTCAGTCTTGTGAGTTCTAGCCTATGGAGATAGAAAACGCAGGAGCTCTGCCCGGCATAATAGCACACCCCCATTAACCTCAACACTTGGCAAGCAGAAGCTGAGGCGGAGTTCAAAGCTGGCCAGCAAGTTCAGGCCAGACCAGGCTATCTGAAAACGTAAACTAAGGAAGTACAGCAGGGCTGTGGTGGCGCACACCTTTAATCCCAGCACTTGGGAGGCAGAGGCAGGAGGATTGCTGTTAATTCCAGGACAGCCTGGTCTACAGAGCAAGTCCAGGACAGCCAAGGCTACACAGAGAAACCCTGTCTCAAAAAACTGAAAAACCAAAAAACAACAAAAACCAAAAAGCTAGAGGGAGTACATCTGAAGACTTGTAAGGACTCAGCAGGAACCACACGCTAGTAGCTGAAAGATTGTGATACTGAAAAAAACAACCAGAAAACGAACTAGGGAAGATTTAAAAAAACAAAAACTTTTTAAATTCACCTAGGACAGTATTGTAAACGAAGAGGACGTTTCCGTCTGACCTTGAATTTCCCAAGGGAACTAAGGACACTCAGCTGACTTAAATTCCTCCATCAGCCTCTGAAATAGAAGCGGAGCGTTGCTCCACCAGCTGCTCCCTCCTTCCTTATAAAAGTGAAACCGAGTTCTCTGCAGCCCTGGGGCCCACAGGGCCCTGGAGGGACCATCCCACATTTCTGAGGGTTAGGGAGTCATTTCTTCACAGGAGGAATGGGGTGACATTATTACATTGGAATGACTGGCTCGGACATTTGTTGCCTCCATGTGTTGGATCCCCCTAACCTTTTATTTCTAGATTGAGTAGATTTATTTCTAAATTGCAGCTTGCCCAAGATTTGCAAGGCAATGAATGGTCTTGAAATAAATGTCTTGTAATGAGCACCGTGCCGTTGAAGTCCAGCTTAACGGATACAAAATTAACTCTATTAACTATTAATAAAAAAAGAGGGTCGGCCAAACCTGTTTCTTTGCCAGGTCATGTCTATAGTCTATGGGAGAAAATAATTTCTTAGATTGTAGCCCTTCTTCCTTCCTTCACAGGGCCGTGCCATCTCCCTCGCCTGCCTGACTCGACTCTCTAAAAAAAAATGCACCTATCCTTTGAAAGCAACTTGCTCTGATTCACAAGTGTGTTAACTTGTCGTTGCTGTGGCAAACGCCCTTGCCACCCCATCAACATGGAAGAAAGGGGCTGGTAGGGACAAAGTACTTGCCTCATGGCAGTGAGGAGAGGGAGAGAGAGAGAAATCAAAAATAGAAAAGTGAACGAAATATAGCCCAGAGAGCATCTTTCTCAGCCATGGCTATTTCCTCTGACTTCTCCTCACGTCCTAACTGTTCCATCACCTCCACATACCTGACTAAGTTATGAATCCATGTGTGGATGACTTCATCTATGAGACCAGCCACAGTCACGTCGCAGACACCCCTCCTGAGAGTGACCAAGCATCCGGACAGCTGGGAAGGACAGACAGCTCAGATCCAAACCATTAACCAAACTACAGTCCTAAAGAGTTCATCAAAAGATTTTAAAAGAAATTGAAATAAAACTCACTCTTAGTGGGGTGGTGGTAGCGCATGCCTTTAATCCTAGCACTTGGGAGGCAGAGCAGGTGGATCTCAGTGAATTTGAGGCCAGCCTGGTCTACAAAGCGAGCCCAGGACAGCCAAGACTACACAGAGAAACCCTGTCTTCAAAAACCAAAAACCAAAACAACAACAAAAACCAAGCAAATGACAATAACAAAAGACCGTCACTCTCTCTTTGTTGTTTTTCTACCAAACCCTGGCTGTCCTGGAATTTACTATGTACACCAGACAGGCCATGGATTCACAGAGATCTGACTGCCTCTGCATCCCACACCTAGCTAAAAGCTCCATATTTAAAAAGGAAAAAAAAAAAAATTGAAGCCAAGATTCAGAACCTCTCATCTCATAAATGGAGGTCTGCAAGCCATATGGTGTGTCAAGGGGGTACCAGGTATCTGGTGTAATATTGTCAACAGCATGAGGTGGGCTTCAGAGATGAGTTCCAATCACAGCACTGCTGGGTTCTGGCCATGATGCTATGGAGACAACCCGGTCTCTGTACATTTCTCCTTACAATGGAGAGGTGCATTGTGGTAATAGCATCTTCTGAACTGAGGTGCTATGAGATAAGGTCATGCATATGAAAATCCCTTATTGCAATAAGATGTGTATCCCACAAGATCTTATGTTGTAGAATCTCAGTGCACACACACACACACACACACACAGCGTTTGAGACAGGGTTTCTCTGTGTATCCCTGGCTTTCCTGGAACTTGCTTTGTAGTCCAGGCTGTCCTCAAACTGAGAACCTCAGAGATCTGCCTTCCTCTGCCTCCTGAGTATTGGGATTAAAGACATGTGCCACCACTGCCCTGCCATTAAAAATATGTTAAGACAATACTGTTTAGTGCTAATAAACAAAATACAGCAGATGTGAAAGACTATAAACCTTTGTGCTAAGGGACTGTTTGGGAATGGGGGTTTTGACAAAAAGATAGTCTTCTCTGGAGAACTGAGTTGGGAAGGTTCTGGTTGCATCACATCATAGCTTGTGGCGGGAAGCTGAGCTCCAAAAAGGGAAGAACTCCCGAGGCAAGAGCTCTTCTGGGGCTCTTTGGTCCAAGGGATGAACCAACCAGGTTATTCACACCGGCAACACAGACAGGGCAACCGGAAGACGTGCCCTTTGGACCATGCAGTAGAGTGTCTTTTGTGAAAGTAAGGTATAAGGTGGGAACTGTCTAGTGAGCAGGCAGTAGGAGCTGAGGATAAATAGAAAAGGTGAGAGACTTTGCTTTATAGGCAGTTACAAAGTGTTCTCTTTCTTTAAGATTTATTCTTTATTTTATGTGCGTGAGTGTTTTGCCTGCATGTGTCTCTGTGCACCGCATGCATGTCTGGTGAACTCAGAGGCCCGGTAAATATCATCAGATGCCCTGGAAATGGAGTCACAGATGGTTGTGAGCTACCATGTGGGTGCTGGGAATTGAACCCGGGTCCTCTGCATGAGCAGCAAGTACTCTTTATCACTGAGCCATCTCTACAGCGTCGCAAATGTGTTCTTGAAACTTAAGTACTCTTGGCTTTTGTTTATTTGTTTGTGTTTGAGACAGGCTGTCCTGGACTCCCTTTGTAGACCAGGCTGGCCTTGAACTCACAGGGATCCATCTGCTTCTGCCTCCCGAGTGCTGTGACTAAAGGCATGCGCCACCACCTCCTGCCTAACTTAAGTACTCTTTTATGTGTATAACTATGGTCTTTTCCACCCCAGGTGCATGAAGATGCTAAGTGAGGAACACTTTTGCTTCCTGGCAACTCTACTTACTATCTCATCTCTCAAGGTATAGGAAGGGTAAATCCTTAATGGAAGTATAGGAAGAGGGGAGGATGTATTGGACGTCAGATGTGGCTCACATATACCTGTCTAAGCATATCTAGGCCCCGAGGTTCAGCCTGCAGTTCAAAACTAGGTTTGGTGGCACGTGCCTGCATCCCAGCCCTTGGAAGGCAGAGGTAGGAGCATCAGAAGTTAAAGGTAAACCAGGGCTACATATCAGGCTCCAGTGCAACTGAGGGTCAGGGAGTCCTGCAGGAAGATGGCAGGACTGCACTGGAGATATGACATCCCGTCACATCTGTCTTGAGGGTGTTTAGAGCTCCAGTGTGAGTCCTCTCCCTAGCACATGCGTCCTGGTGGTTCTGTGCCTCCTACCACAGATCGTGAGTTCTGCCCGGACATTGGTAGCGCATGCCTTTAGTCCCAGCACTCGGAAGGCAGAGGCAGGTGGATCCCTGTGAGTTCAAGGCCAGCCTGGTCTACCAAGTGAGTCCAGGACAGCCAAGGCTACACAGAGAAACCTTGTCTCAAAAAAAAAAAAAAAAAAAAAAAAAAAAGATCATGAGTTCTGTAATTCCTACTGTGGGCGAGGGGCTGGGATATGGATGTAAATCCCCCATGAGGACCCAGCATTAGACTTCCCGAGGGAAAGTCAGGAAAGTTGAGGCCTGTGGTAACTCAGGTTCTGCATATTCCTTTCCTCCTGAGCGTGAGGTTGTAGGGGTGGGGGGTGGAGTTGGGAGGGGGGAACCGAGGAGGCAGCTGTAGTACCCTCTGGCCCTCAGGCACGCTTCCAAGAGGCCCTGGCATCATGGGAATTTGCGCAGTGTGCTTTGAGGGAGTATTTCAATCCTGCTGGGACCCTACTCAGAGCTGCTTTGCCTTCCCTGGAATTCTAGGCCTCACTGTAGAAGTCCGGATTTTATTTCCTAACCAGTTGCTCCTTTCCCTGGAAAATTCACGTAATACCTGATTGGCTTTCCCGGGAGGTATGCAATAAGATTCCCTTGCTGTAATGAGTAAAGGGACATTTTCCCCACCCACGCATGTAACGATAGCTACTATTTTTATCCAGCGGGCTGCATGTGCTCACTGAACACCAGCCACATACAAAGGAATGCCTTATTTGTCCCCCAGGGAAAGAGGCTCTATGGTAAACGACCTGATTTCATTCCTGGGATAGTATGGCTTTATTTCAGACAAATATATTCCAAACTGGAGTTGCCACTTGGTGCCTGGCCACTAAAGACTGACACTCAAATATCTATGTGAGCCTTAGGAACATGAGGGCCAAGTTCTGAGCTCACACGGGAGTTATGGCCAAACCCCTTTCGCGCAGCTCCAAGTATGGATACATCGGCTAGAACCAGTCAATTTGGTGATCCCAGTTGGAATGGACACCAGATATTGGGAACTCTGCATTCTAGTCAGAATGACCTAAAACTATTTCTTTTTTTTTTGTTTTTGTTTTTCAAGACAGGGTTTCTTTGTATAACTGGCTGTCCTGGACTCACCCTATAGACCAGGCTGGTCTCGAACTCACAGAGATCCACCTGCCTCTGCCTCCCAAGAAGTGCTTAACCTTTAAGCTACATCCCTCCCTGCCTTTTTTTTTTTTTTTTTTTTTTTAAAGCCCCAGATACTAGGTCAGACTGGCCTTATATATAGTTGGGATGACCTTGAATTCTTTTTTAATTTTTTTTTATTTCATTTGTGCATTCATTTTATGTCAATATATGCCACATGTGTTTGTGATTTCCTGTGGAGGCCAGGAGAGGAAGTCAGATCACTTAGAACTGAAGTTACATGGCAGTCGTGAGCTTACTCCAGTTCTCGGCAAGAGCAGCATTTATGTGCGTGGTGGTGGTGGGGGGAGTTATTACAGAAATTCAAAACCAATCAAAGTACTGAGCGCAACAAGAATAAATTAATAAAATAAATTAAAAAAATAAAAAAATAAAAAAACAAAGTACTGAGTGCTCAGTCATACATGGGGCAGGCATATCACACTTAACCTTCTCCCAACATTTTGGAAGAAGGGACAGAAAAATTATAAAAGCCAGAGGCTCGGGAGGAGTACATGAAACAGTAACTTCTGGACATGACAGGACCACCGCACCTGTGCTCACAGGCCCTCACAGCAGCTATGGTTGCTGTACAAGGTGTATGCAAGACCCAAGCTAGTCAATATTCCAGCAAGGAAGGGTGGGGGTGGGGCATGGGGGCTCCTTCAGCTGCATCCTTCGCTGAGGAACTAGTCATGGCTTCTGCAGGAGAGAAAGTCAGCTTCTTTTAAGGCCCCTGGTAGATGGACCATGCTCCAGGAGATGGCCTCACACACACACACCAGTATATGAGTAGCACAATTAGCCTCAGTGAGATTTTGTTTTGTTTTTTGTTTTTGGAGACAGGGTTTCTCTGTGTAGCTTGTAGTTTGGCTGGCCACACACTGACAACGATCTGCCTACCTCTGCCTCCCAAGTGCTGGCATTAAAGGCGTGTGCCTCAGTGAGATTTAAAGCAGCAAAAAGGCATGCAGTCAGTGAGGGAGTTGGAAAGTGTTGTGGGGGTGGCATGTTTGCTCCAGGAGGAATTAGGGGAGGACTAGGAGTGAGTGTAATCAAAATACTTTGTATGCATGTATTAACACAAAAATATTGAACTGGAGGCTGGAGAGATGGCTCAGTGGTTAAGAGTACTGACTGCTCTTGCAGAGGTCCTGGGTTCAATTCCCAGCAACCACATGGTGGCTCACAACCATCTATAATGTGATCGGATGCATACTGTATACATAATAAATAAAAATTTAAAAATATATTGGTTTAACAAATAAAGAATTTATCTGGAAGGTCCTCCTCCCAATCCATCAGTTGTAACTTAGCATTGCAATTCTGGTACCTGCAGTAAATCTGACTCTGTCAGGAAAGCTCACTTATCATCATCTTCGTAGTCATCTGTTGTCATCATCACCATCGTCATCTCCTGTAAGAGCCAGTTCTCTCCTTCCATCTTTTGTTTGGTTGGTTGGTTTTGGTTTTACAAGACAGGGTTTCTCTGTGTAGCCTTGGCTGTCCTAGACTCACTTTGTAGCCCAGGCTGGCCTCGAACTCACAGCGATCCACCTGCCTCTGCCTCCCAAGTGCTGGGATTAAAGGCATGCGTCACCACCGCCCGGCCTCTCACCTTCCATCTTTATATTCATGCTGGTGATCTAACTCAGGTCACTAGGCCTGCTGGCAGGTGCCTCACGCACTGAGCCGTATTGCTAGCCCAAGAAGCCTGTGTGGAACAGACTTGCCAAGGGGTTTAAAGCTTGCAACCTACAGGGCAGTGGGCCCTGTCCTCCTCTCCTTGGCCCACATGATGTGCAAAGGATGGGATCTGCATCTGCATGGACGGCCCAGGAGTTATTTTCAGGACTCTAGTGTGATGGCTTCTTCTTGCCCTTGATGAGCAAGGGAAGTTGAAAATTTAAAAACTGAACCTCAGTCAGAGAGCTGGGAGCATTCTTATTCCCCGAGGCTACTCATAAGCATTTGAGAACACAACTCACAGGCCTATTTTATTTTCCCTTGAAATACCAAGGATTTGTAGTTTGTCCTTTTTCCAAGGGCATGGCAGGCTGCAAAAGTTTCTAAAATTAGACCTTTCAGGTCCAGGTCACTGAACAGGAATGGCCTCCTGTTCACTCTATTTACACAGATTTACTTCTGACACCTTTGGAACAGAGGGGCCTACTTGCTGAGGCCTGAGGACCCACAGGAGGCTGTGGGAATCCTAGGTCAAATTCGCTGTGGGGGTGGAGGGCCATGATCCCTGGGGGACAACTTTACCCTAGCAGTTTGTTTTTGGATTGGGGGGTTGGGGGCCCTTTCGACCTTTGTCTTGTGATTCTTCATCTCCCGTCTACCACTGCCTGAGGTCAGGGCGGAGGTCAAAACCTCCATATCAGTCCATGAGATACTATCAAGCAAAAACTGAGCTCATGTTCAGAAACTCAAGGGCCACGGGTTTCACTTCGTTTGTGTAACTTATCTTCTGCTTCTCCTCTTGCAAGCTCCTGGGTTTGCAGGGCAACGTCCAGCTGCAACCTTGCCTATCCGTTAAAAAAAAAAAAAAAATCTAACTTATCTTCGATTTGATATTTGCAGAGGAGCCCAGAGGGAATAAAAATTGGTCTTCTCTTTTTTTGGGGGAAAAAAAAAAGGAAGTTATTTTTATATTTATGTGGGTATGTATGTGGCCATGTAAGCCCACAGAGGCGAGAAGAGAGCATCAGATCCCTGGAGCTGGAGTTACAGGTGTTTGTAAGCTGCCTGACCTGGTCTGGAAACTGAGCTCAAGGCCTCTGAAAGAGCAGTGGGTGCTCTTAATCCCTAAACCACCTCTCCAGGTGGGGTTGTTGTTGTTGTTGTTGTTTTTGTTTAATAATTTGGGTCTATCCCTTTTCAGCACCTAAATATGCAGACTACATAGAGTGCATAGGCCTTGAGATTAGCATTCTAAACTTAAAGAAATGGGGATAAGGCCGGGTGTGGTGGTGCACGCCTTTAATCCCAGCACTCAGAAGGCAGAGGCAGGTGGATTGTTGTGAGTTTGAGGCCAGCCTGGTCTACAAAAAAAAAAAAAAAAGAAAAGAAAAAAAAGGAAAGAAAAGAAATGGGGATAAAGAGTAGAGGCACTTGACACACAATATGCATAAGAGGACTGGGCTGGACCACTACACACTCACAATCATGAAATCCAAAATACCTTATGAGGAAGCAGATTATTTTGGATAAAACATAATAGTGCTTACAGGAATGACTTTTGATTTGTCATTATGAATGCATAATTCTAGGAGTTTTGAGCTGGATGTGGTGGCAGATGTCTTTAATCCCAGCCCTCTAGAGGCAGAGGCAAGTGGATCGTTGTGAGTTCAAAGCCAGCCTGGTCTATGTAGTGAGTCCCAGACTAGCCAAGGCTACATAGTGAGACCCTATTTGAAATGGGATGGAAGGAGGAAGGGGGAGCTCAAATAACAAAACAAAATGAGCATTCACACTGACCTCAGGATAACACTGAAAACATTTCTCATTTATTTTACAGCTGTGGAAGTAGACTTTGAGAATATGATGTGGCTCAGGAAACATAGTCTGCTAAGGGGGTGGATTTGAACTCTAGCCTCTGACACAAAGTCCAAGCAGCCCTACCTGTCTGTGTTCAGACGGGGGCTGATTCTCAATGCTCCCACAGCCTTGAGCCAGCTGCAGGCTCTCAGGATGATGTACACACTGGGATCCGCCAGCACTTTCCTTTGTTTTCCTTTGAAAACAACACACACTGGAACCTTTTGTTTTCCTAGGTGGGCTGATTTGCATTGCCGTAAGTAAATGGATTGAGCTAGAAATGATCATAATGAGTGAGTTAACCCAGAAGCAGAAAGACTCAAATGGTATATACTCACTTATATCTGCATACTAGCCCAAGGGGCATGTCCCATGAAAGCTTTCACTTACCAGGAAACTGGGACAGAGGGGAGAACATCCTACTGGGACTCTAGATGAGAGAAACATGGGAGAATAGCAATGTAGAAGGATCCAGAGGGTCCTAGAAACCTACAAGTAGAACATTATGTTAGGCAGATTTGGGCCCAGGGGTCCCACTCAAACTTGCTATCTAGTCTTGCTTGTTTGTTTAATGGGAGCAAGTCCACCAGCCAATAAAAGTAGAGACAGAGGAAATAGCCTAGCAGAAGGAAGAAGGGCAGAGTTCTGTGATTCACTGAGGACGTGGGCTGGGTGCATCATTTTCTACCATACTTCCTCCTAGAGTAAAGCAAGACGAAAATTGCCCAGCTGATTCCCAATCACAGTTGATTCTGTAATTTTTAAAAAGAGGTTAAATATCTCTTTAGTATCTCAATATTGGCATAACCATTGTTTTGTAAGAGAAGACTGTAGGCTCCAGTGAGATTTGATCATTTCTCTTCCAGACTTGCTGGTGCTCACGTTGGCCCAGAAGCCCCTTGTCCTGAAGGCACTGGTGTTTGTCACTACCAGTTCTCCCCAATTCCTTCATAGTCATTGCTTTCTCATTTCATCTACCAAACTTTTCTGTCCTTTTTTTTTTTTTCCTTCCCTCACCACCTTCCCTTGAACCAAGAGAGTGAAAATAACTAAAAATCTCTTGAAAGCAACACGATCTTATACTGACTTACTTTCCCATTATCCCTATGTGTGTTTTAAAATGCAAGTTTGCAGGTGATCGATATTTATCCATCAAAAAATAAGGGCCCAATGGTATGATTTCAGTGATGAATTGGTTGGTGTTATCTGTGTATAGAAAAGTTATGTCCTATTATCTGTGTGTGGGTAAGTGTGTCCTGTCATGGAAGCAACCTTCAAGTCAGACAGAAAGTGATCTTGAAGGCTTGCTGTGGCCAGGTCAGCCTGGGTGTTGGCAGTGTCTGGAGAGCTTGCTGTATAACTCAGACTTCCCCAGAACCTCAGGCAGTGCTGTAAGCTGCAGTCCTTAGTAGCAAGGCTGTAGGACCATGGAAAGGTAAAGGAGACTTTAGATGTCCTGACAGTGGCAGTAAAACGGCTGGATTCATAATTTTGGGGTTTGGTTTTTTTGTTGTTGTTGTTTTGTTTTTGTTTTTGAGGTTGGGTTTCTCTGTGTGGCCTTGGCTGTCCTGGAACCCAGTCGGGCCTCAAACTCACAGAAATCTGCCTGTCCCTGCCTCTCGAGTGCTGGGATTAAAGGTGTGCACCACCACCACCCAGCCTAGATACTTTCTTTCTTTTGTTTTTTAAAAGATATGTTTATTTTATGTATCAGAGTACAGAGTACAGCGAGCATCGGATCCTTCTACAGATGGTTGTGAGCCACCATATGGTTGCTGGGAACTAAACTCAGGACCTCCGGAAGAGCGGCCAGTGCTCTTAACCCCTGAGCCATCTCTCCAGCCTCCAGATGCTTTTTTAATCTAATTAATTGATTGCCTACTAGATAAACTCAAAGCACTGTATGGTTAAAAGAAAGCAGTTCCAGCCTATACATATGGGACATTCTGACACATGCTACTAGGACAAACCATCAGGACATTGTGCCTGTGATATAAATGGTTATAGAAGACAAGGAATCCTCCAAGTACCTAAACAGTCAAATTCTTGGGGACAAAGCAGAGTGGGGGATCGCTACAGGGTTCAGGCGGAGAAGCTGAGGACTTGTAGTTGCGTGGGGACAGAATTCTAGTTCTTCAGTGTAAAGAGAGTAGTGGAAATGGACCATGATGGCTTGACAGTGGACTTGATGTCCCTGAACTTGATACATAAAGGAGGAAAAATACTGCAGTTAAGTTTTCAATTCTGGCTCATGCCTTTATTCTCAGCACTTGGGAGGCAAAGGCAGGTAGATCGCTTTGAGTTCCAGGCTAAGCTGGTCTTCAAAGTGAGTCTAGGACAGCCAAGGCTACACAGAGGGAAAAAAAGTTTTCAATTCAAAGTAGAGGAATTGGAGGCTGGAGGAGATGGCTCAGGGATTAAGAGCATTGGCTATTCTTTCAGAGGACCCAGGTTCAATTCCCAGCAACCACATAGCAACTCACAACTGTCTGTAAGTCCAGTTCCAGGGAATGTGGCACCCTCACATGGACTTACATGCAACCAAACCACCAATGCACATTTAAAGAAAAAGAATCTTTTAAAAAATAAAATAAGAAAGAGGAAGTTGCAGATTGGCAGAAAGTATGTTGCAGTGGTGGGGGGCATTTGCTTAGCCTGGGTGAGGTTCACTCCCCAGTACCCAAAACAAACAAGAAAACCTAGAAGTAGTTAAAACAAAAACGAGCCGGGCGTGGTGGTGCACATGTTTAATCCTAGCACTCAGGAGGCAGAGGCAGGTGGATCTCTGTGAGTTCGAGGCCAGCCTGGTCTACAAAGCGAGTCTAGGACAGCCAAGGCTACACAGAGAAACCCTGTCTCAAGAAACAAAAGCAAAACAAAACAAAACAAAAAGCCCCAAAAAACAAACAACAGCAACAAAAACCAAAAACAAAACCTGAGAGTGAAGGATGACATAAATTCTTAACAGTAGGTATCAGTTTGAGAAAAACCACATTGCTAACTCAGCTGTTAGCCACAACACCCAACCCTGGCAGTTAAGGGTCATATGTGACTATAACAACAGTTGCTGGTGGTAAATTTGGGTCTTTTTTTTTTTTCTTTAAGCAAATCCTAGTTGAGTTTCTGAGCTACAGAACGTACAAAAAGATGCTGGTCAAATACTTATCGATCTAAAATTCAAATAGGGATGTTGTTTTTGAGACACTGGGTAGGACACACCTAGAATGTTTCCAAATGTTCCTCCACCTAACTCCTAGTGGACTCTATTCTGTCTCCTATGCATTGTGAGGTCAGGGATTCTTCTCATGGGGCAGAAGTTAAGCCGTTGAGAAGGGCCAGGCAATTAGCACTTTGTTGAGTTGGAGAGAAGTTGTGTGGGTCCCTCATTACTCTTTTCTTCCAGTCATTTGGCTGTCACGTGGATGCTACCACCTCCTTCCCTCATGATGACTTCTGGCATCCTTTGCCTACCCAGTGAAACAGGTTCTCAGGCATAAACACCTCCTTAGAGCCTGTGCCACTATAGGAGAAGAGTGAATTTTCTACTGCACCCCTTTAAGACACAATCCCACAGCTACAAACCCAGCTGCCACTTGCTGATCCTCCTTTCCCCAGTTCCATGCTACACAAGTTTCCAGAGAAGAGAAAGTCTTTAAACATGTAGATTTCCTTCTTGTCTTAATATATTTATTTTTTCTTTATTGAAAAATAAAATCATTCATATTACATCTCAATTGCTATCCCATCCGGTGCATCCTCCCATTCCTCCCTCCCTCCTGCTTTCACCCCATTCCCCTTCCCTATGACTGTGACTGATGGGGACCTCCTCCCCTTGAATAAGATGCTAGGGTATCAGGTTTCTTCTTGGTAGTCTGCTATCCTTCCTCCAAGTGCCATTGGGCCTCCCTATCAAGGGGACATGGCCAAATATGGGGCACCAGAGTTCGTGTGAAAGTCAGGTCTTAATATATTTATATAAAGACAATGTTCTCATAAACCCCAGAGAATTAGGTAACTGCAGCTGGATAAGACTTATGCGTATAAAAGGGACTGTCAACTCTGTCTTGAAAAACCAAAAAAGAAAAAAAAGAGACTGTCACCTTTCTCACCCCCTCCACTGTGTTCCTTTAGTTGTTTTAAAGGGGGAGGGGCTAAGTAATAAATGACAATTAGTACCCCCTACCACCATTTTTACAATGTGAATAATGAGATCATAGGGTCTGAATAGAATAAGGTTCTTTTTGCTCCTGATTAAGGAATGAAGTTTAGGGGCTGGAGAGATGACTCAAAGGTTAAGAGCACTGATTGCTTTTCCAGAGGTCCTGAGTTCAATTTGCAGCAACCACATGGTGGATCACAGACCATTTTTAATGAGATCCAGTGCCTTCTTATGATGTATAAAAATAATAAATAAATCTTCTTGTTTGTTTGTTCATTTTCAAGACAGGGTTTCTCTGTGTGTAGCTTTGGCTATCCTGGACTCACTTTGTAGACCAGGCTGGCCTCGAACTCACAGCGATCTACCTGCCTCTGCCTCCTGAGTGAATAAATAAATTAAAAAAAAAAAAAGAAAAGAAAAAAAATTAAATGAAATTTATCATACTCTTGGAGATACAGGACATAATACTTTGTAGGGAGGCTGCACAGGACAGTGGGAAGGCACATGGGCTTTCAAATAATCCCACCTTTAACTCTGTTTTCACTTTCTGGCCACCCAATTCAGGTGTGTCACCTACCATAGAAGTGGCATTCCACTGGCTAGCTGGAGTGTATCACATAAACAGTTTTGTGATATTAAATCAGATACAGAAGCACATTTGTCCCTCAGAGGGAGTGTCCATGGAGACAGAGTTGCCACCAAGGGTTGGTTTGGGAAAGCACTACCCCTGCAAGCAAGCCTACATATGCTCAAGTACCTTCTATGACATTACCTATGGCGCTGGCCGGGTTTTATGTCAACCGATACAAGCTGAGATCATTTGGAAAGAGGGACACCCAACTGAGAAAATGCTTCTGAAGATTTGCCTGTAGGCAGGTCTGTTGTGATTCTTAGTGATTGATGAGGGAGGGCCCGTCATGGGTGGTGCCACCCAACATGGGTAGCGTGCCACTCCTTGGCAAGTGATCCTGGGTCCTGTATATCAAAGAACAGGCTAAGCAAGCCAGTGAGCAGCACTCCTCCATGGCTGCTGCATCAGCTCCTGCCTCCAGGTTCCTGCCCTGTTTGAGTGCCTGCCCCACGTCCCTTTGATAATGGACCATGTGTGGAACTATAAACCCTTTGCTCCTTGACTTGCTTTTTTCGTCTTGGTTTTCTCACAGCAGTAGAAACCTTAGCTAAGATGCCTATATGTATCCCCCTGAATACTTTATTTTATTAAATTCAGCTTTATTTATTTAAGCCTGAAGCTACTGGGGCTCTTGCCACTTTCTCATGGTGAAGGCTTGAATGACACAAGCAGCAGCAGTGTGGCAATTGATGGTGGAGGTCGGAAAGCAGGCTGGAGAGTCTGGGGTATCTCTTGTAGCCACTAGGAATGTTCCGTGTCACTCTTGCTCTTTACACAGGTTCATGTGCGTCATATGCTCTGTTTGTATTACACCCTAGCACTTTTGAATATGCTTGTTGCTAGGGACTACCTTGAGGACTTCTTACATATCAGGCCATCGGTCTCCTAGTCTTCACTCTTCAAAAACTATTTGGATGCAATGTACCTAAAGACCTCAAATGCTACAAACACCAATCTACCATTCAAGTTACAGCAGTTGCTGGAGGGGATGTGCCAGAGACTGAAGCCATAGCTTCATGCATGCCAAGGAAGTATTCCCTCTCCAGGGCAAAGTTAGTTTGTTTTTTAAATATTTTTGAAGTGGTGTGTGTGTGTGTGTGTGTGTGTGTGTGTGTGTGTGTGTGTTTATGTGTATACTTGTGTGTGTGTGTTTATGTGTATATTTGTGTGTGTGTGTTTATGTGTATATTTGTGTGTGTGTGTGTGTGTGTGTGTGTGTGTGTTCTGACTGTCTGTCTGAGTGTGGGTATGGACTATGTGCACATGAACATAGGTGCCTACAAAGGCCAGAGGCTTCAGACCTCTAGAGATGGAGTTGCATGCAGATCCCCTCCCCGATACTGGTGCTGGAAACTGAACTCAGAGCCTCTGTAAGAGCGGTACACACTTTTTCCCCCCTTTGGTTTTTCAAGACAGAGTTTCTCTGTGTAGTCTTGACTGTCCTAAACTCACTTGTAAACCAGGTTGGCCTCGAACCCTGCCTCTGCCTCTGCCTCTGCCTCTGCCTTTGCCTCCCAAGTGCTGGGATCAAAGGCATGCGCCATTATACCCCACCCAAGCTCTGAACTGTTGAGCCATCTCTCCAGTCTCTGCTTTTATTTATTTATCTAATTTTTCATTGTATTCATTTAATAAGTTAGTTCTATTTATTTTATGTATATGAGTATTCTGTCTGCATGTATGTATGTGTGCTATGTGTGTACCTTGGTGCCCATGGAAGTCAGAAGAGGGCATCAGATCCCCCGGAACTGGAGTTATGGATGGTTTTGATCTAGCATGGGAACCAAATGTGAATCCTCTGCAAAAGCAGCAAGGGCTCTTAACCCGTATCCCCAGTCCCCCAGGCCCTAATTTTATTTTATTTTATTATTTTTATTTATTTTGGTTTTTTCGAGACAGGGTTTCTCTATGTTACCTTGGCTATCTTGGACTTGTTTTGTAGACCAGGCTGGCCTTGAACTCATAGCTATCTGCCTGCCTCTACCTCCCAAGTGCTGGGATTAAAGGCATGTGCCAACACACTTGGCCCAGCCCCTAATTTTAATATTAAAATCCAGTGCAGCAAATGTAATATACTCTTTGACTATTTGACATTGAGTATGACATCCTGTACACATCTTGGACTTGTAGATTACTGTGAGTTTGAGGCCAGTTTGGTTTACAAAGAGAGTTCAGGATAGCCAGGGTGACACAGAGAAACCCTGTCTCGAAACAACCTCCTCAGCCACCCCCTCACAAAAACAAACAAACAAACAAAAAACACCTTAGAAGTTTTACATAATATATATTTCTGAACTTGGGAGAGGTCAGACAATCTAGGAGCTCTGTCTTCTGTGGGATGGAGTTTCAGGAGCCTGAATCCAGAAGCAGGATGCCCCCTAGACTGTTGTGTTGTCCCATTGCTTCCTATGACTCCAGATGCTTGTGGCTGACTTACTTCCCTTTCTGGAGAGGAGGCTTCTGAGCTCACCAGCCTAGTGACCCATATGCTGTCTGAAGGAGCATGGTCATTCTACCATAGACAACCTCTAAACAAAAATGGCTTCTCTTCCCCCAGCAGCCATCCATTATTGCCAGGAGCTCCTCAGCTAGGGGTGGAGCCTCATGAGGTCCTTCCAGATTTGGGCTGTCATTCTTGACTGGCTTGATCATGTTCAGCAGGTCTTGTGCAGGTATCTGTAGCTGGTGTGGGCTTATTAGTGCAATGACCATGCCATGTCCAAAAGACATTTCACATAATTCCTTCCCTTCTTCTAGCTTTTACATTATTCTCTTCCATTCTCTTCAACGCTCCCTGTCTGTGCTATGGTGGAGAGGTTGATGAAGATGCCTCATTTGAGGCTGAGCATTCAAGTCTCTTAGTTTCAGCACTTCTATCAGTTCCGGGAGATCTGATGCCCTCTTTGGCTTCTTTAGGCACGAGGCACGCATGTGGTATACAGACACACATGCAAAACACCCATACATATAAAATTTTAAAAATTTTGTGTATAAATGTTTTGCCTACATATATGTCATATGTACCATATGTGTGGCTGGTGCCTGCCTTGGACACCCGAGAAGTATGTCTGGTCCCCTAGAACTTGAGTTGTACATGGTCGTGAACTGCAATGTGGGTGCTAGAAATTGAACCCAGGTCCTCTGGAAGAGCAGCCTATGCTTTTAGCCACTGAGCCATCTCTTTGGCTCCCAAATAAATGTTTTAAAAAGAAGGTATGAGGCAGGGTGGTGGTGGCGCATGCCTTTAATCCCAGCACCTGGGAGACTGAAGCAGGCAGATGTCTGTGAGTTCAAGGCCAGCCTAGTCTATAGAGGGAGTTCCAGGACAGCCATGGCTACACAGAGAAAACAAAAACAAACAAACAAACAAACCAAAAATAAATAAATAAAAGGAAGATATGATTTGAATCCTATTATTCTGTTGATTTGTTAGTGCTTGGTCTTTTCGCCTTTTCTCTATTTTTCTAGCATGGCTTATTCTTTCCTGTGGTCTCATAGATAGACTTGCTTTTCCCTTTAGTCCAAAGAATTCCTTCAAGTACTTGTGTAGAGCTGATTTCATGATCATAAGCTCCTTCATCGTGAAAACTTTTCATTTTTTCCTTCAGTGATAACAGCTTTGCCTGGTATAGTAGTTAGGGTTGGCACCTGGCCTTCAGAAATTGGAACCCATCATTCCAACTTCTTCTGGCATTTAAATAACAACAACAACAACAACAACAACAATAATAATATTTTCTATATAGAATATTCTGGCATTTAAATAACAACAATAACAACAACAACAATAATACTTTCTATATAGAGTTATTGATAGTGTTCAAACAAAATTCAGGGTTGGAGATATAGCTCAGTTGGTAGAGTCCTTACCTAGTGTGCACAAAGCCCTAGTTTTAGTCCCCAGCAGCACGCAAGCTGGGTCTGGCAGCACATGCCTATGATTGCAGTGCTTGGAGGTAGAAGCAAAAGGATCAGAAGTTCAAGGCCATCATCAGCTAGACAGTAAGCTCGAGGCCAGCCTAGATTACAGGGGACTTGTCTCAAACAAAACAGAACCGAAGGTTCTCTACAGAACTTCATATCCTTTGATGTTCAGTAAGTGCCCTGTGAACAGCTTCTGTGAAGGAGGAGGAGCTCGTGTGTTCTGCTGTTTTTATACTTTGCTTATTCTTGTGATGTGGCAGCTTCATTCCTGATGTTGTCTCATCCACAGAACCAAGCGTGAACCTGAGTGTAATTCCCTGACCCCGATTATCAACACTAACAGAGACTTAGCTTTCCCACTGGGGCTTTCCCACAGCTCAATGCCTTGTGCTTCCTTCTGGCCACTCACATACTTATGAGGAGACTTCCTTGGCTTTCCCAAAGAATTATAGACTCTGAAGGGAGAGTAAAGAGCAGGGATGGTATGGCTACTTTGGGGCAGTAGCCTAGAGGCAGATGGAATGAAATATTGTGTTGACTGTGATCTCTTACGTCAGCAGTACAAAGTAAGCCTTCTGATTCTGTGTCATCAGTAGTGTGTGTCCTATAATTATTAGATGGGAAAAGGGTGATGCTTTGGACTTACCCGGCATCTACGCATTATCTCATCAACCTTGTTAGTGTTGAGGTGCCACCAGATTGACATAAGGAATGTTCACCCAGGTGCAAAAGAGCATTGGCTTACTTGCCAACGAGTTCACTCCTCCAGAGCATTCCAGGAAAATATGACTCCTACCGACGTTCTGGAGTTCTCCAACAAACGCAATTTCCTATTAAAAGGAAATAAACCAGGAGCTTTCAGGTTCCTCTTTGAGCTTACTGGTCAGCTTTCTTTCAGCCTGTGCGTGGGCATTCACGGAGTTCAACCAAACACATTCTGAAAACCACCATGGTTTTTGTGGAAGCCTTTTCTCAGTTGCAGCTCATCATCCCTGTGGTCATGGCCACAACTGTGATCTGTCTTCAAAGATGCAGTGCAGGGGGAGGTAGGACCTTGAAGACGACGTGTCCTTGCACCTGGGTAGCCTACTCCGCTAGAGCCCAGTGCTGGATGTTTGGGGACAGAGACAGGCAGGTCCTTTGGAACTCATCCAAGTTTGGTGAGAGACTCTCATTCTAAAGAGAGGAAGGCTGGGCAGTGGTGGCTCACGTCTTTAATCCTAGCACTTGGGAGGCAGAAGTAGGTGGACCTGTGAGTTTGAGGCCAGCCTGGTCTAATGAGCAAGTTCCAGGATAGCCAGGGCTACATAGAGAAACCCTATCTTGAAAAACTAAAATAGATAGATAGATAGATAGATAGATAGATAGATAATAGATAAAGGAAGGTGGAAAGTAATCAAGGAAGATACTAGACATAGAATTTTTGCTTCTATATACACACACACACACATGCATGAGTACCTGCATGCGCGCGCATGCACACACACACACACACACACACACACACACACACACAGTGAATTCTAGAATGAGATGTGAAAAGTACCATTTCTTTTTTGTTTGTTTTTTCTTTCTTTCTTTTTTTTTTTTTTTTTTTTTTTTTTTTGAGACAAGGGTTTCTTTGTGTAGCGTTGGCTGTCCTGGAACTTGCTCTGTAGACCAGGCTGGCCTTGAACTTAGAGATTTGCCTGCCTCTGCCTCCTGAGTGTTGGGATTAAAGACATGTGCCTCCACCACCCAGCTGAAAAGTACCATTTTTTTCTGAACTTTTTACATGATCTATTGAGGCTTCATTTATTGAATAAGCAATCTATACCAGCCATGGTTGGAATGGGACTCAAATATGATAAAACAAAAACAAAAACAAAAAAACAAACAAAAAAAATGCTTGTCTTTGTGGAGCAGACATTCTTGTGAACAGAGACAACAGACAGTACATACAACCTGCACAGTTACATGTGTATAGTACATACAACCTGCACACAGTTACATGCGTATAGTACAGAGCATGTTGGAAGCTGGCAAGTGCTCTAGGAAAAAAAAAAAGCAGGTCAGGTGCCAAGAGGCTCTTTCTGTTCCCTCCATTCATAAAATTCCTCACATTCCTCCTTCAAGTATTAAGGACAAATTTCTCATTTCCAAAAACCTACTGAGGGAAAAGCTCTTTGAACCCTGAGAATATGCCATAAATACGCAGTAAGGAGGGCTGACAGCCATCCAAATCCACCTCACAGACAGAATCCATCTGTCCCCAACTCCTGGAGAAAGGTGAAAGTGTTAAGGACAGCCAAAGAGCAGAACACCAGGCAAGGGACCAGCCTTTTGTGTTTTGTGCAGGTTTCCCGCCACAGACCTTTATCACTAATCCTAAGCGAGCAGCCTTCGAGGCCCTGTGAGAATCGTTAAGGGAAATCCCTCAGACACTGAGGCTTTCCATCATGGGCTGCTGTTCATTACAGGGTAACGTGAACCCTCCAGGCTTTGGGTTTGGGTTTGAAAAGGTACTCAGAAGAAAACAGGATGTGCCAGAGCCCAGGGGCTACTAGCTTTTAGGGAAAAGGAAGAATAAAAACAACATATTCTGTCAAAATCACATGTAGGAGATTGTCTTTAATCCCTTCTCCACCACAAATACTAACCTGGGAGGATACAGGATGATCTTCTGGACCAGGGTCCTCCAAAGCCGAGGCACAGTGTGTCCTGTAAGTGATTTGCTCGAGGCTATTTGGCCAGTCAGTGGCAGAACAGGAAGAGGCAGGCGAGCCCCGTCCCTTCTGGTCTGAGGGGGTGCTGTGTTGCTTCCAGAGTAGATAGCAAGCCCTCTTCAAACAGGGGCAACTCCACCGATTGCCAAAGGAGCTAGGCAAGGAAGTGACAGTCCAGATGTTTGTGAACGACTCTCAGATGTGCAGTGGAACACTGAAGCCATAAGTCCCTAAGAAGGGGGGCCTGAGAGCAGGGTCTCACTTGAGCCCTGGACAGTGGACAGGGGAGCAGTTTTGTGTTTGGTTCCCCTGCTAACTGAAGAGGATTCATATATTAGCCTACAAATTAATATTTTTTGAGACAGAGTCTCACTTTGTAGTCCTGGCTAGGCTGGAACTTGCTATGTAGACTAAGCTGACCTTGAACTCACAGGGATCCACATATGTGTGTGCATATATATATACATATACAGATGTGTACACACATATATGTATATACATATATATGTACACACACATATATTGCTCTTTTATAACTGGTTTTTCGAGACAGGGTTTCTCTGTGTAGCCTTGACTGTCCTGGACTCACTTTGTAAACCAGGCTGGCCTCAAACTCAAAGAAATCCACCTACCTCTGCCTCCCAAGTGCTGGGGATTAAAGGCCTGTGCCCATACCTCCCATCTCCCCCTATCCCACCTATCCCCCTCCCCCTTCACACCCCCGCCTGCCACCCCCCTATCCCCTCCATCACCATCCCCCAACCCCCCACCCCTGCACCCCTGTGAATTTCAGTCTGAATCACAGAGGGTGGTGTGGGCTTTGAAGTCATCTCCCAAAGAGCAGACCTGCCTTTTCCCTGATGTTCCACTACATGCTGTGAAATGCTTAACAGGTTCCTCTTAGCCTCTTCATCTGTGAGATTGGACTAATAATTACAGTGTTTTAATGATGATTCAAGAAAGTGACTTCGTCACTACAGGCACAGTAACAATTGTGGTGAACTACAGGGTTAACCACAAGCAATTGCGGTTGCTTTTGTAGTGGGCGAACTTCGTCAGAGGTCACATGCTGCACACACACACACACACACACACACACACACGCACACGCACATGCACATGCACACGAACACACATAGCACACACACTGAAGACTTAGCCCAGAATCAATTCTTTGTAGATCCCACAATGGTTTGCTTATTCAGTTCATGAATTGTAAAAAGCCAGGCACTTTCATTACTTCAACATAATTTAGAGAGGTTTTACTTGCCTGTTTTTCACCTTCCCTAGGGACTCACCAAGATTTCTTTTTCTTTCTTTTCTTTTTTTTCTTTTTTTGATACAGGGTTTCTCTGTGTAGCCTTGGCTGTCCTAGGCTCACTTTGTAGACCAGGTTGGCCTTGAACTCACAGCAATCCTCCTGCCTCTGCCTCCCGAGTGCTGGGATTAAAGGCATGTGCCACCATGCCCGGCAAGATTTCTATCACTCTAACGGAGCATCCATGAAGACATGTGCTGTGTAGATTGTTGCTAGACCCAACAACGTGGTGAGGGTATTGTCAGGAAGAACTTGAAAAGGATGGCATTCCCACTGGAAGGCTGCTGGAATAGACAAATGTTGGACATAACCATTTGCCTTTCTGCACCTTGGAGTTGGAGATGAGGTTTTGGTCAGCAGCAGGAAGCTGTTAACTTGGAATCATTCAAGATTTATTGTAACTTGGAGGCTCTTGAACTCTGGCCGGCCAGGTTTAGGAAGGGTTAGGCATGGCCTTTGGGGAGGCTGTAGGTTAGGAAGAGGAAAACAAGACAATTTTGCCCTTTGTTTGTTTGTTTTAACAGGGTTTCTCTGTGTAGTCTTGGCTGTCCTGGACTCACTTTGTAGACTAGGCTGGTCTCGAACTCACAGAGATCTGCCTGCCTCTGCTTCTGAATGATTGGATTAAAGGCTTTTGATACTACACCCGGCTCAATTTTGCCTTTCTAAAAGGAAAGGAGTGTGTGTGTGTGTGTGTGTGTGTGTGTGTGTGTGTGTGTGTGTGTGTGTGTGTGT
>OU015756.1:24445862-24550116 GCA_907169655.1 Acomys percivali | reverse complement strand
TGTGTGTGTGTGTGTGTGTGTGTGTGTGTGTGTGTGTGTGTGTGTGTTTGCTTGCTTGCTTGGAGTCTAACTCAGAGCCAACAAGTATTCTATCACTAGGCTAACCCCCACTGCAGAAGGCTGTTTTTCAAAGTAAGGCTGTATCTATAATGCAAACTCTACCAGGAGTTCTCTTTTTTTGATAAGATTTTTATCAGAATTGTCTGGTTGCCCCAACCCAAGCTCCATTTGTAACCCACATGCGGTCTCAATCCTTGCATTTTACATTGGAGCATTCCCGAGAGACAACCTTTAAATGAATTTCTTCCTGTTGTTGAAGCACACTGACATCTTGGAGACACTAGACTTTCTGGGTGTCTGAATCCTGCTCACTGCTAAGTATGCCTTACAGTGTCCTTTCTGGGGGTGGTGGGGTAAATGTCTGTGCATGTTTGTTCAGTTTTTCCACACCCAAGAAATAGTCTGAAATCTTAATATGATTCTTTTTATTTTTCAAGAAAGTTCATGAATTGTCTGTGATTTTTTTTTACATACTGCCTACACACACACACACACACACACACACACAGTAGTGTCCCAGACAAATGCATTTACATACCCACCGACTCAGACACACTTGGAGTGCCATTTTCTGTGTGTGCAGCTCTCTCTTTCTTTGTGTCTATGGTTACTGTTAAGCTGACCTCTACAGTCTGGGGCAAATACCAAACTTGAATCAAGCGCTGCCTAGCCGTACAGCTGCAAAGGATTGCCGTTTCAGGGGAGTACAATGCCTTCAGCTGGCTGCTGTTTAAGGAGCCTCTGTCAGCTCGGCCCACAGGTGGGCTGCAACGCTCCACTTTGCTGGAGTTGAAAATGGTGTTTTCTTTCTTCCTTCCAGTAGTTTTATCCATTTTCACATCTGAAGTGACCTCCCCCCCCCAATATTGGGTTTCATTGTTCAGAACGGTGACTATAAAAAGATCTTTCTTTGTATCTGTGTCTACTTGTCTCTCAGTTCTGTAATAAAGTCTCATTTGGGGGGGGGAAAAGCCCAACCCATAGCTAATTAAAAACTGAGTTCCATCAGCTGCATAGGGAGGCTGGGTGTCCGGGGGAACCAGACTAGGGAGGCGAGAAAAGGACAGACACCAGAGGTTGCTAGTGTCACGAACACTTGCGCGGGCTCTTCGCTTGGTTTTGCCTTCATTGCACGCTGTGTTTGAGAGTCTCAGAGGACCCTAGGGCGGCGCCTGGGACGGGTGGAGAGAGTTCCTAATACCCGATAAACAGCTCCAGGGCGCAAGGAGCGGGCTGCCGGCGGGCACTGTAGAAACCGGCTCTCAGGTTCTGGCCAGTAAGCCTGCTTCTGTCAGCCAGGGCGGCAGGCGATTGGCTCGGGAGAGGGCAGTAATTCGAACTGCCTTTTGTACTTGGCTAATGAGGACAGCGCAGGTTCCGGGAGCTGAGGGTGCCTGGGTGTCAGACACCTGTGTCTCAGCTCTGCCTTCCTGGAGCTGGCTCTGCTGCAGTCGGCGGTTTTGCCTCTGTACCACCTGCCCAAGCCGCCAAGCCCCGGTGGGCTAGCCTGGCTGTGTCTCACGCCGGACAGAAGAATCCAGATAACTGAGGACAATGGAGATGCTTGGAGTTTCCACTTTTGGGGAGGTAAGTTCCGGTTTTTGGAGGTTGTTTCTTCCAGACATTACTTCTACATTGATCTCCACAGAAATGACAGTGTGGAGAAAGAGAGACCTTTTATGACGAGACCAACTCTTTCACCTGGCAGATATGCCTGCAAAGTGAGCTGTAAAGGGTGAGAGGGACGTGACAGGTTGCTGCCACCCTCACCTTTCTGTATGCTTTATTGCCGCTGAATGAGATGCTCACTCCAGGAGAGTAAAGAAACTTTCAATTAAGGCTAACAGATGTATATACTGACTTTTGAAAAAAACACAAAGTCAGGCTGGACATCTCGGTGGGCTCCAGTGTGGGACCCCCAGCCTCTATTCTGAGTGACGCTGGTTTTTTGTTTTTTTGTTTTTTGTTTTTTAACAGTTCTCTTTGACTATACATCTGATGTGAAATGTTTGTGCAGCACAGGTGAACAAGGGAATGGGATGGTATCACTGGGCACTGGGAGTGCCCCTCTCTGTGTTCCCGAGGTCAGGCTCTCAAGGCTAGCATCTCAACTGCAACAGTAAGAGATGCTTGGGAACGGTGAGCCCTGGCTCTTCCTTATACCCTCCTCTCACTTTCTGGTACTGCTAAATTGTTCGACAAGCTCTTCCAGGACCTTCCTATCCTGTGTTCTCACTTGGGCAGCCATTAGATGACTGAGGGGTCGGTGGAAGATTAGCGGGTTCGAAACCAGTGTTGCCATGTGCCTGTTTGCCTCTGACTAACAGGAAGTAGCTTTTTTATTTGGAATGAAAATAGTTTACAAATAGGTAAGGGTCCTTTTTATAAGCCAGGGGATTCGGCATTGACTTTGAGCGCCTTCCTGAAGGGAGGTGTTTGTCAGTTCCTAGAGACTCTAGTCAAGTAGTAAACCAAAGTAGGGAAGACAGGTAAAGGTGGAAGGAAGGTGGCAAGCGTTCAGAGAGCCCCCAAGCTTAAAAATCCATGCTAATCACCCCAAAATACGTCTTCTCTGGTGCTTTAGTCATCTGGAAATTTTCTTCTCTGCTGCTGGCTATAACCTATCTTTAGAAAAATATTTCCCTATAGAAGCAACATACAGGTAATGAATGTAAATACTAAATATGACTGCTTTGAACAGTGAAAGCTCCAGAGTGGCATTCCTTATTGGGTGAAAGGTGATCACCACACAATCACTTTAATATAATATGTGTCTATTTGGTATATTTGGTTGATGATGGTTTAAAACATAGGTTGATATGTAAGTAACAAGATAACATTAAGCGCCTTTTTTACATGTGGGAAGAGTTTGGAAGAAATAAGAATTAAAATCGAAGTAGGCGGGGAATACCTAGCATCGGTTCCTATTTAAAATTCTACCCCTGGCTTATGAATTACAACCAAGAAAATACATAAATCAAAAGGTGATGCCTGAATTGAGGGTCAGTTAGTTTTGTATTAGAAGGAATCAGTATAATTTTTAGTCAGCATATTTTTTTATTTTATTTTTATTTTATTTTTATTTTTTGGTTTCTCGAGACAGGGTTTCTCCGCGTAGCATTCTTTAAAAAAAAAATAAATAAATCTCAATGTTTTTAAAAGATATAGACAGGAGAATGTTAAATGAAAAACTTCATCCCTACATTTCATGTTGTGTCTAGAAAGCCCCTGTGTATTTGTGCAGAGTTCTAAGGCACCCCAAATACATAACTGAACACATCATTAGTAACTGGGGTAAACACATAGCTACCTCATTCCAAGAACAATATCTTTAGAGAGCTATATTGGAGGGCGTGGGGATTAAGTATCTAAATTTGTTGTTTCCCCGGAGACAACCATTTTTAAAAGTTTCCTTCCTGGGGCTGTGGAATGCCTGCTGGCTCCCTCCTTGGTGGTATGGTGCTGTGGCCAGCACACAGTGGGGCTCAATAGAACTGCCCAGCCCCCTCCCTGCATGGTGCGCCCCACTGACTGGCTTGAAAGGTTTGGCCCTATGAACAGAAGACTACAGCTGGAGATGCTTCTTCCTGAACCACTCTCCTCTGCCTCTACCTGGGCTCCTGGAGCCATGCTCCAGAGCTACAGAGGCCTGTGAGTCCAAAATCCCAATAGCTGGCCAGAGTCCTCCGTGTGATTCAGCTAAGGCATCCAATGGGTATGCTGTGGGTCCCGCTATCCCAGACACAGCAGCATCACCACCGCCACCTGTGGACTTCATTAAAATGTCACTGCTTGTCACCTGGTTAGACCGTCTTTCAAAGGCATGCTTTTATAAACAAACAAGCTTCAGAGTAATTCAGATGGTTCCATTTTGGGGACAGTCAGGAAACTGTCCTCTCAGGTGGGAGACTTTTAAGAAGGCAAAGACCATAAGCAGTTTCCAGTCATTTCATTCCTAGTTGGGAGGGACTGGATTCGGGAGTGAAAGCCAAAAGGCCATGGTGGCAAGATGTAAACCTGCCGACCTCACCAATAGATGAGTCCTCTACAACCACCAGATGTACTAGAAGGAAACTGGGAAGCTGGCCTTGCTGTCCCTGCATGGTCAGGTAAGCCCTGGGGACAGGCTCCAAGGAGGGCCTTGCTTTTGCACTAGCAGGCCTGGTTTGAAAGCCAAGGAGACTCTGGGATGGAATGCAATGAACCCCACCCCAGAAGCTATGGCTTGCTTTGTTCCAAAACTCCACCAGGAGCGATAAAGCTATCAGGGGAGTGTGTCCACCGAAGAAGCCTCTGGTTAGGACTAAGGGATGGCCACGCAGGTGGTGGCCTCCTCGGCAGCCAGCTTCTTCCCTTATCTTCAGCTTTGCTGCAGCTGGGGGGTTCAGCGACCTTACTTTTAGGCTATGCTTTCTCAGTTGTCCATTAACCACGCCTCACTGACTCCTTCATCTGAGAGCAGGTAGGGTCAGGATCATTACCCTACTTTGGAAGACAGAGAAAGGGACCAAGGCAAAGTGATTTGTTTGGTTATGATGACAAGGTAGAATAAGAAATACTAGCTGCTTTCTCTTCCTTCTTTTTTTCCTATCTTTCTCATGTAGTCCAAGCTGGCCCCAAACCTACTTTGTAGCTGAATATGACCTTGAACTTGTGATTTTTCTTGCCTCTGAAAGTACAGAAATAACAGGCCTGGGCCACACCTGCTTTTTCTTCTTTTTTCTTAAGAGAAAGAAAGAAAGAAAGAAAGAAAGAAAGAAAGAAAGAAAGAAAGAAAATTAGAATTCTTTCAACCTCTCTGGGTGCAGTGGCGCATGCCTGTGATCCCAGCACTCGGAGACAGAGGCAGGCAGATCTCTGTCAGTTCAAGGCCAGCCTGGTCTACAAAGTGAGTCCAGGACAGTCAAGGCTACACAGAGAAACCCTGTCTTGAAAACCAAACAAAGCGCTGGAGAGATGGATCAGTGGTTAAGAGCACTGGCTACTACTCTCCCAGAGGACCTGGGTTCAATTCTCAGCACCCACATGGCAGCTCACAACTGTCTGTAACTCCAGTTCTAAGTGATCTGACACTCTCACATCAATGCACATAAAATTAAGTAAATTATTAAAAAAAAAGAAAGAAAAAAGAAAAGCCAAACAAACAAAAAAGAAATCATTCAACTTTTTCCCCCCAGCCCTACTGCCTTGACACTAAAACTACTTCCAATGAGAAGAAAGCCAGTGCTCTTTTTTTCATCTTTTATTTTATTTATTTATTTATTTTAAATTAATTTATTCTTGTTACATCTCAATGGTTATCCCATCCCAAGCCAGTGCTCTTAAGTGCAACAGTGAGACAAAGAAAGTGAGACAAGGCTTAAAATCAAATGAATGGGTAAAGTGGGGTGTGTCCATGGGTGTGTATACCCAGGTGCATGCCCACCTGGAGCCACCTCTAAGTGAGGTGGCACCCTTTCCCTGTCTGGTTGTGTAATTTATAACAAATTTCCACCAGGGCCCCTTGACTAGAGAGGCCAGCGCAGGAGATGCTGGAGAGCCAGTCTGAAGGTGGCTGGGGGAGCTGCCTCTGAAAGTATGCCAGGAATGTTAATGGTATGCCTGAGGTGGCGGGCTTCAGAGCTCCGGCTTGGCCTGAGAACTGCTCTTGTGGCCATCTGTTGTGGCCTACAAGTCTCATAGCAACGGCGGTGTCTCAAGAATGGAGGCCCCCCCCCCCTTTGTAAATTAAAATTAACTAACACAAAACCTAAAATTGCCTCACTGCCCAAGAAGAATCGGGACAGGATTCGGATTCTTTCTGCAGAAAGATGAGCGTTACAGGAAGAAAAGCCCCCACATCCTTAATTTCTGTTCTTTAAATGAGCAATTTGTACTTGCTTTTGAGGTCTTCATTTTTCCTCCCCAGGGGTAGTTTTGTTTTTTTTTTCCCCAGAATGGAAGTGAAAACTAGTTGCTCAGTTGCTCAAAGCTGTGAGCAAAATAATTGGGAAAAATAAAAAATATCACTTAAGTTTATAAAAATGGTCAGAGTGTTGTGATTTTCCTGGCATTGTTCTTCATAATCCTGTCAGCACTTGCACCCCTCCCCCACACACGCCCCCTTGTGTAATAATGTGAGATTTTAAGCCTGGCCCTTTAATAGATGAAGTGAATTTCAAACAGATTAGTTTTATTGTCACAGGATATATACCCAAGGAGGGAACTTCTCGAATCTGGGCAACCGTGGCCCTCAAGAGGGGAAAGAAGTAATACTTACAGTTCCACATTTTTATTTTAAATTAGCTATTGCCAAAACCGCAGCTGCTAAGCATCTGATGCGGGGCCAGGCACCCCCGCCCCCAGCATAGGAGGACAAACTAGAGTGCCATGGGGGTTCTACCCTAGCGTGGGCTGGGCTGGGAAGGTCTCGGCCTCTAAGAGTGGAGCTTCCTTTGCAAGTGGGCCTTTGGCAGTATTTTAGGGGGAATGGGGAGCATTGGGAATCTGGAGATAGTCTTTGGCTCTGACTGGCCTCCAAAGGAGGCCGCATGCTCTGTCTGCTGCTACGTTACTGTGGGAAACTGCTGTCAGGAGACCGGTGACACCTTCTTGTTTTCAGTTTGGAACATTCTCCTGAAGTTTTGTAAAATTTCCAAGTTGGGGCACAAACTATTTCAGGTGACTTTGGCTATGTGCATACAATTCTTGACCGAAAGACACACATGCCTTGCTAAATTGATTCCGGGAATGGTTTTTGAGGTCCAGTATCCCGCCCGTGTTGGTTCAGGGCAGTGCTCCTAACCCCCCCCCAGGAAAAGGCACTAGCTGAGTTTGGTTTTTGGAATGTAGGTTCCTAATGAAGGCAGGCTCTCTATGAAAGGCACGTCCAGTTGCCTACTTTGGGCCTGTCTCTCTTATGTGAAATTTAAACGACAAATATTTATGGAGTGCCTGCCATGTGTCAGTTGTCTAAGGACTGGATTTAGAACTGTGAATAAAAGTGAACAAAAGGCCGGGTGGTGGTGGTGCGTGCCTTTAATCCCAGCACTCGGGAGGCAGAGACAGGTGGAGTGCTGTGAGTTCAAGGCGAGCCTGGTCCACAAAGCGAGTCCAGGACAGCGAAGGCTACACAGGAAAAAGAAAAAAGAAAAAAAAAAGTGGACAAAAATCCTGGCACATATTCTAGTCAAGGAACAACAACAACAACAAAACAAAAAACAAAAAAAAAAACAAACAAAAAACAAAAAACAAAAACAAAAAATCGAGGCAGAGGCAGGTGAATCAATGTGAGTTTGAGGCCAGCCTGGTCTACAAAGCATGTCCAGGACAGCCAAGGCTACACAGAGATACCCTGTCTCCAAAAAAGAAAGAAAGAAAGAAAAAAGAAAGAAAGAAAGAAAGAAAGAAAGAAAGAAAGAAAGAAAAAGAAAATGGTCATCTCTGGGGTTGGTGGGCACACACAAGCAGAAAAGGCATATTTATGATAAAAGGAGTGCTGTGTCTTTCGAAAGGTTGGTAGGAGAGCTTACAAGGAAGAGGATATTTGAAAAAAGACCGGAAGGGAGGGGAGTGAAGGAGCTGTGGGTTGCCTAGGGAGCATGGCAGGCCCAAAGAACAGAGCAGCATGTGCAAAGGAAAGTATTGGTGGAAAATCGGGGCAGCCAGTGAGGGAGGAGCCAGATGCCTCAGGAGGAAGGCTGGCCACGTAGAAACCTCTGTTGGTGCTCGCGCAGCTTCACTCAGAGTGCAGTGGTAAGGATTCCATGACGGAGTGTATCATTCATGGTCCCTGGCACTAGAGAGCCTTCCTCATACTGGCTGGCTGTTGCCCCTCATTTATTACTATGACTAAGGTTTAGGGACAGAATGGATGGGTATATGGCATAGAGCTGTGGTTTGTCTGCAAATGTGCCAGTCACCACTAGGAATGCTGCAGGAGAAACTGTTGACCCATGGGTTAGGGGGATTCTCAAGCAAGTGCTTGACTTGTAAGATCTTTTTATCATAGTTTCCCTATGAGAATTAAGCTCCAGGCCTTGGACTCTTAAGTAATCACTTCTCTTAGCTCATCAGGTTTCAACCCTGTCGTCTCACATATATAGGGGGAAACTTGCTTAGGGAAAACAAACAAACAAACAAAAATACCCAGGCTTGGAGCTGAGAGTTAGCTCAGTGGTAAAACATTTGCTGTGCAAGCATGAGGACCAGAGTTCAAATCCCCAGAAACCCATGTCAGTGCCGGGGTGTGTGTGTGGCTACTTGCCTGTAATTTCAGCACCAGAAGGTGGAGACAAGCATCATCAGAGCAAGCTGGCTAGTGAGAGTGGCATATCAGTGCGCTCTGGGTTTGATTGAGAGAGCCTGCCTCAGTGAATTGGGAGGGAGAGTGATGAAGGATGAGTCTTCCTATTAAAGGCGGGTTCTCCGTGAGCGTGCCCCCACACATGCTCCCACACATCATATGCAAAACAAAAACAGCCCACGTATGCACAAACATGCACAACATCCGTGATAAAATGGAAACAGGGAAGGAAAGACTGTCCTTGTTTGAAGTCAGGACTCTTATGAAAACACCACACCCATCTCTCAGGGACAGGAATAGTTTGAGATATTCGGTGCCAATTTCAGCTGGAAAAGGCTGGTGAGTTCTCCCAATGTTCTCCTATCTCACATGACGATGATGTCTGAGTCTTAATACTGACCCCTTCTCTAGGCTACAGGATGTATTGGGTGGACCTCGTTGCAGATATAATGACAAGGGTTCAGAGTGTTTTCCACCCCATGGAAAAGTTCAGGGCATGGCTCAGTGGTAAGAGCACTTGTCCTGAGTTCGAGTCCCAGCACACCACAAACTTCTGGACACTTCTTTCAATGTCTAGAGTTCTGTTGTACTGACCTCTGTCTGTGAACTTGAACACTTGGTCATGTGTAGGGATGACTGGCTCAGGAAGCTTTAAGAAGACATAATTTTCCCTCCAAATGTATGAAGACTATCGTTGGTCAGGATTACACTTGTTCCAGAGCCAGGGTGATAAATGCTCAAGACATACAAGAGTCTATGTAAAACCATAAGCCCTCATTGTGGGTGGATGTACTCAGAGAGGCAAGGCCATTAGTCACCAGAACGGTTCCCAAACATTTGAATGAGAGCTTCACTCCCAATGTCCCTTCCAAATTATGTTTTTATTTTTTGCCCTAAGAGTCTTTGCTATTTATTTATTTTTATTTAATTATTTTTGAGACAGGGTTTCTCTGTGTAGCCCTGGCTGTCTTGGACTCAATTTGTAGACCAGGCTGGCCTCAAACTCACAAGAGATCTGCCTGCCTTTGCCTCCCGAGTGCTGTGATTAAAGGCATGCGCCACCACTGTCCAGCCCAAAATCTATTTTTTTAAAAAGATTTATTTCTTTATCATATATACACAGTATTTTGCCTGCATGTACACCAGAAGAGAATACCAGATCTCATTATAGATGGTTGTGAGCCACCATGTGGTTGCTGGGAATTGAACTCAGGACCTTTGGAAGAGCAGTTAGTGCTCTTAACCTCTGAGCCATCTCTCCAGCAACTCCCCTCCCCCCCCAACATCTATTTCTTAAGAGTAAGATTCTTCTGGATCAGTCACCAGAAGTTGTCTTTAGCTCCCATGGTAGTCATTTCTGAGAGCAAGAAGTTGCTGATTGGAGCAGCTTCTTTGATCGGTAAATTAGGATAGTAGCCAGAGGAGCCATCTCCCTGCTGTGACCACCCAGGTCTAGCTACCTGAGCCTTTGATGATGCTGTGTGCCTCTATAGCTCCCAAGACCATCTGCCAATTTACTGATAAGATCAGCGGTAGACTATGGTTCCTGTTCTTTTCTGAACTAACATTTATGTGGTATTTATTGTCTTCTGAATGACTTACAAATATGCTAGCTCTCAATGTTAGCCATGGGGGGGGGAGATAACAATTTCTATTCCCATGTAATTAATTAAACTATTTAGACATGTGGTAGAATTTAATCATGATCACATGGTGGCTGAGCTGGGATATGAACTGATGGTGTCTGCCCAGGGGCAGGTGTTCTTACGAACCATGCTAGATTTTGTTTACAGACACTCTGTCTGATGTTGTGCCTTCCACACACTGTTTTGTAGTGCTGGGACTCAAACCCCAAAACACTGTGTGTGTGGTTCTGCAGGAAAGGTCAAAGTCTGATGCTTTGGGATAGCTCTGAGCTCGTGTATATAGTGACCACACTTCCTTTCTTATCCAGGTCCCCTCACTGAACCCTAGAAATGCTAAGGAACATCATGTAGCCTTCAGAGAAGTTTACAGGCTCGACCTTTTCCTGATAGAACCAACAAGCACCTGGGGATTCCCGGAAGTACCCCATCCTATGCTGAGGAGATCCTAGCCTTCAGCAAATGACCTTTAATCATACCTACAAGTTCTTCTCCCACCCATAGGATAAGTGCATTTTCCTTCTTGTGATAGGACTCTGTGCTACTGCATGTGAGTGAGGTACTGCACCACTGCATGTAGATTAAGTATCCTGGCATCTCTAGCCCTAGAGAATCAGACATAGTCACCCACAAACCCCTCCCCACTGCCCGAGGTTTATAAGTAAAGGCTGGCTTGTCCCTTGTGCTTGCGCCATTCCTCCACCATGACCGGCTGAGACTCTGCCGTGCTTGGTATCACCATAGGCTTGTGGAGCTCCCAAGTCCCCACTGCCGTCTGATACCAGCCTTGTCCTAAAGAGCTCTGGCGGGTCCTGAGAGAGAAACGGGCCCTTTGACCTCAAGGTCCATCTGTTCTTGTCTAGAACTGAGCAGCGGTGCCTGGTCTGGCCCACTGGAAGTGAAACCCAGGCCACCCGGCGGATGCTGACAGCTGTACATGGTACACATGTACTCTACCACTGAGCCACATCCTGAACACCATGTACGTTTTCATAGTTGTTATAGCTTTCTTGTTGATTGAGAGAAAAATATCATATATATCATTACCTTTTATTGCCTTCTGAAAAGATAGAGAACGTAGCTGGTTGATTCCCAGTGCCTAGGTTGGTACCTGGCACATGCAGATACTCAAATATTTATTGAGTAAGTATGTGGCATGAATAAACAGCAGTTAGGCGGTAGAAACGCCTTCTCAGTCTCCAGTCACAGAGGCACGTACGGGATGTGATTGTGCGAAACTCTTAATGTTGAAAAGTAAAAAAAAGGAAAAGCATAAAGATAGAAGCGAGCCTCTTAACAGGACAGGTATGTGAGTGAGTGCTGACAGTTTCCTGCCTTCTTACATGTTCACTTACATTTTAATGACTAAGCCACATCCACACTGGAAGTACCGCCTCCCCCCCAAAGGACCCTGATGTCAAGCTAACACCTGCTGTGTGAAGTTTGGAAAAGGAACAAAACGGGGCATTCTTGAAGAACCCCTGTCTCCATAAATCAAGGCCCTAGTGTGTGCCTTGGATTGGGTTGTTTAGCAAATGGACAAGGAGACTCACAGATGTGTAAGGGGAGAAAGCAAGCAAGCCTGGGTCTGGCCAGTGCCAGTGTCTGTGGGAACATTTAAGTGCAAAGAACAGTCTGGCACAGATGAAAAGGGGTGTCCTCTGAGAAGAGAAGGCAGCTTGTGAAATCCTACTGTGGAGAGCATAATGTACGTTCTGTTGGTGAGTTGGAATGTGTTTTTTGTTTTTGGTTTTTTGGTTTTTCAAGACAGGGTTTCTCTGGGTAGCCTTGGCTGTCCTGGACTCGCTTTGTAGACCAGGCTGTCCTCGAACTCACAGCTATCCCCCTGCCTCTGCCTCCCAAGTGCTGGGATTAAAGGTGTGTGCCACCACCGCCTGGTTGAGTTGGAATGTGTTTAAGCTGGCTGAAAACACTGGCTCTGGGAGCCGGCTTGTCCCACCCCAATTTCAGAACCAAGCGTTATTTGTTCCAGTGTCCTTCAAGGTCTGGGGACAGGCACAGCCCCACTAACTCTGTGACAAGTTGGGAAGAGAACAGCAAAACACCCCAAGAATAAAAACATTGTGTCCTTGAGAACAGCTAGAAGGTCAGCCATTTCCAAGAGTTTACCTCTGTAGTGGGAAGGAGGACGCTCACCCATACGACAGGGAGGGAAGGCTCTCTCACCTCCGCCTGACTGTTCCCCCTTCCCCAGGCAGTTCCTGCTGGGTGTCATGAACCAGAATGTGATGTCATCTTTGTCTCTTGTGGTTCCATCTTTTACTTGGAAGCCTGGCCTGGAGGCACACTCTGCTCTACCTGGGGCTTTCTATGTGAGGAACTCCAGCTGACCCAATTTAATGATGTCATCTATCATCCATCAATCCATCCATCCATCCACCCACCCATCCATCCATGTGTCTGTCTGTCTGACCATCTGTCTGTCTATCCATCTATCTATGTACACCTATCTACTTATCTATGTATTATCTATTTATCTGCCTATCTATCCATCTATCTATGCATCTATTATCTATCTATCATCTATCTACTATCTATGTATTATCTATTTATCTTATCTGTCTGTCTTATCTGTCTGTCTACTACCTACCTACCATTCCATCTATTTGTCTATTTGTCTATCTATCTATCTATCTATCTATCTATCTATCTATCTATCTCTGTCTATCATCTATCTGTCCATCTACCTATCATTCATCTGCATTTGTTCTTTTACTTTGGTTTACTTTAATAAACTTGCTCATTCAAAACCAAAAATACAACTGGGCATGGTGGTGCACACTTTTAATCCCAGCACTTGGGAAGCAGAGGTAGGTGGATCCCTGAGTTTAAGGCCAACCTGGTCTACAGAGCAAGTTCCAGGACAACCAGAAGCTGCACAGAGAAATTCTGTCTCAAAAAAGCCAAACCAAAACGTCCGAAAATCTGGTTATCTCAGATCAATCTCTGGACCGCGCAGATCAGAGAGCTTGTGGTAGCTGTGCATTAGCCATAGGTTAAGCGGTCTGCAGCGGAAGGCCTGTGTATGAGCCTCAGTCCTTCTCATTGATGAATCTATAATGGCAGGTAACTTACTCGGTGTCTATGGACCTTCTTTATCCATCTAGGAAGTGGGGAGTAATCAGTGGCTATTTTAGTGGGCTGTTGTTTGGATTCAATGAAGTATTGCTTAAAACACTTGAAATATTGCCTGGCACTAATAGGAACTCAATAAATTATCCCCTCCCCACACCATTTATATTGAGTATCACTGTGTACCCTCTGATCTGAGGCAATCCTCCAACCTCAGCCTCTTTTCAAGACAGGGTTTCTCTGTGTAGCCTTGGCTGTCCTGGGCTTGCTTTGTAGACCAGGCTGGCCTTGAACTCACAGCGATCTGCCTACTTCAGCCTCTTGAGTGCTGGGAGCACAGGTGTGCGCCACCATGTCCAGCTACCATTAGCTTTATGGTTATTTAGAAAGGAGGCAACTCTGTGCTCTCCTATGGATTGTGTGGTTGCTCATTTCAACTGACTTTGACTGTCAGTCCTGTTGCCCTCTCTGCTTCCTGGACCACATGATGCTGCTGTTAATGGCATGGTAAGGCCATGGAGACATCAGGCTTCTCTGTGCTTCCTTTCCAAACCCTTTGTGTGAGCTCCGGGTATCCTGCCCTCACACAGCCTTGCTAAGGAAGGGAAGAGTCCCAGTTTTTTTGTTTTGTTTTGGTTTGGTTTTTTTTGGTTGTTTTTTTGAGACAGGGTTTCTCTGTGTAGCCTTGACTATCCTGGACTCGCTTTGCAGACCAGGGAGGCCCAGTTTTGTATGTTTTATCAAGATGGAGGAAGAGTTTGCAGGAGTGTTGCTCAGCCCTAGGCAGTACTCATTTAGAATGCATGAGGCCCTGGGCTTTCCTAGCACTGGAGTGGGAGGAAACAGGGAAGGAGGAATGCACTTTACCACCCTCCTCACTGTAAACTCTGGTTTGGATCGGGTTTTCCACCTAATGTTGTATCTTGTATCCCTGACTACACTAGCAACAACCTCGTCTGACTTCTGTGGTTGGTGTAGGTGAAGCATGACTTGGGGTCCAGGGTCCTGAGCTCATGATCACCTGATAATGCAAGAAAAGCAGAGTAATGTTTTCGAGGGAAGAAGGAACAATGACTCTTGAGTATAATAAATTATCCCCCATAATTAAAAAATAAATAATAATAAATATTTAAATAATAAATAAATATCAAATTATTATGCATGAAATATTAAATAAATTAGTCAGATAATTTCTTGTCCAACCACAAGGGCCCATGTTAGATGAGTAAGTGTATAGGCCAGGCAAACCAAAGCACTTCTCCACACTCTATTCTGTTCTGTTCTATTTCCTGTTCTGAATTTAGGAGAAGACAAAATCACTTTCTTTTGTGGAGGCAGCTCTGGGATGGGGTCAACTTGAAGCTCTCCACTCTGCTTGTTTTTTTACATGTGTGTTCTCAGCATACACATGCATGTACCCACACGTACACACACAACACACGTTGAGTTATGTTGATTTTAGATAAAAGTGAGGAGTGGATGCATATATGCCTCATTATCATCACGGACACATACACCCTAGGGAAAGATGTCTAGGAGACAGACACCTTCACTGACCTAGGGCTGGGTGGGAGTGAGGGAGAACCCTGAGGCTCTCTCTAATCCTGCATCTAACAAGAAAGCCCATCTGTTCCCCTAAATGTCTATGTGTGTTCAATACCACTTGTGTCATTTGCAATAACAGCAAGATCTCCTGTCCTCCAGCATTTACTGATGCATGTCTTTGGCTCACTGAGGAGCTGCCACTGGGCTCTGGAGCCTTGTCATATGACTCACACAGCCTGAGTCCCTCTTGCATTTTCCACCAACAGTGACCTGCCTAAGTCTTATGGCCGGATAAGACAGTTCCAACCTCAGGCCTTTACCAAACGCTTCTTGGGGCCCATGTTCTGCTGCAATTGATATGAGAGGCAGACAGCAACTTTTGTCTTTATTGTATACATACAATGTCTTCTTAGTCCTTTCTCAATTAGTTAGTATAGTATTCTGCCAGCAGGCCAGAGGGCACCAGATCTCATTATAGATGGTTGTGAGCCACCATGCGGTTGCTGGGGATTGAACTCAGAACCTTTGGAAGAACAGCCAGTGCTCTTAATCTCTGAGCCATCTCTACAGCCCCTTCATTCATATATATAATGTATACAGTATTGTGCCTACATGTACACCTGCAGGCCAGGAGAGGGCATCAGATCCCATTAAAGATGGTTGTGAGCCATCTATGTGCCCATCTGGTTACTGGGAATTGAACTCAGGACCTCTGGAAAAGCAGTCAGTGCTCTTAACCTCTGAGCCATCTACCAGCCCTATTTTTTCTTTTTTCTTTCTTTCTTTTTTAAAAATATTTTTAAAAAGATTTATTTATTATTTATACAGTATTCTGCCCACACGTGTGCCTGCCCACCACAAGAAAGCACCAGGTCTCATTACAAGTGGTTGTAAGCCACTATGTGGTTGTTGGGAATTGAACTGGGAACCTTCGGACTAACCTCTGAGCCATCTCTCCACCCCCCCCCCCCCCTTTTTTTTTTTTTTTTTTTTTTTTTAATACAGACACTTCTTAGTCCTTAAAGTAAGTGCTTAGGAGGCTAGCCAATTGGAAAATACATTTCTTTCTTTTTTAAAGATTTATTTATTATTAATACAGTATCCTGCCTGCATGTGTGCCTGTACGCCAGAAGAAGATACCAGATCTCACTATAGATAGTTGTGAGCCACCAGGTGGCTTATGGGAATTTAACTCAGGATCTTTGGAAGGACAGACAATGCTCTTAACCTCTGAGCCATCTCTCCAGCCCCCAGGAAAGCACATTTCTTATAAAGTAAAAGTGATTTGGGCTGGAGAGATGGCTCAGAGGTTAAGAGCACTATCTGCTCTTCCAGAGGTCCTGAGTTCAATTCCCAGCAACCACATGGTGGCTCACAGCCATCTAGAATGAGATCTGGTGCCATATTCTGGTGTAAATGCAGGCAAAATACTGTATACTTAATAAATAAATAAATAAATCTTTAAAAAAAAAAAGTGATTTGATTTCAGATACCTGAGTGCCTTGCACATTAAGCTGAAGTCTGGTACCTCTGTTCTCTAGGGATGACTGGACAGAGATGAGAATTTTGGATCTGAGAGTGACTGATAAGGCTGAGCAAAGTCATGACTGAGAGCCACTGGGCATGAGGGGCAGGCTAATTGGATTAATGATAAAGAGACCCGTGAAAAATGGAAACGTAAGATGCCGAGTCTGTGGGTCAGCAACAATACAGCTTTAAAAAAAAAAAGAACATTTTTAGGAACATACTTATTAAGAAAACATGTAAAGTTATGTGAGTAGTGGACACCCCATGTTCTGTGTACCTCCCCTCTAATGGGATGGATGACTCATGCTCAATAGAATAAGTCAAGGGAGGAGAAGATGAAAGAAGCGAGCAGGACCTCGTAAGGGACAACATAGTTAGTGACAGATGTGCTAGTGAACTTGTCAGGAGGGAGCAGGAAGCTGAAATCCAAGTTGTTTGTTCTCCTTAATCATAGGTTAATGAAGTACTTGCTAAATGAGATCTGGCTTCTAGCTATTTGAGTAGGGATTATGTAATTTGAGGAAGCGGACCTCACGGCCTAATCTCCAAATTGCTGGGGTGGAAGTGACTGAAAGGCCTCCGTCGTACCCCGTGACAAGCCTAAGAAAGGGGCCTTGTTCACTTGGCATCCAGCAACTTTCTTCCTACAATCACCTAGGTCCTGTGCTAGGCATCGTGGGCATGCGGACCTGAAAGCCAGGATCCTGCTTCCAGGGGATTTGGGATCTAATGTGGGGAATAGATCAGAAGACTTATAATTTTAACAGGCGCTAATGATAATAAAATAAAAATAAGAGCCTGAAGTGGTGGCGCACACCTTTAATCCCAGCACTTGGAAGGCAGAGGCAGGTGGATCATTGTGAGTTCAAAGCCAGCCTGGTCTACAAACAGTCCAGGACAACAGTTAATGCTACACATGGAGAAGTTCTGTCTCAAAAAACAAAACAAAAGCAAAAACAAACACAAACACAAACACAAACAAACAAAATCTATTATCTATCTGTCTAATAATGTTTCTTACTATTAATGGGGTTTTTTGAAGATTTATTTTAAATGTATAAGTGTTTTGCCTGTATGTGTGTGTGCCACATGCATGTCTGGGACTCACAGAGTTCAGAAGAGGTCATCAGATGTCCTGGTCCTGGAACATACTTGGAACTGAACCTGAGTTCTCTAGAAAGAGTAACATGTTTGCTTTACCACTGAGCCATCTCCCCAACTCCAGTAGAGGCTTCTTATAGAAGGATGGATAGCTTGGTTTCTGGAAACATGGATAGGAGTTTAGTTCTGGATTTGGAAGTGGAGGTCCATACAAAGTTAACAGGTAATTCAAAGGCAGAGAGATGCGTGGAGAGACCCTCAAGCCAGGGATGCAGGCAAATGGTCCTTTTGTGGTGCACTAAAAAAGCAGGGAGCAGCCCAGGAAGTGGCAGTGGTTGCTAGGATCCAACCTGGGCTTTGCTTCCTGGTCCAGAGATGCTGTTTCTTAATTTGCACAGGTGCCAAAAAAGCTAGGGTGGGCCTGTCTTCCCTTTCTGGTTTCTGTATTGAGGGTGCTCATGAGACTAAGCAGGACCCAGAAGTGCAGAGAGTGGAGTTACTGGGACATTGAAAAGGCCAATAGATAACTACGTCAGACTGGGTTTATAAGTGCCAGGTATGGTGGTGGTGCCTTTAATCTCAGCGCTTGGGAGGCAGAGGCAAGCGGAACACTGTGAGTTCAAGGCCAGCCTGGTCTACAAAGCGAGTCCAGGTGGGCCAAGATAACATAGAGAAACCCTGTCTCGAAAAACCAAAAAGGAAAAAAAAAAAAAAAAGAAAGAAAGAAAAACAAAACAAAAAGACCACTCTGGCCATGTTTTGTTGTGTCTTTTTATTGTTATTTATTTTTGGTTTTGTGGCCATGAGGAGTGAGCCCAGAGCCATGTGCATGCTAAACAAGTGTCATACCACTGAGCTGATCCCCAATCCCTGGCTTCTTTGTAGAAGAGAGAAAAGATTGATCTGGGGGCAGAACTCGCACTCAGGGCAGGGGACCCTGACGCATTTGATCCCTGGAAGACAGCCTAGGGAGATGGGGCAACAGGCAGCTGCTTGAGTGAGTGGAAACAAAGTGACCCTCAGGGTTTCTGCGCGCTTGAGCTGCCCGGCGGAGGTTGTCATAATCCTGCAAGACTGATAAACCCAAGACCTTTGACACAGCGTGTGGTCAGGGCCCTCGCTGTGGAATAATAACAATAAAAGTTCCTTACGTAACTGTTGTGGTTAAAGATTAAAAAGAAGAGCTTCAACACCACCTCCAGAGGCAGAGGAAAAACACCCCGGCCCTGCCCTGTGTCCCTTCAGAGAATGACCAATTGTTATGAAAGGAAATCATAGCTGTCTTTTGGGTTAGGGTTTCTTTCGAGTAGAGCAAAACCCCTAGCAGAAAATCAGGCCATCCAAAATAGGACACACAGAACGGCCAGCTGCTTCATTTCCCTTGCTCATTCTTCCCAGACTGAAAACACCGGGGATGTAGTTCGGCTAAGTAGAACGCTTACCTAGTACGCCCTACATCACAGGCTCAAACCCCCTCCCCCCAGTACCCCACAAAAGAAAAAAAATCCTCCTGTTTAGCGCTCATCTCAAACTCTCAAAGCTACAGCCCTGTCAGACATGGTGGTACACACCTCTGATCTCAGCTCCAAGGAAGCCTGAGACAGGAGGAGCGTGAATTCATGGTCAGCCTGGGCTACCCGGGAAGCACCTACCTACCTCAATACAGATGCTCAACCTAGACTATATGCCTGACCCCTGACCCCTTCCCGTGCTTTCTGCAGAAAGTGGCATTTTGGTTTTGATTCTGTGCTTCCCTAGCTGCATCCTTCCTGTCACCATGTCACCTTGCCATGATGGTCTGGGGCAGAGCAGTCAGCATGGAACTTCGTCCACAGTCATTGCCAGTGTCCCTGTCCTTGATATGCAGGACCGATGCCACTGCTGTTCTTTGTTATGAAGGCAAATTGCAGCCATCGGGAAAAGTCTGCGCTGTTCTCCACTTAGCCCTTAGGCTACAGACATCTATAGATGGCAACCGCATAGCCTTCTTTGTGGGGAGGCCCCAGAGAAGGAGTTGCGTGCCACGTGAGTCAGAGAGCACGTTATCTGCGTCACGTGCTCCCTCCTGATGGGCCCGGAGAGACTGGACTGATTGTACTTAGCCTGAAAAAGCAGGTCTTCCTCTTGCAGAAGCCACTAGGAGAAAGGCAGGGAAACGTGATGGCTGGTTTTCACACGACCAAGATGTTTTCCTAAGTATTAAGGGCCACAGAAGCTACATTTGACATTACATTAACGATGAACAGTAGTCAGCTAAGACTGTTGCTAACTGCAGCCTGTGCTGCCAGTAGTTAATGACACCAAAAAAAAAAAAAAAAAAAAAGGACTTCAATATTCTTATCATCTTATCATGCACTTTGGTCATTGCTCTGGAATGCCCCCCACGGCACTGCCAGTTTCATTGCCTATAGGCATGATATAGATGCTTCCAGAAATGCTCCCGTTTTATGTTTTCACAAATTAAAAGTGCTTTTATGACTTACTATAACTGAAAACAAACTCTGATGTGCTTTTATCTCACCTATAAAAAGGGGCACAGTGAGAATTCAGGAAATAATATTGTTAAAGTGGCTAGGGCAATACAGGTTTAGGGCTGGGGAGGTGGCTCCCTGGGTAAAAGCACTTTCCGCACCAGTGTGAGGATGAGAGTTTTAATCCCCAGGAGCCGCATAAGATCTGGACACTAGTGTGTGTCCGCAATCCTAGTGTGTTCTTACAGTGAGGTGGAGACAGGCGCCAGGAGCTGCAAAAGATCTGGGCACTGTAGCATGTGTCTGCAGTCCTAGTGTTCTTACAGTGAGGTGGAGACAGGAGACTCCCATGAAGCCTTTGGGCCAGGTAACCTGGCATATGTAGAGCTGAACAGCCAAGAGAGCCTGCCTTAAACAAGGAGGAAAGCAAGGACTGGCGGCCAAAGTCGTCCTCTGACCCCCACATATGTACAATGGTATGTGCACGCCTGAACACACACACACACACACACACACCGGGAACCAGACAGAGACAGATAGAGATACACTCCGAGACAAAGACAAAGATAGAGACAAGGAGATAGAGACAGAAATAGATACACAGAGAGACAGAGAGAGACACACATAGACACACAGAGAGACAGAGATAGACAGACACACAGAGAAAGATAGAGTGGGGCACAGAGAGAGTGAGGAGAGACAGAGACACAGAGAGACAGAGATAGACACACAGAGAGACACACAAACATCAACACAGAGGCAGAGAGGGAGAGAGAAATATGTGCAAGCACTAAAGTATTTGTTTGGGGTACTGGGGATTGAACTCAGGACCTTGTACATGGTATGCGAATATTCTCCCACTGAGCTATACCAACAGACCCCAATATTAAGTATTGGTTTTGGTTGTCACCGAGTGTTCCTGAAGCAGACACAAGAATCAGAGATGAGGAATTGGAAGAGTCTGCTATAAATCTACTTTGCCTCTGAGAAGAAGAAGAAGGAAAAAAAAAAAAAAGAAAGAAAAGTAAAGAACTATGATTGTTCACCATACAAGAATGGGGATTGGGCAGCAGGGAAGAGCTCCAGTCACTAGATTTCAATTAGAGAGGATTTTCTGAGGGGACACTTAACACGGTCTATAAACTTTGACGGTTGTCACAGCTGTCAGGGATAGGGGAACATGCTTCTGGACTTTCGTGGGCAATCGTCTAGGATGCTGAAAATATCCTCAGTACAGTACAGCCCCCACAACGAAGAATCATCTGGTATCCAAGTGAAGTCAGCAGTGCCAAGATTGAGAAACATTAAATAAAGGCAGTTAATATCTGGGGTGTGGCTCTATGGTAGAATACTTTGCCTAGAGTCTCTCTCTCTCTCTCTCTCTCTCTCTCTCTCTCTCTCTCTCTCTCTCTCTCTCTCTCCCTCTCTCTCTCCCTCTCTCCCCCCCCCCCCCCCCCCCCCCCCCCCCACACACACACACACACACCACACACACACACACACAGTGGTGTCTCTTTCAGTGAGAAAGTAGCTCTCACTGCTTTCTGATGATTGAAATATTGAGATTATTTCCCCCAGGCTGTGTAGGGAATTTTTTTCCCCCTCCATATCTAACTCTCCCATTATCAGACAAATCAAGCCAGGTTCTGGGGAGACTGTAGGTGGCAAAGACCAAGCACCAGATTGGCCCACGTACTCCCTTCGTCATTTTCTTCAGTGTCCTGTGCACACACAGCTATTGCCTGGTGATAGAGGAGGCAGAGATGAAAGACCCTTAGGGATAGCCTGGCAAAGCCTGTGCATTTCAGCACTCCTCCAAGGAAAACAGAAAGTTGAGTTTTCAAATATCTGCCAAGCCTGAAGCCAGCCAGGGGCAGCTGCCACAGCCTGCTTTCCTCATTTCTTCCCTTTCCCCCTTGAGTAAATTTGCAAGCCATTTATTGAGCATTTACCATCCCAACCTCTGTGATAAGAACTTATTCCTGATACTGGCAGGGGATTTTAAGAATTGCTAGAGGAAAATGATTAAGTCCTGTCAATATCAGCTTACCTCAAACCAGAAAAGAAATGTTACCTATTAGGTGTTTCTCACCTAGAGTTTCTGTCTTGCAAAAGCGCACAGCGAAGCCTGTGCCATGCATTTGGCTTGTGCGTGTTATAGTGAGTGACGCCAGCAGCCACTGGCTACTTTTCATGGTTGAGTTTCCTGTAGGAGGGTTTTACGTCAGTTCTCAGAGATTAAGCTGGCCTCGTTCTTCATTAGTGGGGCAAATCAGCACCTAGTAGGCAAGAGAAAATTTAAACTTAAAAAATTTTTTTGTTTACTTAGGGTACACAGCTCTTATCAAGACTTATTAAATGTAGGGCTGGGCATGGTGGTGCATGCCTTCAATCCCAGCAGAGGCAAGTGGATCTCTGTGAATTCGAGGCCAGCCTGGTCTACAAAAGCAAGTCCAGGATAGTCAGGACTGCACACAGAAACCCTGTCTCAAAAAACAAAACAAAACAAAACAAAAAAAGACTTAAATGTATTGTGGCTCACAGAAAATAGGCGGGTTAGACGTGAGAGATCACATGGGACAGGGTCTTTTATAGGAAGCTAAGGCAGGGAGACCTGTAGTTCCAGGTCAGCCTGGGCCAGGTAAGTGGAACCCTGGCTCAGAAAAGAAAAGGAAAAGAAGAAAAGACTTGGGCAGGGTAGAGTCTTGTTTACTTTCCAAGGAAATAAAGCCAAAGGGAGTGGGCCTGTAAACCGGTTTATGGGAGGCCACTGTTTGAACTGATCAAAGCAGGATGGAATCAGTGAACTGACCTTCCATGTAATCAAACTCGGAAATGGGCCCGCTTTCCGAAAACTTGGAGGCCCCTCCTCTGACTCGAGCCAGTGTGAGCAAGTCTTCATATGCTCATCCTGAAAGATAGCATGGAAATGACTCTAGAGAGAGAAGAAAAAAAAACAGTTGGATTATTAAGATACACTTTTTTGTGTACTTTTATCCTTTTAAAACTGGTTTTGGTTGTGCACAAAATATGAAAATGTAAGGTGAAATAATGAGAGAGAAGACTGGGTCACTAAGGGCTGTTGACGCCCATCCATCTTCCTCTCTGGCATACAAAGCGGAGGTCGAGCATGGCCCCTGCATCTCACCCAGTTCCCTTCCCCTCCTCCTCATCCACTGCAGCACCCTTATCCTGCAGGGCACATCGATTTACGAAGAACACATAAGTGCAACGGACGCTCTATCTCTGCACAGTGGCATTCCTTGTTGATGTTGGACTGACTGTCAGATTGCTTTTTTTTTTTTTTTTTTCCCAAAAGGCATACAGTTAATAATATTTTTTTCCTATTTTTTTCCCCTTTTTTAAGATGGGGGTCTCACTGGCTTTGGTGGCACACGCCTTTAATCCCAGCACTTGGGAGGCAGAGGCAGGGGAATCGCTGTGAGTTCGAGGCCAGCCTGGTCTACAAAGTGAGTCCAGGACAGCCAGGGATACACAGAGAGACCTTGTCTCAAAACAACAACAACGATGGAGTCTCATTATGTATCCCGGGCTAGATGGAACTTTCTGTATAGACCTGGCTAGCTTTGAACTCACGGAGATCCTCTTGCATTTGTCTCCCAAGTGTTGGGATTACAAAGCATGTGCCACCAAAGCCAGCATGGTTAATAATCTTTTTCTCCCCAAGACAGGGTTTCTTTGTGTAGCCTTGGCTGTCCTAGAACTAGCTCTGTAGATCAGGCTGGCCTTGAACTCAGAGATCTGCTGGCCTCTGCCTCCTGTGTGTGTCTGTGTGGGTCAGCACACCAGATCATGTGTGGGGGAAGTCAGAGGATGACTTGCGGGAGGTGGGTCTCTCTACAAATGCCGTCTTTTCCTTTTACAGGCTCTTGCATACACACGGTGCACAGGTGTATGTGCATACGCTCATGTTCACACATGTGAAATATAAAGTAAATAGATAATATTCTAGGAATTATACTCTATTGATTTTTAGGCTGGATTTCTAATAAATACCAGTTTACTCATTTTTAGAATCCCAAATGTGAAGGAGTTGATGTCTAGGATGCAGTTTGTCCCTGACGTGGTCAAATCATTTTGCTTTTTGTTGTTGTTGTTATGTTGGGGTTTTTTTTTTTTTGTTTTTTGTTTTCTTCAAGACAGAGTTTCTCTGTGTAACAGCCCAGCTGGCCTCGAACTCACAGAGATCCACTTGCCTCTGCTTCCAAGTACTGGAAATAAAGGGCACGCCACCACCGCCTGGCTGTCCAAATCACTTTAACGTGTGTTGGGGTTTTTTTGCTAACATTTTTTATTATGATTCTTTTTTTTTTTTGTTTTAACGTATACATTTATCTTATATACACATGAATAAAATAAACTGCATACATCAGGAAGAACCACAAGACAATCAGGAATTATATAAATGTTACATTCATAGCACCATAATGTACTTTTCTCAATTAAATCCCTCCCCGGTCAGGGGAAGCCTACTTTGAAACAGTACTGAACAGATATCACTCTTACACATTAAATTGGCCTAGACTGAAGCACTCTCTTCTACCACTCAAACGTGGGCTCCAAAAGTAAGGTCTCTGTGACGATAAAAATGGCAGTAGGACGCCGGGCGTGGTGGCGCACGCCTATAATCCCAGCACTCGGGAGGCAGAGACAGGTGGATCGCTGTGAGTTCAAGGCCAGCCTGGTCTACAAAGCGGGTCCAGGACAGCCAAGGCTACACAGAGAAACCCTGTCTCGAAAAACCAAAAAAAAAAAAAAAAAGGCAGTAGGGAGCATGTGGGGACCTGTTGCTTGTAGGAGGCCTCACTTTGGTGATGTGGTCTGGCTGACACAGCAACAGCAGGACGAACTTCACCTAAAAACATGAATGAAGAAATCAAGAACCAAAATGTACCCAGCTAACACTTAAATGACGTCCAGCCCGGGAGGGGTGTTAAGAGCACCACTTGATTGTGTGGTAGTGGGGAAGTTAGTTTTCAATACAGAAATTCTAAGAAAAGCTGGAAAAGTAACAAACACCATCAGTAAATCAGGTTTGAGTTTAACAGGCACTGCAAACCTGTGGGTAAGCGGAAGTTGTAATAATCCTATTTAAGATGCACGTAGCCTGTGGAAGAAACAATAAATGGCCAAACGAAATTGCCTCAGTGGTCCAGAGCACTGCGCGCCTCAGCTGGGTGATGAGGAGGAGGAAGGAGCCATGGGGTTTCTGGAGAAAGAAAGGAGCCTTGCAGTGGCACGCAGGCAAGAGCATAGGAAAAGATTTTAAAAGGTGTCAACTTTATAAAAAGATTTATTTTTACTAGTGTGTGTGTGGGGGGGGGAGGGGATGTTGGCAGATGCCGGAAGAAGGTGCTTAGACCCTTAGAGCTAGAGTTCTAGGCAGTTGTGAGTTGTGGTGTGGGAGCTGAGAATTGAACTTGGGTCCTGTGGAAGGGCAGCAAGCACTTTTTTGGGGGGGGCGGCTGGTTCGGAGACAGTGTTTCTCTGTGTAGCCTTGGCTGTCCTGGACTTGCTTTGTAGACCAGGCTGGCCTTGAACCCCCAGCGAGCCACCTGCCTCTGCCTCCCAAGTGCTGGGATTAAAGGCGTGCGCCACCACCGCCCGGCCAACTCATATTCTTAACCATTCTCTCTATCCCTGTCTTTTTTTCCTGTAAAACGAGAGCAAGAACATCTGCCTGCAGAGTTACCAGGAGTAGTAATTATAGATGCGCTACAGTAAGGTACAACATGGTCTTGTGCTGGTGGCTGACCGAGTTCAGTAAATGCTGCAGGTGCATGAACGCGTGTGGTATTAAACTTGAGCCCAACTCTGGCACAATTAGCAGAGATCTCCGAAGTCAGCTTCAGGTCCAAAATTAGCAAGAGTGAGAGGGAAAATTCTGTTTCTTTGTCTCTGCCTCTACCTCTCTGTCTCTCAGTTTTTCTCAGTCTCTGTCTCTCACACGTGTGTGCTTGTCCAACATTAGTATATGAATATGTGCATGCAACATTTGCAATGGAGGGAACGCTGTTTCTCCAGTTTAAAATCATCCCTTGCAACCTCTTACCATTTCTTGTTTCATGGAATTCAAATTTGATTCAGTGCATATCGTGTGGGTTTTCTGGGTTTGGGAGGGGAACAGGCCAAACTGGAAATAAACAAAGCCAGGAATCTTAAGCAAGCGTGGAAACTGCTCACGCCCACTCCCCGAGGAATTTATGACCAGTCAGTTGGTCTCTAATGAGCACAGAACAAGAGCATTACATCTTCTCTTAATTAGTTTGACAGATATTCATTTAAATTTGAAAAGATTCCCAGGCTCGGGATAGCAAAGGAAAGCTAGAATCCCTTTTCCATCTTAATTCTGTTTTTGTTGTGGTGGCCCCAGGGATGTCAGTATCCAAGACAAATAGACAAATGCAGTTCATGTCTTCATCCTTGAACCTCCACACCTTCTATTTAAAACTGCCCACAAATCACCATGGTTTTGAGTTTGCAGCTGTAAAACTCAACACAAAGACTCAGGTTCTGCAAGAAAGTAGTTAGGCTTAGTTTCTGGGAGGAGCAGGTCGCTTCTTTCCTCCATATTTAACAAATGATAAGAGTTTCAGGTACCACGTTTTATTTGTTTTTGTTTGTTTGTTTGTTGTTTGTTGTTTTTGGTTTTTTTGGTTTTTCAAAACAGGGTTTCTCTGTGTAGCCTTGGCTGTCCTGGACTCACTTTGTAGACCAGGCTGGCCTCTAACTCACAGCCATCCGCCTACCTCTGCCTCCTGAGTACTGGGATTAAAGGTGTGCGCCACAACGCCTGGCTTGGTAGCACATTTTATATCAGAGTAAATTGTCATCAGTGACATGACGTTAAACCCCAGGTGAAACCTTCCCAATATTTAAAAGTATCGTGATCCTGGGGTCAGCCCAGCCCCCCTTTCAGCAGGAGGCCCTATACACTTCTAGCTCCATCTGACCAAGAACAACCTCTATCTCGCTTGTTGAAGTGTAGCCGTGAAGGCCATGAGTGTTTGAGTACTTGAACATCTAGATGGGCAGGCTGTTCTCTACTGGCAGTAACCAGGTGTGGACCGCACCCCCATTCCTGGCCTGGCCAGTCACCTCAAGTGCTGGCTGCACAACCTGGGATGCGCCTCTTCTTGTCTACACAAGAGAAGCCCCAGATGGGCCAGCTGTGGACCTGACCACATAGAGCTGTTATCAAGAGATTGTGCAAACATAGTCAACCTTGGGAGAAGGGCACAATGCCTGTTTCATCTATTGAAGATAAACACTTATCTCTCACTCTGACGCAGACTCCCTACGTTGCTTTAGAGCAAGTGCCCATTTATCAACCCCTTGTGTTTTCCTTCTCTGCCTGGGATTGAACCCAGGGCCTCCTGCATGCGAGGCACATCCTACCGTCAGTTCATCTTAATGCACCCCGAGCACAACATCCCAGGAAAGGGCTCCAGCAGTTCAGTTTTGATTAAAAGGAAGAGAAGCAAAGCTTGAAGATACCGTCCTTTTCTCTCTGTCCGCTAGACTGGTTGTCACAGTCTCTGGGAGCCTTATTTTATATTAGGCAGAGACGGTGTCGAGTAACCATGTCTCAGGTCAGGAGGGCTTGAAGTGAAACCCTGATCTTCCCCTGAAAGCAATAACTTTGAGCAAGCTCAGCCACCTTTCTGAGAATCTATTTCCTCCTTGATAAAACAAGAATAGTAATGTGAGATGCAGTGGGTTAGTGAGTGGTAGCCTCTTGCTTAGCAGGCACATACCTGGGCTCAACATAGCATAAAAGGAGGGAAGGAGGGAAGGAGGGAGGGAGAGAGAAAAGGAAGAAAGAGTTGACGTAATTCTGGATAGTGGACCTGTTGCATCACATATGAAGTTCTCAGAAATCCAAATTCTCAAGTCACGATGAAAAGCTTCAATGTGCAGAAGAAAATATTTATAAATCATTCACCTAATAAGGGTTCATAATCATAATACATGACAAAGTCCTAGAACTCAACAGAAATAAAACAACTTCATTGAAAAATGATCAAAGTAGCCAGGTGTGGTGGTGCACACTTTTAATCCCAGTACTAGAAACTCAGACGCAGGTGTGTCTCTAATAAGTTTGAGGCCAGCCTGGTCTATACAGAGTGTTCCAGGTCAGCTAGAGTTACATAGTAAAATTCTGTCTCCAGAGGAAAAGAAATTGTCTAAGTATGGTCAAAGAACATGAAATGGGAGATTCTCCAGCGAAGATGTACAAATAGCAAGTGTTCACTCATCAGAGAATGTGACTCACCAGGGTTCCACCACCGAGCCATTGGGATGGCGACATCCACAACAAACAGTAAATGATGTTTTAGTTTTTCAAGATGAAAACATCAGGTTTTGGCAAGGTTGTGCTGAGACCAGAAGATCCGGTGAACATTGTTGGTACAAGTGTAAAGCTGTACAACGCCATGAGAGTGGATGGTCTTTCCTCAACACATTTTTAAAAAGTCACCACATGATCACAGCGCCACCTTAAGCACTTCTGGGCATAGATGCAAACAAATTAAAAACAAAAGTTTGAGCAGGGCATGGTAGCACATGCCTTTAATCCCAGCACTCCGGAGGCAGTCAGAGCAAAGTGAGTTCAAGGCCAGTCTGGTCTACAAAGCCAAGTCTAGGACAGCCATAGCTACACAGAAAAACCTTGCCTGGAAAAACCAAAAAAATAAAAAATAAAATAAAATAAAAGTTCAAGGAAGTACTTATGTTCACAGCCAGATTAGTTGCAATAGACAAAAGATAAAGGTAACCCAAGTGTCCCTCAAGAATAGATAAACATATGTAGTAAGAACACACAGGGTGGTAGGCAGATTAGTTCATGGTCATCCTTAACCATGTCAAGTTTGACTCCAGCCAGGATTATGGGTGGGGGGTGGGCGGAAGAACTGGCAGCCTGTGTTTTAGGCATTGCTTTGGGCTCTGGTGCCATCCTTTTGAACAGCTGACTCAGTAACAGTGGTTACTATTACACAATCTACACAGCATAGAAACAGAAGAGCAGTGTTCAGGACAGTTTCAAGCATGCCTCCTTTAATAATTTAAAAATAAGATAATAAGATGATAAGATGCCAGGCAACTGATAATAGATGGAGAAGTTTATAAAATGAACATGGAGAAAGAAAGGGGGAAGGGGTACCCCAGAGAGACACAGAGACAGAGAGAGAGAGGAAGAGTGAGAGAGGGAAAGGGGGTAAGATGTGGCCTTTTATAATCTTGGGTAGGGCCACGCCCCCAAGGCAGGTAGGCAATGACATCACAGGTAGGCGGACTGAAGTAGAATCCTAACACCTCCCACAGGTTGTATGAGCGCACTAGCAGATGGAACTACCCGGAGTTTCCCTCTCTGCTAACGGTGCCATTTAGGAAACTTGTGTTTGTCATGCCCCTGGGGATGGGAGTGCACAGCCGTTTTATCTCACTCATGGGCAGCCACGCAATCATTCTTCCAAGTTCTTAGTCCCCTGGGTCTTTTGAGTCTTTAGGAACCCAGTCTTTTTAATATAAGTAACAAGACAGATAACCCTGAGCGTTTACTCCCAAGTGGAATTGAATAGATCCCAAGAACAGTGGTAGCCGCAAGTCTTGTGTCCATCTAACACCCCAACTTAAGTAAAGAGGCGGTCCTAGAATTATTGAGCACTGGTGCCATGATAGGTCCTGCCGGAACTGCACAGAAGAGCTGCTCTTAGGATTCTCCTTCAGTCTGCCTACCTATGATGTCATTGCTTACCTGCCACGGGGGCGTGGCCTTACCCAGGTCCATATAAAAGAACAAACAGTCCATGTGGTCCCCTCTCTCTCTTCTTCTCACTCTTCCTGTGTCTGTCTCTGTCTCTGTCTCTTTTTTTTTTTTTTAAACATTTATTTATTTATTACATATACATGTATGCCTGCACACCAGAAGAGGGCCCTAGACCTCATTATAGATGGTTGTGAGCCACCATGTGGTTGCTGGGAATTGAAATCAGGACCTCTGGAAGAGCAGGCAGTGCTCTTAACCACTGAACCATCTCTCCAGCCCCCCTCTCTCTCTCTTAACCCCCCTCTACTCCCTCTTTCTCTGTCTCTCTCTTATTCTTCCTGTCTCTGTCTCTGTCTGTCTGTCTGTCTGTCTGTCTGTCTGTCTGTCTCTCCCCCCCCCCATGCCCCTCCCTCCTTTTCTTCTCCCGTCATGCTCATTTAATAAACCCCATATAACATATCTGGTACTTTGTGTCTATCATTCTCTTATTCTCATATATAAAAGCTCAGGGTTACTGTTTCAGTATGCACCAAGGGAACTTTGCAAACTTGTCCCAGGCAGGCCTGCCACCTGACAAGCATTTTGCCTTATTTTCATTTAGCTTTTGGTGAACAAAAGGTGAAGGGCTTTGTAGAATCCACCAGGCAAGAAAGGGAGAAAGCAAGCTAATTGTTTGTTTTCCTTTAGAAAGGGCAATATGGAGATGCAATCGCAAACCACTCCACCATCATCTGTCAAGCGAAAGGCAGCAGGCCAGGCCAGCAGCCTTCCTTACTGTAAAACTAGAACCGTGGATAAACACTGCAGAAATGTGCATGCCTCCCACCCTCGCTGAGGATGCCCTGTCATGTTATGAGTTCAAGGGCAGTATTTTGTGGAGAAGTTTTGTTTATTTAGTAAAACCACAGATGTTCAGTTTGGCTGATTTTTGCATTTCCGAAAAGGTGACGATAGACTCTGAATGCGGTTTTTAGTGATCTCGAGCACATTTTTTTTTCCCCCTCACTTAACACCAAAACCAACAACACCAAAACCAAAACAACCAAACACTCACCTCCTAAATCCACAAAACAAACAGCAGAACAGGAATAGACCGGATCACATTTTACATATTCATATGAATGCTGGAGACTAAACCTCCTCTTTTCAGCAATTGTACCTCCTTGTTTTCTCTACTCCTTTTATGTATTCCCCACCACATACACCACCCTCCTAGGAACTCCTGGTTTGCGGTGCGTTCTTTCCAGTGAGATGCACGGGGGAACTCCTTTTAGAGCCTCCCTTGTTTTGCTGTTACCTGGGGGCGTCAGTTTATTGTGCTACTGGCTTCCGTGCAGATGGGTTACCCCTCTCCAAGCCCCATCTCAACAGTATCTCCCCCATGTCGCCCCAGAGGTCCAGAGTCACAGCTGGGTCAGGGGTCCTCTGTGTAGGAATTCATTAATAAACAAGGGAGGAATGTGCGGACAAAGATTTGGGTAGCTGGTGAAGCGGGCTGCTGACATCATCTAAGTTTATCGCCTGAGTCCAAAGGGTAACTGTTGAAAGGTCTAAAAGCACAAGCCGTTAGTTCTCCAGCGTGGGTGAGAGTTGTGGAAAAGATTTGCTTCAAGAATGGGAGATGGCCGGGCGTGGTCGCGCACGCCTTTAGTCCCAGCACTCAGGAGGCAAAGGCAGACGGATCGATGTGAGTTCGAGGCCAGCCTGGTCTACAAAGCGAGTCCAGGGCTACACAGAGAAACCCTGTCTTGAAAAAACAAACAAACAAACAAACAAAAAGCAACAACAACAACAAAAATGAATTGGAAATGATCCCCCTCCCTGTTTGAAAAATAAGTAAGAGCCACATAACGTAAATTGACCATTTTAAAGTTTGCAACGCAGTAGCGTCAAGCGTACTCAGATGGTGCAGCCGCCCACCGTCGCCTCCACCTTCAGGTCTGTATAATATTATTATCGAAGATATATTTATTTTTATTGTGAGTGTGGGTGTTTTGTCTGCATGTATGTGTGTACCACAGGTGAAGGTCCCAAGAAGGTCATAAGAGGGTGTCAGATCATCTGGACCTGGGGTTAGAGACTGATGTTAGGGGCCACGCTGGGAACTGAAACTGTGTTCTATGCAAGAGCAGTGCTCTTAACCACTGGGCCATCTCGCCAACCTCCGAGGGCACATCGTTTTGTTTGTTTGTTTTGTTTTATTATTTTTTTTCCAGACAAGGTTTCTCTGTGTAGCCTTGGCTATCCTGTACTCTCTTTGTAGACCAGGCTGGTTGCAAACTTACACTGATCTACCTGCCTTGCCTCCCAAGTGCACACACACACTTTTAAAAGTCTGTGGTCCTGATGCCATTATTTAACTTGGAGAGTAGGAAGGATTTCCCCCCCCCTCCACTGCATGATGAATTGATCTCAGTGGAATTTAAACAATCTTGATGTTTGGGGTTTTTTTCTTATCAGGAATACTCTTTTTTTTTTTTCCCCCCTCCCTGAGAAGGGTGGCAGAGGTGAAGGAGTAAAAAGAAGGTAACATTTTAGGGAATCGGTTTAGCAAAGGAGCGGAGATGATGACGGCCATGTGAAGTCATTCTTGGAGCTTTGTCCCTCATGGTGCCACTGTGAACAGATGCCCATGCTTCAGCCAGGAGATCCTCTGCTCTTCCTTGGGATAAGCTTCTTGGTGCATACTCTCCCCCCTCCCCCTCCCCCCTCTCCCTTCCCTTCCTCCTCCCTCTCTCCCTCCCCCTCCCTCTCTCCCTCCCCCTCCCTCTCCCTTCCCTTCCCCCTCCCTCCCCCTTTCCTCTTCTTCTCTAGTTGCTTTCTAGTGATAAGAACTTACGGTCATGGCCGCCTTAGGTTTCCACCATTTGAGCACTCTGGTACATTCTTTGCTGTTACTTCCCAGTGCCTCATGCCATGAACTCTACATAGAGCATGGCTGGCCTCTTTTTATCTTTGCCTCACCAGGGGGCCACATTCTGGTGGTTCTTTAGGAGTTTGTGAGGGACCTTGGGGACCACAGCTTTCTCCTCCCAGTGTCTAGCCTGATGTAGAATTGATGCATTTTCCTTCTTGGAAAACACTTGAAACAATTCACTCATCTTCCCTTAGGAGAGACTTAGCTGCTACTTTCTGATCCGAACAACCACCCTCCCCAGTCCCCGCTATCCTAGGAGGTTTGGTTGTGGGCTTTTTTTTTTTTTTCCTTGCAGATATGGCAGTATCAGGTAATGAACCACCAACATAGCCAGTGTCACTCTACCTGCAGCTGCTGGCTTGCCTGTCTCCTAAGGCGAGGCATCCCAGTTCACCCTCCAGCTCAGAAGACTATACTGGTGCAAGACCAGATGTAACCAGAAGTGGTGCCCACAATACAGGAGTTCTTAAAAATTGGCTTCGACTTCATGAAGACGTGAGGCTACTTGTCTCCTGCGACCTTAACATCCTTGAAATATCTAATGAATCCCAGGGATTAACTCATTCCCTGAGATGCTAACATACTCCTAAGGGGAGCTTAATCGACCTTAAAAGCTGTTGCTTCTCTCTGGACTTTCTTTCTTTTTTTTTTTTTTTTTTTTAAATATTTTATTTAATTTTAATTTATGTGCATTGGTGTGGGGGTGTTAGATCTTAGAGTTACAGACAGTTATGAGTTGCCATGTGGGTGCTGGGAATTGAACCCAGGTCCTTTAGAAGAGCAGGCAGTGCTCTTAACCACTGAGCCATCTCTCCAGCCCCCTTTCTGGACTTTCATATTTTATAGCAGCTACCATTGCGAAAGCTTCCATATTGAGAAATAATGAATAATATAATGTGTTAGCGTTCCGTCAAGATAACAAACACTGGGGATAGTCAACTCCCATGAGCAAACACTATTTTGGGTCACCGTTTTTTGAGGCTGTAACTTATGATTGGCTGGCCTCACCTATGAGCACTGTAGGCATATGGTTAAGGAAGCTGTTCACCTTAGCCCTAGTCTACCAAGAAGACCAAGAGGAGAAGGCCAGGTCCTACTCTCCCCATTAAGGGCATGTTCTCAACAGGCTGTGCCTCTAAGGAAGCATGGACTCCTTAGAGCCCTGTGCCCAGCTACAAGCCTTTGCGGGGAGGGGGCTTAGGGCCCAGATTGACAGATAATGACATTTCAAGTAGCTTTAGTTACCTGTTACGAGTACCCTAAAAACCAGCCAGTGTAGAGACTAGTCTATGCAATGACATCACCCTTGCACTTTGGAAGAAGGTAAATACAAAGCAGGAAAACCCAGCAAAACCCCCTGAAAGTGGGAAGACCAGAGAGAGAAAGGAGGAGTCCCAGCAGGCATTGGAGAGTTTTCATCTAATTCCCCAACTTCCTCTCATCCCTATACCCCAAAGGAAAACTCTTCTGTGATTTTTCTAAGATGTGTCTACACCCAGCCTCCCCCTTTGTGGTTGCTCAGGACTTATGGGGTCACCCCACCCCTCACCCGAATGACTGGAATTGTCAGAAAATTGAAATTAGGGATCCAGCCGGGCGGTGGTGGTTCATGCCTTTAATCTCAGCACTTGGGAGGCAGAGGCAGGTGGATTGCTGTGAGTTCGAGGCCAGCCTGGTCTACAGAGTGAGTCCAGGACAGTCAAGGATACACAGAGAGACCCTGTCTCAAAAAAACAAAACAAACAAACAAACAAAAAGCCCCAAAAAACAAAAACAAAAAAAGAAAAAGAAATTAAGGATCCTCCGCTCTCTAAGGTAATAAACCCTGAGCCTACTCATCAACAAGGAAACTGGTCCTTTTATACAGTCAGGATCTGAGCCCAGGTGCATAGCTCACAGAAAGCAATTCCCACAAGCCATGAGCATTGTGGCAGAGTGAACCAGAATCAAACGGAGTCCCGTAGTGACATAAAGTAGAAATGGTTCACTTTTTTATTAGCATCTCCTTTGTTTGTGTAAAAGGCCCTTGAGTGGTACTGAGAACACACCAGAGTGATTGGTATAAACGATGAAGAAAAATTAGATAGGCTTTTGATGGAAGTCATCCTTCCAACCTGATTGTATCTTGAAGGGAAGACGGGGTCACACCCAGGTCTGTGTGAGGACATCGTCCGCAGGGAAGGTAGGGGAACTAGTCATTTCTCTTGTTTGTGGGGGTGGGGTGAGGTGGGATGGGGGTGGGGTTGGTTCCTTCTGTTTCTGGTTGTGGTAAGGTACATGTATCACAAACCTTACTACAAAACTTATTATCTTTATCACCACCCTTCTCCCATCTTTTTAAAACAGAGTCTTACTATGCGACTCTGACTGGCCTTGAACTTCTTAGGTAGAGTCCATGCTGGCCTTGGACTCAAAGAGCTCCACCTCCCTCTGCCTCCTGAGTGCTGGGATGAAAGGTGTGTGCCACCACCACATTTTCCCCTCCACCTTTTTTTCTAGGTGCTTTTACTCTGTTGCCCAGGCTGGTCTTAGACTGCGCCAAAGGCGCAGTGGGAGCCTTTTGGACCTTAGCGCAGTGGGAGCCTTTTGGACCTTAGCTGTCAAGACTCACTGTGCTGTTAGGTTGAATTTTGACTGACTTGTACTCCTGGGATCAACAGGAAAAACCTCCTGATAGGAGCACTGGGGACTTTCAGTTCTGTGGTGAAGCAAATGATTTACGCCGCCGGTGGGTGCTGGGTGTGGTGTGCCGAGGACCCTTCTGGCAGGGACGCAGCTTCAGGGACTCTCTTCACTTGCCATGGTGTTTACAGATCCTGCTTGAAGCTGCAAGTAAATCATTCTGCTGCTTAGCAGCTGCTTCACAACAAAAATCTGTAGAAGGGATTGAGTGAGACACACACACACACACACACACACACACACACACACACACACACACACACACGGTCATTGGAGCCCAGGGGAGAGGCCAGCAAGAGTTGCCATGGCTGCCTAGCCTGCTGATGTAGGCATCGTGATGACTGGTCCAGGGAAAAGCGGGTGTCTGTCCTGCCAGGGGGGCAGTGACTGCAGGACTGGAAGGGCATCAGTCTTTACAGCATGGAGGCGTTTCACATTCGGATTCTGGGGGATTTGGAGTTTTGGGGAGGTGACATGATCTCAAAGGGCAGTCTGTTTGTTCGGTTTTAGTTCAGTGTATTTAATGTTGAGTGGGAGCTGAGGAGGAGCTCTTGTCCTGATATGTGACATTGGTGACCTCCTTCAGTATTTCCTACCAATCCGGATGAGCTCCTTCGTCTTCCCAGCCTCAGCAAAATCAACAACTAGTACTTTAAAAAGTATTAAATTTGAAATTGTTCTGTATATGAGTGGTTTTGTCTGCATGTATATATGTGTGCCACGTGCATACTTGGTGCCCACAGAGGTCAGGAGAGGTCCTTGGATCCCCTGGAACTGTAGCTACGGACAGCAGGGCACTGAGAATTAAACTTGGGTCCTCCGGAATAGCAGCAAGTGTTTATAACTTCTCCGGCCCCACAACCAGTGACTAACACCGAAGTGACGCTTTGGCCTCATCTGTTTTCCTAATTGATTTTTGTCAGGGTTATATAATAATGTTGCTTGTAACATTCTTTTTTCTTCTAGTACAGACAGATTTGAGTCCCAGGCCAAGTATCACATTTAGTTGCTCTCTTTTTTAGCCTTTGTCTAGTGATACCCTTTCTTAAACAAGAGTCATTTTTAAAGAACTGCCCTTTGTTTCCACAGACATTGAGAATGCTCCTTAATTTAACTTTCTGACCTACATTGTTTTTATTATTTGTTTTTGCGATAAAAGGGATCAGACTTATGGCCTCGTGAATGGTAAGCAGGCTCTCTGCCACCCTCCCCTCGGCTCACTCACTCTCATAGTTTGAAACAGGGTCTCACTACCTTATCCAGGTTAGCCTTGAGTTTGCGATCTTCCTGCCTCAGCCTCCTGACCAGCATTGCAGGTCTGCACCTCCATGATCTACTCTCTCTATTGTGCTTGAAAAATGACTGACTTGGTTGAGTTTCCCAGCCCTGACCGTGATGCTACTTGCTATGGCATAGTGCTCAGATCTTTGTGAGTTCGAGACCAGCCCTGGTCTACAAAGTGCATCTAGGACAGCTAGGGCTCTGTTTACACAGAGAAATCTTGTCTCGAAAAACAAAACAAACAAACAAAACAAAAAAACTCAAACAAGTGGCAGACGTGGTGGCACACACCTTTAATCCCAGCAGTCGGGAGGCAGAGACCAGTAGATCTCTTTGAGTTCAAGGCCAGCCTGGTCTACAAAGAGAGTTCCAGGGCAGCCAGGGTTATTACACAGGGAAACCCTGTCTTGAAAAAACAAAAAAACAAAACAACAATAGCAACAAAACCCAAAACAACAACAACAACAAAACCCCCAAAAAAAAAACAAAAACAAAAAACCTCAAACAAAACCAAACAATGTGATCATTTTGGGAAAGGGATAGGAACATTGAGTGAGAGTGGGATGGAGAAGGCAGGATAGACGGCAGGATAGACGCAGTGGGCTTTAGAGAGCAAAAGGAAGGATGGAAAGATGGCTCAGCAAGTAAGAGCACTGCCTGCTCTTCCAGAGGACCCAAATTCCCAGCACCCACATGGCTGCTCATAACTGTCTGTAACTCTACTTCCGTGCACCTGACACCTTCACACTGACATACATGCAAGCTAAACACCAAATAAAAATAAATTAACAGCCGGGCATGGTGACTCACACTTTTAATCCCAGCACTTGGGAGGCAGAGGTAGGCAGATCGCTGTGAGTTCAAGGCCAGCCTGGTCTACCAAATGAGTCCAGGATAGCCAAGGCTACACAGAGAAACCCTGTCTTGAAAAACCATCATTATCATCATCATCATAAATTAACTATGAAAGAGAGAGAGAGACAGAGAGAAGAAATCTGATGGTATGGCTCAGAGACTAAATGTACTTAACATGTAGAGGCCTTGGCTTGATCCCCAGCCCTAAACCAACCAACCAAAACACAACAGCAGTAAAAGGTATTTATCACTAACTGTGAATGCTACTGAAGGATGTTTGATACCCTGGTGGCTTGTGGAATTGTGTGGTGACCTGGAGCTCTTGTTCGGTGACATGGGATGATTTGGGCATTGGGCTTTGTCGAAGGCATCCACCGGGCAGATGGGACACAGAGCTGAGCCGGGAAAGCGTTTTCTTTTCTAGGCCCCTTTGTGCATTTGTGGGCTTTAGGCCTCGCTGTGTGCAATGGACTCAGCTGTTACGATAATGGTCTGCCAGGCTGTGTTTTCATGCGCTCACTCCCACATCTCCCTGGAGCCAAATCTTTTACTTGAATGTCAACAAAATGGCAGCTCTCAGCAAGGGAACATTCTTGATTCCTGAGACAGGGAACGAAGCCAGGCACTTGTACGTCTGTTCTCAGATGGACTGGTTCTTATGTTGTAAATATTTAACCATTCACCATAGTATTCTTACCAGAGTTTCTGTTTGGTTTTCCGTTAACTCCATTTCTCATAGGCACATAAGAAGTGTTCTCACTTTCCAGAAACCTTTTTTTAAACAAAAATGTATTATCTTTGAGATAATTTGGTTTGGGGGAGAGTAAGAGAGAGAGAGAGAGAGAGAGAGAGAGACAGACAGACAGACAGACAGACAGACAGACAGAGGCCTGGAAGGCATGCTTTTCCATTGACTGGGTAAAATAACACCCCAATATGAACATTGGATGTGAAGATAAAATGGAAAATAATAATATTTGTGAGGTAATAATATTCCTGGTCATCATTGTTCTCTTTCTGTCTTTGCTTAAATTGCTGGTGGTGATAGCTAAAAACAGCAAAGGATTTTTTTTTTTTTCCTGGCTCAATTTCAAGCATTCTACTAAAAAACCCTACATCAAGTTTATGGTTTTGAGAGCCCAGAGAAGGTCCATTAACTACTAAAGCTACTGAGGAAGGGGAGGGGAGGGGGAGGGGAGGGGGAGGGAGGGGAGGTGTGGGTGATCTTATCTCTTTAAGGAAAACAACTCCTACCAGCAAGCTGGGTTTCTGAAAGTCCAGTCTCTCCAAGGCACTTGCGCTCTGAAAGAAACTTAAAGCATGCATTAGGCTCAAGACTTTTGACTTTTGACTCCCCTCTGTTTGCTCTCTTAGTGATGTATTTGTTTATTTTAGGGCAAAGGGCCCATATAGCACCTAGTTTGTGCTTTTGGCTTGATTTATGATGCTTATGTTTGAGATAGCTGGGTTTAGGGGCGGGGTAAGGGTGGAGGGGACTGTTTTAATTTATTCTTGCCGCTCCTCCCCGCTTCCAAAGATCTCAGGCAATATCCAGTCCGTGAACGGCAAGGCAAGGAAGCCCCCTGAAGAATTGTCACGTGTAATAGGTTTCCTCTGCTGATGAAATGAGCCAATTCAAGTCAGATTAAAACATAAGGGCAGGTTTATTGGGTGCAGCTCTTGGGCAGGTTCACTGGTCTCATGGACTGAGGCCAGGAGAGTCACCGTGCGGGAGAGAGACCGAGAGGAGAGGAGAAGAGAAAGAGAGACGAGCATGCCCACACCAGGAGAGAGAAAACGCAGAGAGATGGGGAACCAAAATGCCTGGATTATATAGAGAAGCCCTGCCCCTGGGCTGGAAAGCCAGCCATGCCCTATAACAGGTAGGGACTGAGGGATGCTGGGAGAATCCAAAGGTCAGGCGTACTTTGAAATGTTAAATACGCTCCTCATTCATTCCACTGTACCACCTTCAAGAATCCCAGCATTCTTTTTTTTTTTTCCCGAGACAGGGTCTCTCTCTCTGTGTAGCCTTGACTGTCCTGGACTCACTTTGTAGACCAGGCTGGCCTCGAACTCACAGCGATCCGCCTGCCTCTGCCTCCTGAGTGCTGGGATTAAAGGCGTGCACCACCACGCCCAGCTTGAATCCCAGCATTCTTTTTTTCTTTTTTTTTTTTAAGATTTATTTATTTATTACTATGTACACAGTGTTCTGCCTGCATGTACATCTGCATGTCAGAAGAGGGCATCAGATCACATTACAGATGGTTGTGAGCCACCATGTGGTTGCTGGGAATTGAACTCAGGGCCTCTGGAAGAGCAGGCGGCCCTCTTACCACTGAGCCATCTCTCCAGCCCTGAATCCCAGCATTCTTGCACTCAGCTCAGCACTTAGCACTCAGCACTCAGGCTCAGAGGCACACAGGTCATGTGAGTTTGAGACCAGCCTGGTCTACAAAGTGAGTTCCAGGACGGCCAGGTGTCTGTTACACAGAGAAACCTTGTCTGGAAAAAAGAAAAAAGAAAAAGAAAAGAAAAATGTCTGACAGTACTTGGATCATAAGCGACCTCTAAATACAAAGAGTACAGAGTCTAACTGGAAATATTATCTTAGAGAGCCAGTCTGTCTGCCAGAGCCCAGTACAGTTTATAAAATAGCTTCCTGGCTTCTTAGCCAACCTGAGGAAGCCACTCTAGTTCCGGCTTAGAATCCTTGAACGGACCAGACAGTTAGAACCCCTGCCTGAGGAGTTAGAAAGAGAATTTTAGGTATTCCTTACCCAACTTTACATATGTCTTGCCTCTAAGAAGGTGATATTTTAGGAGTTATTAGTCAGTGGAAAATGCCCAAAGCAAGCCCCTCCGCCTTTAACTGGGAAATGTGATAAAGGGCTTTTTTTTTCCTTCACGGTGATGTGTTGTGGCACCCACTTTCCAGGTTAGCCTCGAGTCGCTGCACAGAAGTGTTTCCAGCAGTGTGAGCCCCAAATGTGGAGTTAAAAAGACACTTGCGATTTGAAAGGAGGCTTTCCAACACGTGAGCTCTGAGGCACCTGTATATTCTTTCTAAAGCGATGTATGAAAAGTTAGGTAAAGTTCCCAGGAAAACCGGTACCCATCCTAAATTTAGCTAACTTCAAATTTTCTAATCAGTTTTTTAAAACATCTATTTGTGGTAGAGAGAAATTTATATTTTTAAGAGTTGACCCATCACATCCCCCATCTTCTGTCTAAGATCAGCTGTGAAAGAGTTTGCCCAGGATTTAAAACACATGAAGAAAATGATCATAAAACTGTCACATTTCCCTCTTTATATCTCAGTTAAAATACCAGAATGAGAAGTGACCACCGTGGCCATGCCCTGCCTTCGGTCCGGCATTCTAGCCCCTGCCCTTGTGTCCTCTCGTTGGGGCCACTTGTCTGTGATCAGCGCCTTGCGCCCGCTGATGGAGGTTTGCTTTTGGAATCGGGCCTGCCCTTGGTCCTGTGGCTTTGACACTGAAGCACTGTTGTCTGCGGAGAGACAGTACATTAGAGCTCCCGGGCGCTCACTCTGCTCCAGGCTCTTCATTCTTGGAAGGTTTCTGTGTTTCCTGGGAGATGGAGCATGTGTAACGCCTGCCCCGGCCTCTGTGATTTCAGAAGGGCCCTCAGGCCTGTTTTGTTGTTGGGGGTTTTCTGAGGGTAGGTGAGGGGCATGAGAATCCCCAGCAGGGGCAGTTACCACTGACTGTCATGTGACTCTCCTCTGTCACGTTTTTTATTTCCCCCCCTGAAGACTGGTTTTTGTGGTACTTTTAAAATCAGGGTTTACACACCAAACAGAAATTAGGAAGAACGTGGGATAATGTGTCGCCATCTGAACTTCTGTAGAGTGTCTGTCTGTCTCTGCCACACACGTGGTTCAGGGCTGCCTCATATCCTTTTGAATTTAATGATAACAGGACACTGGAAAGGTTGCTGAAATTAAAGCCAGATGAGACTTGGCATATTCACATAAAAATTGTATTACATTTATTTGTGTGTTGGGGGCAGGGTACACATGTATGGGTCAGCGGACACCTTACCGGACTCAGTTTTTGACATCCTATGGGCCCTGGGAATCCTACTTTTTGGGTTTTCAGACTTGATGGCAGGCGAGTGCTTGCTTGCTGAGCCATCTTACTGGCCCTGCCAAGTACTTTTGATGTGGTCAGTAATAAATCCTTATAATTTTCTAAATTAAAAGGAATAATGGCATATGGTTTCTAGTTTTTGCCCTTGTGAACTTACTATTTCTTAATTAACCTCCATGTGGTGATATGAATTACTAGACTTTTAGTGGTTTCTGCTGGAGGCTCGGGTAGCTTCGGCTTATATAAGGAGACCAGAGCTGTTGTATGTCAGACTGGTACGTTTGTACAGCCCTGCATCAAGCTAGGGCCTAGATGACAGACATGCCTCCTTCAGAAAGAATCCTTAGAGGATCAGTTTGAAGGTATTTTTTAGTGATGACCTTGCAGTAGACCCTTTTTGAAATACCAGAGATGAACATCAGGCAAAACTTTTAAAAATCACATATATGTAAATACACATATATACCTATGTGTGTACATGTGTATGTATACACATACACAATACATATACATATATACATACATACAAACACATACACATACATACATACATACATACATATATTTATCCCTCCAGGTCCAGAAGTATGATTTTCTTTTCTTTCTTTCTTTCTTTCTTTCTTTCTTTCTTTCTTTCTTTCTCTATTTTTTTTGAGACAGAGTCTCTCTATGTAGCCTTGGCTGTCCTGGACTCGCTTTGTAGACCAGGGTGGCCTCGAACTTACAGCGATCCTCCTGCCTCTGCCTCCCGAGTGCTGGGATTAAAGGCATGCGCCACCACGCCCAACCCCAAATATTCAAGTCTTATAGACATACTAATAGATAGCACGTGGGCAGAGATTCTACTCAGAGTTGCATTCTCTATTTGTATTCTGAGGAAAGGGACAAGGGTTTCAGGAGAATGTTGCAAAGTGCAGAGTCAACTGCTCTAGTTTCTCCCTGACTCCAACACTTTCTCAGCTATAGGTGAATTAGTTGGCTAAGCTGTTGGGTTCCGATGGACCATTATGTATAATTTGCAAATTGCAATTACTCTTCCAGGTAATTAATCCTTTAACAGATCTTGGGGGAATAGCCACTGCATGGTGGCCATGGGGAAGGAATGGAGCAGCAAGTAAGATAAGGGACTTACATGCTCACGGAGGCACAGACTTGTAAGCAAATAAACAAATGCAGAAGACAGCTTCAGGTAGGCATAAGAAGGAGAGAGACTGGGCAAGACGCTTTAGTGGTAGGGTAGAGGAAGACAATGAATTGAAGCTTCAATAATGAAAAGAGCCAGCCACATGGAGATGTGGGACTTCTTTCATGACAGCAGAAGCCAGGATAGCTAAAGCCTCGTGATCAGGAAGTACGTGGCCGTACCATGTAGAGATTCCCCCTACGTGTGAGGGTTTTAAGCAAAAGGTCGACACTGACATTACCAAATCTATTTCAGTGAATAACCCTGGGATCTCTTTTGGGGGGAACTAGGCTATAGGAGGCTGAGAGGGGAAGCCCGGAGGAGGAAAGGCAGTTAGGAAGCCATCACATTTCAGGGAGATGAGTGTGTGTGCCTTCAGGTGGTGCAGTGGAGATGGCTGCTAATAAGATCTCGGCCGATAAGATCACAGCTGAGCAGATGACCTGGATACCGGAATTGAGGGAAAGAAGACCGGGGACCCTGGGCCTTAATCTGGCCAGTCTGGATGATAACGGACCCAGGAGTCAAGATAAGAAAAACTGGAATAGGCCAGTTTAGAGAGGTGTGGTGGGAAGGTTAGGGAGGGAGCCCATGAGCTAGCTCAGTACAGAATGGGCATCTTATTTAGGTATAATCTGTTTGATGTACCGATCAGATGGTATTGTAGGTGGTTGTATTTTACAGTGTAGAGCAAGAGATAAGACTAAGATGAAATTGAGAGTCATACGCATCTGTAGGTAGTATTTAAGGTCCGAAGACTGGCGATGCTCATCTGAGAAAAGGCTTAAGCAAGGGACAGAGAAAACAAGTAGGAGCCTGGGGCTGCACAGCCTGGAGGCAGGGGGGCGGGGCCAACTTCAACAAAGCAATGAGTTGGGAGCTGGAGGAAGCTCAGGAGGGTTGGAGCATCCTGGAAGTCAAGCAAAGACCATTTCAAGAAGAAAGGCCTAGTCATCTATGACAGTGCTGCTGAGGTGAACACAAACCATTGACCTTGGCAAGGTGGCAGTGACTGGGAAGGGGGGTGGGGGTGAAGAGAACAGAGCTAACTAGGAGGAGGCAAGTGCGTGCAATCTGCAGGCCTTTGCTTCCCTGGCCTCTGAAGCTAAGTGCTTGGTAATGGGGCAGCATTGCTAGAAGGGCTTAGTCACAGGCTTTTAAGGTGGTCAGTTCAGACTGGTACACATTGGTTCTGAAGCTTAGATTTCCTTGCAGTCACCTGGAAGTTTAGCCGTGCCACCTTAAGCATTTTTTCACAGGGATTTTTTTGGAGTTGTTCCCTGAACCTCCACCCAGTAAGTTGAATGAGAGGCAGTAAAGGACCTCACCTTCTAGATCTCTTGGAATTCACCTGTTCAGTCTCCACTTTTCCTTGGGGGAGGGGGGGAGAAGGTGGGATGGGGTGGGGGGTGGGATGGGGTGAGGGGTGGGAGGGGTGGGTTTGTCCAATTTCTTCCTGATAAGGTCACTGCCTTCTACAGTCCAGGTGATCCATTTGGAATTAAAATTTTGTGACACACCTTGTACTAAAGTTAGGGGTGGAGTCTCTATAAAAATGTTAACTTCCACTTGGCGGTGGTGCCACATGCCTTTAGTCCCAGCCCTTGGGAGGCAGAAGCCAGCCTGGTCTGGAGAGTGAGTTCCAGGACAGCCACAGCCACACATAGAAACCCAGTCTTGGAAAAAAAACAACAGCAACAACAACAAAACCACATCAATTTTCTCTCTTTTCTTCTCCAAATGTCACACGCCAAGCTTAACTTTCAGTCTTATTTTATTTATTTTGTGCATGTGATATGTGTTCAAGTGAGCACATAGGTGCCGGAGATATGTATTGAATGTGTTCTTTCCTGCCACCTGGTAGGATTCAGGTATTGAACTCAGGTTTTAAAGCTTGGGCACAAGTGCCTCTCCTGTACTCCATGTCTCTCACTGACCCTCACATACCATGTATGAATGACAGCTTTAGGATTAGAACCCAGACAGCCTGTGAGCTCCAGACCATGGTATGAACAACAGTCAAGTGGAAAGGGGGAGCCAGAAAAGAAAGGCAGGCAACATTTGATAAAGTCAGCCTGGGCTCAGAACACAGTGAGGTGCAGTTGGAAATTTGATTCTGCAAAGTCAGTGTTGAGTTTAAAAAAACAAAAAAACCTTGTATGCCAACAGAGCCTACACTGACCAAATGCTAGCCCTATAGGCTACTTAGAATTCGATTACCTACTTCCTGCCTGCTAATGAACTGCCCCGCAAAGTCAAAATTAAAAGCGCACGCTCGCGTGCGCGCGCACACACACACACACACACACACACACACACACATTTTAATTTTGTGTATATGAGTGCCCTATCTGCACATACACCTGCAGGCCAGAAGAGGGCATCAGATCTCATTAGAGACAGTTGTGAGCCAGCACGTGGGTGCTGGGTATTGAACCCAGGACCTCTGGAAGAGCAGACAGTGCTCTTAACTGCTGAGCCATCTCTCCAGCCCCCATGTATATTTATTTTATATTTACTTGCTCTCTGGAAAGGTTTTTGTTTTGTTTTGTTTTGTTTGTTTGTTTGTTTGTTGTTTTCCTACAGACAACCATGAAAACAGCACTTGATTGGATGGCTTTTAGTCTGTCTCTCATGCTGGGCGGGGCAAAAGTGCAATAAAGAGCATTTCCTGGGGGAATGAAGCTGGTCCCAGGGAACCTCACCATGGAAGTTAGAAAGGCTCAGTCATTGGTGCTTGGGAAGTGCCCTAGACTAGAATTGTTTTCTGTTGTTCTAATCTGAAAATGACAACATAGCTCTGAGCCAAGGACATGCAGCATTTTACTGTGGGTGACACAGCTTTAATTGGTACATAGAGGCATGCCTGTGGACTTAGTCCTCAGAGCACAGGCCAATCAGATCACTTTCAGCATTTCTCAATGGCTGTTTCATCTTATAATTAAGTAACAGCGATCATTTCCTGGCAGCTAATGACGGGCTAGAGGAGCTAGAAGCCTCATTAAGTTTATAATTTATCAAATTCTACATTCTCCATCTGCAGTGTTGCAAAAGAGAAAGCACCCCGGAATTCCTAATAGTCAGGGACAATCTCCAAACAGATTTCATGTAGGTGAGCGGTCACTTCTTCAAAGGGTAACTTTATTTCCTCATTAAGAAAAAAATAATTATGTATTACATAGCAAGAACAGGGAGGATTTTATATGATGTGGGGCAGGGGGGATTGTAGAAGCATAATACAGGCACATGTGCTTAAAGTAAAGGTTAGATTGTATGCTGGTAAACGCTCTCCTTTTTGTGATAATTTTGTATATTTCCTGAGGGTGGCCTTGGGCATCCACTAATTCTAGGAATGGCATTCGTGTGTTTAGCCTACAAAAATTCCTTACTGCCTACCATCTTTGTCAAGGATTATTCTGATGCTGAAAATGCAGTGGGGTGGGAGGGGGTAGATGCCAAGACAAATAAACAAGCAAAAATCCTGGCCATTCTTACTGAGCTGGCATTCTAAGCTTAAGATCCCCTGGAAGTGTGTGTTTCTGTAGGCTTGGAGTGGTCAGGCTAGATAGAGCCAGCAGGGGACCCACCTCTGCCATCTTGGCTGTACTGCCTTGGTCTTTTCGTGGGAGCGGCCATTCGCTGACAGCTGCACAAGGCTTGCTGTTGCTCTGCCCTAGTTGGGGACTTGAGACCTTCCCACTAGAGAGAGAAGGTGGAACCCCTTTGGGGGAACCTACGGCTTTTGTTTTCATCTGAGGAAGTGGGCAGGAGCTGTTCCCAGGAAAAGCTAATCTCTTCTGAAAATATTGACTAACAGAGCGTGGTCTAGACACAGACGTAGCATTCTGACACTGGGATTTTGGAAATGCATTGGACCTTAGGAAAGACCCTGCCTCTTTCACCGTCCTTACATCCTACCTGAAGGAGAAAATCCTGTTGGTTTTAGCACTGCCCCTGGAGCCTCCCTAGAGCCATTCCTGGGACCCTCCAAAGGTCTTTTCCTCTATGGTCTCATCAGTTCCTTAAATAAACATAGGTGCTGAGGGGCACTCACTGGCTTCTCCGCCATAGGAACAGAATGCACAGCAGAACTCCAGGTCTCCGCTCTTTGCTTTGTGTCTCCGATCAGCCCTAAGCTTCTGGCATGTGCGATACCTACCCTTAGCCTTATATGCAACCTCGTATGCACATGTAGACATGTGCCCTGGTGTGTCTTCAGAAAGTTATCTTTCTGGTGTCCCAATTAATTCATTCTCTTTCTCTCTCTCTCTCTCTCTCTCTCTCTCTCTCTCTCTCTCTCTCTCTCTGTCTCTCTCTCTCTCTTTCTCTTTTACTTGCTTTGGTGTTTTGCCTGTGTGAGGGTGTTAAATTCTCTGGAACTGGAGTTGCAGACAGGTGTGAGCTGCCATGTGGGTGCTGGGAGTTTCCCTTGGAAGAACAGCCAATGTAGGTGGGCGTGGCGGCACACGCCTTTAATCCCAGCACTCAGGAGGCAGAGACGGGCAGATCGCTGTGAGTTCAAGGCCAGCCTGGTCTACAAAGTGAGTCCAGGACAGTCAAGGCTACACAGAGAAACCCTGTCTCAAACAAACAAACAAACAAAAGAACAGCCAATGTTCTTAACAACTGAGACATCTCTCCAACCCCCAATTAATTCTCTCTCTGTCTCTCTCTCTCCCTCTCTTTTCTCTCTCTCTTTTCCGAGACAGGGTTTCTCTGTATAATAGCCCTGGCTGTCCTAGTCTCACTTTGTAGACTAGGCTGGCCTCAAACTTGCAACGATCCACCTGCCTCTGCCTCCTAAGTGCTGGCATTAAAGGCGTGCACTGCCACTGCCTGGCATATGGACGCTTATGCTATCAAATCCGGTCCTGCGAGATGGTTTCTCAGAACCCACTTTCTTTTTTTTTTTTTTTTTTTTTTTAAATTTATTTATTATGTATACAGTATGCATCAGATCACATTACAGATGGTTGTGAGCCACCATGTGGTTGCTGGGAATTGAACTCGGGACCTCTGGAAGAGCAGTCAGTGCTTTTAACCGCTGAGCCATCTCTCCAGCCCAAGAACCCACTTTCATATCTGAATTCTTTGTCCTGAGCAGGTCTGTGAGTGAGCAGTGTGTGGCTCAGCTCTTTCACTTCACTGGAAGTTGGTTTTCTCCTACAGGGAGTCTAACATCCCACGATGCTTTACAGTACTTGGTTTGAAAAGGTCTGTGATAAATATTTAAAGAAAGACTATTTAAAAACAGCTATTTTTTAAAAAAACAGCTATTTTAAGCCAGTTGTGGTGGTGCACTCCTTTAATCCCAGCACTAGGGAGGCAGAGGCAGGTGGATCGCTGTGAGTTTGAGGCCAGCCTAGTCTACAAAGTGAGACTAGGACAGCCAGGGCTACACAGAGAGACTCTGTCTCAAAAAACAAACAAACAAACAAAAAACTCCCCAGCTATTTTGAAACCTTTATCAGACTTCACAACACCAAGATAATGCTGGTTTAACGAATACCACAAGTATGAATGGGGGGGGGGAGGGAGAGAGAGAGAGAGAGGGAGAGAGAGACTACTTTAATGAAGAAATGGTTGTTAAATAGATATTCTGCACAATCCCTGCCACATCAAATATAGCTAAGATCTTCAGCTATGAAATTGCTTTTTCTTTACACCGACATTTGCCTGTACTTACCTAAGAGTGACGAACTTTGCATTTGTTCTTAAAGATAGTTCTATAAAATATACTTTCTTTTAAGTTTTTTATATGTATGCATGCATGCATGCATGCATGCATATTTGTGTGTGTATGTACAGTGTACAAGTATGCATGTTCATGTGTGTGCGTGTGTGTGTGTATATGTGTGCATGTATATGTGTGTGTGTGTGTGTGTTTGTGTGTGTGTGAATATTGCCTGCTTATATGTTTATGTACAATAGGGTACCTAGTGCCTATGGAGGCCAGAAGAGGATCAGGTCCCTTGGACCTGAATTTATAGACAGTTGTAAGCTGCCATGTGGATGCTGGGAACCAAACCCATCCTCTGCAAGCGCAGCTAGTGTTCTTAACCACTGAGCCATCTCTTACCCCCTACAATGATTGTGCTCTCCCACCTCCCACCTTTTCTCTTTCAGAGTTTTAAGCCCTCTCTTGACTGGATAATAATGAACAAAACCTTTGTGGATATTTTTTCATCTAAAGATTTCTTTTTATTTTATTTATGCATACGTGTGGGTTTATGCCACGTGTGTGCAGTGCCTACTGATTGTCACAAGAGGGCATTGGCTCTTCTGAAGCTGGAGTTACAGACCGTTGCAAGCTGCAGGATGTGGGTGCTGTGAGCCAGACCTAGACTCCTCTAGGCCAGCAGGAGGCTCCCAGTCATCTCTCCAGCCCCCTTTCCCGCTATGATTATTTAACAAAATATTTTAATTTAAAATATCTTTGAAATTCTGACTTTCAAATACAGAGCTTCATACATGCAAGCAAGCACTCTACCCCTGCACCACATCCCTAGCCTCCTTTACAGTTTTTGTTGTTGTTGTTGTTGTTTAGAAGGATTATGCTTGGGATCCCTAGAACCTGGGAGGTACCTCACAGCCTCTGGTTCCACTTGGCTGTGACAGACTTGCTAATGGAGAAACAAACCACCAAGTTAGAAAAGTCTACAGATGTGAACTGGGGATGTAGCTCACTTGGCAGAAGGCTTGCCTGACACCACGAGTCCCTGGGTCTGAATCCCAGGACCACAAAAACTGAGCTTGGTACCACATGTCTGTCATCTCAGCACCTGGCCCATGGAAGCAGGAGAGATCAAAGTTCAAGGTCATCCTTTGCCACTTAATAAATTTGGGACCAGTCTTCTCAGAAGGGAAGAAAAAACAAAATCTACAAAGAATGAAAAATTGTGTCTGCTTTAAGGAAGAAGGCAAGCTTTGGAAGTTTCGGGGCTATCATCAGCCTGGCTGGCTCAGTGGACTGTACTGGGGAAACACCCTGGCATTAAGTATTAGGAACCAAAGCCTAGGAGAAGCCCTGAAAGGGAGGATGCGAGAGTCTGGGTTCACAGCCTCTCCTGAGAGTGTCTTTCCCTCCCAGGTCATGAGGTCAGCTCTGGCAGCATTTAGTGACTATTAGTCTCTGCCACGAATGGCATCTGGATGGCTCAGGGGAGTAGACACCACCACCCAACCCTTCATGGAATTGGGGGGGGGGGGCGTGGTAAGGTGGAGCCACTGGGATACTGATGAGGATGCCTGGCAAAGGAGGTTATCTCAGCCCAGCCTGTTAGCAGAGACAAATGGAACACCTTGGATCTCTGCTTCTGTGCAGTTCAGTTTTTTTTAATGACACGAAATATGTGAAAATACTTAAAGGAACATGTTTGGTATTTTATGCTTTTTTGCAAAAGATATTAAATGGGGCTGGTCGTGGTGGCACACACCTTTAATCCCAGCACTTGGGAGGCAGAGGCAGGCGGATCGCTGTGAGTTTGAGGCCAGCCTGGTCTACAAAGTGAGTCCAGGACAGCCAAGGCTACACAGAGAGACCCTGTCTCGGAAAAAAAAAAAAAATGTTAAATGGGCCCAGTGAAGTGACTGTGGGGGTTAAAAAGCATTTATCCTGTGCAAATCTGATGGCCTGAGTTCGATCCTTGTCTATCACAATGGAAGGAGAGAAGTTAGTCCTGAAAGTTGCCCTCTGACCTCTACATGCATGACTATGGCACATACGTTACATCAAACACAACAGCAGCAGCAATAACAATAGTAAAGTTTTTTAAATGTTTAAAAATGTAGAGGGAAGAGAGAATTGCATTATCCACATGCATTTAGAAAGCAGGGTCCTTGAGCAGTCAGATCATAGTGGGGTGGGGATGGGGGTGAGTCCTAGAAACAATCTTAACCACTTCCTCCTGTGGCTGGCGCGCACACGCGCACACGCGCACACACACACACACACACACACACACACACACACACACACACACACGCACACACCACCCCAGGCAGCTGGCTGTTTTTTCCAGAGGAACAGTCTAAGCCACCCCTAGTAGTAGTCTATGGATAGCCCTTTACTGAGTACCTCATAAGCTGCGGCAACTCACTTCTCTACAGGAGACAGGCCCAGGTGTCCAAGCCAAAAGAGGCAAGCTTGGGGTGGGGGGGGGGGCCGGGGTCTCTCTTGCCTGTTGGCTGCCTGTTGGCTGCCTGTTGGCTACTTCCTCTCATCCCAGCAAGCCAGCTCTATTGCTGCAAATTGGTGATGAGGCAAGGTGGCTGGCAGGGAGGTGCGCCTCCCCGGGGGAGTTGTGTTGTTTTTATAACCGGTGCCAGCTCTGAGTGTGCGGTGAGTAAGCAACTCTTCCTCTTTTCCCCTGGATGTGCTTTCATAGCGAGATTGCAGCGGCAGCGTTCCAGACATGGTGAGGAGCAAGGGCTGCCTGGCACTTGTGCTTCCCAGGTTTGGGACCCAACGTTCAAGAAAGCAACAGAAGTTGTAAGTGAGGGCTTTGTGGGCCTGGTTTCCTATTTAGCCAGTATCCTTGTGAGGGCCCTGGGAAAGGGCCAACTCTCACTTCCCTGCGTCCTCTGTGGGGCAAATGGAAAGTCTTGGCTTGGCACACAGTATAAAACTGACTGTATGTATCTTCTTGTCATCTCTGGGCTAATTTTAGGTGTGAGGGTCTTTTCTCTAAAGGAGTCTTGTTTCTGGAAGTTTCTGCTTTGAAAGAAACAATGTCTGCTTGTCCTTTCTCGTGTTTGAAGATCATTGATTTTTGGCTATGCATTTTAGGAACTTGACGTCACTGTTTCCCATTCTGTTCATGGTGATCTCGTTTGATTTGGGGGTTAGCCTCTCTTGTGTTACACTGCTCACACCTTTGTGAACTGACCCCATAAAGGGGAATTTTATTCTAGTGAGAGTCCTACAGTTGTCGCTCAAAGAATTTGTTTTACATACTCCGATGGGGGGGGGGGGGGAATACTTCACTGGCACTTTGGTGTGTGTGTGTGGTTTTTCTTGTGACTGTAATCTAAAAAGATTGTGCATTTTTAAGCATGAGGATTCATTTCTTGTTTGGCAGTGGAATTCTTTTCACACTTAGAGCTTAGCTGAATCAACTCTGAGAGACACTTCCAGAAACCCCTACCTCAGAAGTGCCCCTACCAGGTGATCTCCACTCGCTTGCTGGCCGTGTCCGACTGGCCACCAGCTGCAGCCAGAGTTCCTAGCTGTGCCAGCCCCGTTCTCAATTGAATCTGTGTCTGAGGAGACTAGTCACTCTCATTATTCAGACCTCTAGAAGCAACGTGCCAAAACTACAGAGGCAGAGAAGCCAGAAACTGTGAGGCTTCTGGAAGGACCGTAAAAATTCAGTGCATTGTTCTTGGGTGTACTGTGCGTTCTAGCTGTGCGCCCACTCCCCTTCGCTCCGTGTCTGGGCCGGTCGGCACCATGGCCATTCTACAGAGAACAGGTGATACGCCAGACATCCATGTCCCCGCCCCCCTTTCCCCCCAGCCCCCCACCCCCGCCCCAAAGCCAGCGATCAGCTGGAACTGGAGCCAGTGCCCCAGACTTTTGGCCAGCCTGTTCCTGCCTGAGAAAATGCAGCAGGCCAGGTGTGTTGGCGCATGCCTTTAATCCCAGCACTTGGGAGGCAGAGGCAGGTGGATTGCTGTGAGTTCGAGGCCAGCCTGGTCTACAAAGTGAGTCCAGGACAGCCAAGGCTATACAGAGAAACCCTGTCTCAAAAAACTAAAAAAAAAAAAAAAAAAAAAAAAAAAGAAAAAGAAAATGCCACATAGAAGGGCTGAGCACAGGCTAGCTCACAACTGCCCAGTGTTGCTCCAGTTACCGTTCAGAGGCCTGGAGAAGTAAGCGGGTCAAACCAGAGGGTTCCATGTATGTGGTAGATGGGTGAGAGGGACGAAGGAGAGAGAACTTAGGGGCTCTACATCCAGCAGCAGAGGAATACGTTGGAATATGCTTCTTATTGAGGCCATAATGTCTTCTTCACTATGTTAGATAATATAGTTAATAACCTGCACTAGAGAAGGTTATCAATGAAAGCTATAGCCTGAATTTAAGACACTGGCCGAATAAATCTTTATTGAGTCTCTCCTATGAGCTAGGTCCCGTGGCATTCATCTTTTGGTCCTCATTGGGTGCTGCACGGTAGAATGGATAGACTGGACAGGCTTAGGTTCTCATGAGTGCTCATTGTCCATGGGAGTTTGTCTTAAAGAGCTTGTCCCTGCTCTTTCTCCCTTGGGGCAGCTCCTACAACCCAGAAGACACCTGCCTTGCTCCTCCCAGGACTACCCACTCACACGAAGAAGAATCTCCTTAATGATGGCAAGTGAACATGGATGGGCCTGTGTGCGCATAGGGAGGAAGCTCCCATGCACTTTTACCCAGATAGAATCAGAGAAAAATCTGTCAGGAAGAAGGCACACCCTTGCCAACTCATGGGAGAAGCATTTGCATGTCTCCGGCTTTGCCCAAGCAGACCAAACAGCAGGTGTATAATTTCTGGGCCAGGCAGTCGGAACGAATCTGCCTCCGCTCACTCACTCCATTGCTTTTCCACCCTGCATCCCTTGTCTCTTAGGCTTGCCTCCTGAGATCCCAGCCTCGTCTCAGGCAGGAAGCAGCTGGACTCTAGGAAAGGCACACCGGACACCATTACTTATTGAATGCTCTCAATGTATTGGCCTCCAACCAAATGCAGAATTGGATTACTGTACCTGACCAGTTGGTCCACATTTTAAACAAATAGGCAGAGAGAGGTGAACTAGGTAGAAAGGAAGGTGGAAATGTACTCCCAGGAGAGGCCAGTGCTGGGGGGGAAGGAAAAACCGGTCAGAGCCGGTCATTTTGAGAACTTAAGTAGGACAGGATCTCAACATACTTCAGATCCAGTTCTGCGTTTTTGATCAGCCAGAGTCAGGGTGAATTTGCCTAGGAGAGGGAAGGTGAGTCTAGCCGTTTGTGCTTGCAATGTTGGTCCATTTCTTTGTAATTGTTTCTGTCTCTGGGCCACCAGTATGCCTTGCGTGTCTCCAACAGAGCACATATGGCCAACCATGGCTTAGCAATTATTCTTACTCTCACTCACTCACTCTTCTCTTTTTTTTTTTTTTAAACCTTTTTTTTTTTTTTAGACAAGGTCTTGCCTTGGAGCACTGACTGGCCTAGAACTTGCTATGTAGACCAGACTGGCCTTAAACACTTAGCGATGCTCCTACCTCTGCTGGTCACAAACATGCTGAGTTTGTGCATGAACCACCACATCTGGCTTACTTTCTACCATTTCTTATCTTTGTGGTGCTAGGGGTAAACTTAGAGCCCTGAATTCTCTGTACAAGAACTGTCCCTCCAGGGGCCTGGAGAGATGGCTCAGAGGTTAAGGGCACTGACTGCTCTTCCAAAGGTCCTGAGTTCAATTCCTGGCAACCACATGGTGGCTCATAACCATCTATAATGGGATCTGGTGCCAGAGCAATGTATACATTATAAACAAATAAATAAATCTTTAAAAAAAAAAAAAAAAAAAGAACTGTCCCTCTGACCTATGTCCCTGACGCCTTCCTGTTGTTATTAACACTAGGACTGGGAATCAAACCCAGGGCCTTAGACATGCTAGGCAAAGACTCTACCACTGCACTGTATCCTCAACTTGACTTACACACACACACACACACACACACACACACACACACACACACTGAGCAAGGACGACGATTATGGCTGAGTGTCAAATGAGAGCCAGGCCTAAGGTATGGGATGCTGCAGGAATCCAAAGCAGAGATGATTTCCTACAAAGTGGGGGGTGGTCAGCCTTCCCAAGAACAGTGTTCTGAGGGGGATAGAATGAAGGGTGCCTGGCCAGTTGCTGGAGACAGCATCTCAGAGTTGGGGATGCGCTCATGGAGCTTGGGGGACAGCGAGCAGACCACGTGGCTCTAGCAGAGTCCCGCGCCTCCAGTACTCATCTTGTATAAGAAACGTGGCCAGAGTGCAGACAGACAAAGATGTTAGAGACGTAAACTCTTGGCAGAAGGAAACCATTGAAGCTGTTTCAATCGAGCCATAAAGAGATAAAAGGAAAGTTCAAAAGAAATGAGTCCATCAGTATGCCAGGAGAGATGGGTTGGAGCATGCTGTGCCAGAGACCACCAGCCTGGAAGGAATGCGGGGCAACATTCTATGCCCCATGTGGTGGGGTTACCAGCTGGGGAGGTTGTGATTAAGGTACCATTTGTATCTAGAATTTTCTCTCCCAATGAGACGGGAAATCACCACAGCTAAGCACTTACTCAGTGTTCATTACTTGGCAGTCACTGTTCTAAGCATATTACATGTAGCATCTCGAGTCATCCTCATGGCTCCTCTTTGAAGTCCTCCCATCACTCCCATTTGACAGATAAATCAACTGGGGCACAGAGAGATATTAGTCAATTGCCCTGGATCAGAGAAGTCCCCTAAGATGTAGAGCTGGATTTAAACAGGATGTAAGGCTGTACGGTTCCAAGTCTCGGCCACAAATACTCGCTTAAATAGGTTTGTGGGAAGATTTACGATATGATGAAAGCGATTCTAAAAGTGATGTGTGTTATCGCCACTTAGGAAGGAGATCAGAGAGGCATTTCCATAACCAGCCTATCTGTCATCGTTATTAATTGCCTCCTCAAGTTAAGGAGCTCAGCACTCACTGGAATTTAAAATCTAACAGGGTAATACGCTTTTCCTTTGCCTGTATCTGTGTGAGTGTATGTGGGGGGTGGGGGGATGGGTGGGTGAGGAGGCTCTGTGTGTGTGTGTGTGTGTGTGTGTGTGTGTGTGTGTGCGCGCGCGTGTGCTTGTAAACAGAAGCCCACATCAGGAACCTTCCTCAATCTCTCCAAGTTCTTTTACTTAACCTGCAGCTCACTGATTTAGCTGGGCTGAGCCCTAGGGATCTTCCTATCTCTGCCTCCCCAGAACTAACATTATAGGTGTGTGCCAACGTAGCCAGGTATTTTACGTGGGTGCTGGGGATCTGAGCTCAAGTCTTTACCAGCTGACCCATTTCCCTAGCTCCAATTCTTTTTTTTTTTTTTTTTTTTTTGTCTTTTAAACATTGATTTAAGAAAAGGAAAAAGAGTAATACTCAGTGTAATATTAAAAATTTGCAGACATAATGGGTAGAGAGAATCTGTGTCCCATTTAATCCCCGGGGCCCCCAAGTCATTGTCTGTTTTGAAGTAGAAAATTTTCAGGCTCTTCTCTTTGGTAGAGCTCGGTGTGTTCTCAGCATTTATGTTGAAGTAACCCTTTCCCAAAGATGATGACGTCATTCTGTACCAGAAGCTTTGGTAGAACTCTTAAGACCTCCTTTCATGATGCCATACACAGCTTTGTCTTATGTTCACTGTGACTGGTACCTTGTCTAGATCCCTGCTCTTTACTGATCATCAGAGCAATAGATCTGGTGTGACCCAGATTCTTACCTCAATGCTACTCTTGTTTCCTTTTGTGTCTTAGATATGACTCAAGGAGAAGCTGGCTTCAGTGGGATGGGGTTTTTGGTTTCTGCGTAAATAATAGAAGCTTAGGGTTTATCTAGTACTTACTCGGCTAGTCAGCAAGTATTCCTAGCCCCATCTTACAGATGGCAAAACTGAGGCCCGGAAAAGCTAAGTAACCTACTTGCTTGGGGTGGCAGAAGTAGGAATTAGAAAGCCTGAATTTGCCCCTGCTTCATTGACTCTAGAGAGCCTGTGTATTTAGAAGCACACTGCCTCTATAGCTTATACAAGTCTCTTCCTTAAACTGTTTAAAATGCAGTGGTTTCCATAGCAACGTACGGAGGTCAGTTGTAGAGCACAAGTCAATAAAACTCAATTGGCTCTCTGTATGGCACACTTCACAAATACTAGCAGCTGAACATGTGCGAGGGGAGGTGTTGTCCGAGCCACCCTTGCTGCTGCTGCTTTCTGTAGCTCCCATCTCAAACCACAAGCCTGGGGTTTGATCCACTGTCCATCAGCATCCCCAGAGGACCGCCCCCTGACCCTCAGTTAGCATCAGTCAGTTGCTGTTGAGAGCAGTGAATGGTAGTCCCTGGTCCATGTGTTGTTTGCATTCTAACTGGGCAATAGGATGGCCACAGAAAGGCTGCATCTATCCACACCCAGTAAAACCCACACAGCAGTCTCCAAAGAGCCTGAAATAGCTGAGCCTTTGTAAAAACAGTCATAAAAGAACTTTGGGGGGTTGTTGTTGTTGTTGTTGTTGTTGTTGTTGTCGTCTAAGCGAGCTACCCTGGCTTAGGACACAGCTTCATTTGAATGAGCCCCATCCTTAGCCATGTGCTAAGAGAGACTACACAAAGGCATGCAGCCCCCCCTCCCCCTGCTGCTCAATCCCTAAAACCACAGAGCTTTGTATTATTTCATTATATCGAGTTCTGTTGCATCAAATTATTCTTCCTGAAATATGAAATGCGCTTTTTGTAGTCTTGCCACATTTCACATCAAGTGTGGATCTCTTCCAAACCAAGAGATTTCCCCTGGCCTGGTCTACAAAGTGAATCCAGTACAGCCAAGGCTACACGGAGAAACCCTGTCTCAGAAAAAAACCAAAGCAAACAAAAACAACAAAACCACACACAAAAAAAGAACCCCTCTGTTCTCTAATCACCAACCTGGCATTCTTCAGTTCAACTCATTCCTGACACAATCTACCCAGGGCTAACAACAGATCCTGCAGGTTAATAGCTAGTTCCCTGATACGGTTGAATATGACATATCCCTCATGAGTTTATTTGAAGATGTGGTCCTCCTCAGTGGGGTGGGATTGAGTGGTGTTGGGACCTTTGAGAGATGGAGTCTTATGAAAGGTGGATGGGTCACTAGCCATGTGCCCTTAAAAACAAGTTAGTTTTCTTGGGGCCCTGTGGAGGTGACTGGTTACAGACTTGAAAGACTGGCCCTGTCTCTACATTTTCCAGTTTCCTCTGTTTCCTTGTAATCTCTCCCTCTTGTCCGGACCATGATGACATCAACCATGATGGGACGCAGCTCTTCGTGCTTCCTCTGAAGCCACCTGATATGGGGCCACCTGATCTTATGCTTACAGCTCCCCAAACTATGAACTAAATAAATATCTTTAAAAAAAAAATATCAGTGGGCAGGGTAGCAGAGGCAGGCAGATCTATGTGAATTCAAGGCCAGCCTGGTCTACAAAAATGAGTCTAGGACAGCCAAGGCTACCTAGAGAAACCCTGTTTCAATAAACCAAAACCAAAGCAAACAAATAAATAAATCAGTGGTGCTGGAGACATGGCTCAGAGGAAGCTAAGAACTCTTGCTGCTCTTTCAAGAAAGCTGGCTTTGATTCCCAGCAACCATCCAGAAGCATCCTGCTTCATTCTCAGACGATGCTGGGTTGCAGCAACGTTCTCCTTTGTAATAACCTGCTCTTCTAAAATGCCAATCCTCTCATCCTTTGAACCAAACCCCAAGCCGTTTTCACTTTATCATCTTCCAACCTTTGCGGACAGCCATCGTTTCCTGCCAAGCCTTGGCTTTTCCAAGTTGGCGTCTCTCATCCATTTCTCCCTACACATCACGGGGCCCTGGGCCATTAAGAATCATCTTCTTGTTTGTCACACATGAACTAGGGTCCCCACCATTAAGATCTGTCCTCATTGACTACAGTCTCAGACGGTGGCATCTTAACTCAGGGACAGACGGGGACAGGCACTTCCCTTGTTCTGCTTGGCTTCTTTCTGTCAAGTACACTAACCCAGTTTTGACCAGTTCTTTAACAGAAGGAAAACCAAAGGACTTTTTCTGAAAAGTTTGGTTTGAAAAACAGTCTTTTCCCTCCCTGCCAGCTATAACTCAGGGAAAAAGAGAGGTGGTCGTGGGTTTTTTTTCACTTGGCATATTATGGCATCTTATACCCCCCAGCATACTTTTTGATCATTGTGTTTACCTATTCATCTCATCTATAATATAGGAATTGTATAAAAATGCTGTTTAAGTTTTCCTAAGTACTGAGTAATGACACTGGTGTGCCAAATGCCGGGGTGTGTCTAAAAGACAAAGGCATGAAACACTGTGGTGTGGGCTTTATGCTGATGACACTGTGGCATGGGACTTATGCCGGTGACACTGTGGCATGGTTTTTATGCCGGTGACACTGTGGCATGGGCTTTATGCCTGTGGCTCTTTGAAGTGGACCACAGCCCTTGCTTTCCTTTCTCGCCTTTGATGCAGTTGTGTTTCTATGAATTTGTGCCTCTCACCTTGAAAGGGCTCAGTACATCTTCCTTCACCACAGGACGTGGCTCGCACCCCAGACCCACGTTAGCTTTGTTCCTCTAGAAGTGACAGTGAACTGATACAGAAGGGAGAGTCTCCAAAGCTTTCTTCAGCTAGAACTGTATCTGTGTATAGCAGATTTGACTGTGCCCTTAACAGCAGCGTGTGTCAGGGGGCTATACAAAGACAGGGGGAATGCACTGACACACTCATATTTTTATTTTTTTAAGGTGAAGGCTCGTGTAGTCCAGGTTAGCTTCAAACTTGCCATGTCGGACCTTGAACTTCTTTTTTTGTTTGTTTTGTTTTTGTTTTTGGCGACAGGGTTTCTCTGTGTATCCTTGGCTGTCCTGGACTCACTTTGTAGACCAGGCTGGCCTCGAACTCACAGCGATCCACCTGCCTCTGCCTCCCGAGTGCTGGGATTAAAGGCGTGCGCCAACACTGCCCGGCAGACCTTGAACTTCTAATCCTTTTACTTGTGTCTCCCACATACTGGATTACAGATGTGCCCCTACCACACCCAGTCTTATAACTTTATGTAGTTCTGTGAATTGAACCAAGAGCCTTGTGCACGTGTGGCAAACATGCTGCTAGCTGAGTTATGTCTCCAGCCCCAACCTCCAACTCGTGTCATTTTCTAAAAAGTGTGTATATGAGCAGGTCATCTATATAGAAGACATTCCAGAAGATTGTTACATGGAAGGGGATCACTGTTAGGCATTCACTGAATCTAAATTTAAAAAAAAAAAAAAAAAAGGACAAAATCTTAAAGGCAAGTGAATTTGAAATAAAGGCCAACTAATTATAGCAAGGAATGTGTTGGATAAGAGTGGGTATATATAATTATATAGTAATTATGTTGGAAATATAATCACATGCCACCAGCTACTTAAACGTTTCACCAGGGAAAATTAATGTACCCTCCTCAGCCACCCTTTCTGATCTCCAAGACCCATGCCGACTTTGTAAATGTGTGATATGATTTCTTCTTAGCGCGGTGACCTTTTCTTGGTAAATTACAAGGCTCTCCTTTGAGGGGCTGGAATCTAGACTCTGAGGGATAAAAGGAAGCTGGAACCTCCCTCAGACGGAGCCCATGATGCCAGGAGCAGTTGAGGGTTAAAAAGAACAAAGTCACTTTTAAAAAGATTTCCCAAATCAAAGAGCTGCGCACACACACTCACTCTCTCTCTCTCAAAAGCAAAGCCAGTCAGTAGGATCAGTCATTTGTCTGCATCTCTGGGCCTCAGTCAATGCCAGCGAGAGATTTTTTGAGCAAAATCCTTTGAACTTACTGGGAGACATGTGCTACATAAACTTGAGCTACTATCCTAAAACAAAGCAAACAACAACAGAACACAATTAGACAAAGACATTTATTGTTGTTGTTGTTGTTATTATTATTATTATATTTTGGGGTTTTGTTTTTGTTTTTGTTTGTTTGTTGTTTTGTTTTTTGAGACAGGGTTTTTCTGTGTAGCCTTGGCTGTCCTGGACTCGCTTTGTAGACCAGGCTGGCCTTGAATTCACAGTGATCCCCCTGCCTCTGCCTCCCAACTCCTGGGATTAAAGGCAGGCGCCACCACGCCCAGCCCGACAAAGACATTTAGAAAGTCAGCAATGAAGAGAGATGTGTGTGCGTGGAACAACCAATGATACACACAGCAGCAGTTTGTTGGGTGGTCACTGTGACTGTAATCATCACCTTGGCCAGCTGAACACTCCTTAGTGTACTTTGTTACAGCCATCTGTGTTTGTCTGCGTGGGCACAGACCTTGTGGCTCGAACAAGAGGCATCTATCTGTATCTTGTTCCAGAAACAGGAAAGACCCTGCAGGAGTTGGTTTCTGGTAAAGACTCTCTTCCTAGCTTGCAGATGGCTGGTTCTCACTTATGGATTCATGTGGCTTTTCCTAGGTAGATGCACTTGGAGGAGTTGGGGACTTAACTCTGTAGTATATACTTATTCATTCATGCATATATATTTATTTATTGTTGCTAGAGAGCCGCCTACATGTCTCTTCTTGTAAGGGCATCAATCCTTCTGATCAGGGCTTCTGTGTGTGCCCACACACATATGTACACACATACATATGTAGGCGCATGCACATGGAGGCCAATATCAGGTGCCATTTTTCAGGTGCCATTCATATTTCTTTTTCTTTTTGGCAGTCTCTCACTTGCCGGGAAATTGATAAGTGAGTAGGTTAGGCTACTGAGTGCCCCAAATCCACCTGCCTGTGTTCCCCCAGCTCTGGGCTCATAATGCCTCCAACCACCAGGCTTCTGGCATTTTTAAAACAGGTTCTCGGCTGGAGAGATGGCTCAGCAGTTAAGAGCACTGTCTGTTCTTCCAAAGGTCCTGAGTTGAATTCCCAGCAACCACATGGTGGCTCACAGCCATCTATAATGAGATCTGGTGCCTTTTTCTGGTGTACAGGTGTACATGCAAGCAGAACATTGTATATGTAATAAATAAATAAATCTTTTTTTAAAAAAAACAGTTTCTGAGGATCAAACTCAGGTCTGTGTGTGTTAAAGCTATCCAGCTAGCACCTTGGACTTATTAGAGACTCTTTTCTCCTAATATGGATGCAGTGGGAGTCAGGACTTCACTACTTTGCAGGGGCGAAGGGCAAAGGGGTAGGAGTACCAACTTTTAGGTAATAGGACTATCCCACAATACAACAGTTGGCCTAGAACTCCTGGCCTTGCTTCCTTGCTTCCTGTGCACATGCGTGCCAGCAGAAACACCTTGAGTAGGCTCGCTGACAAGGAGTGGAGACATCTAAAAGGTGGAGCTGTGGTTTCAGCTCAGTCTATGAACACATTAGCTGTCCAAGCCATAGAGCATCAGCACAGAAAGCTCTTCACTATACATTCCCTTGGACCCCCTTAAGGTCAGTTTAAAAGTGGGGCAGCCCGAGAGCGATTTTTCTACCATAAGCCTCAGCTCTAGAACACTGAGTATCCACCTAGCAAACCAAGCAGTAGCAAAGGGAGCTTTACACAGGCCATTCTCTGTCCCCAAACACCTGCTTTGTTATGGTTGTAGAGGTGGCCAATGCTATTATTGCCTGCTTGAAAATGTTTTGCAGCCAGGCGGTGGTGGCACCCGCCTTTAATCCCAGTACTCGGGAGGCAGAGGCAGGCAGATCACTATGAGTTCGAGACCAGCCTGGTCTACAAAGCGAGTCCAGGACAGCCAAGGCTACACAGAGAGACCTTCTCTCGAAAAAACAAAATAAGAGCCGGGCATGGTGGTGCATGCCTTTAATCCCAGCACACGGGAGGCAGAGGCAGGCAAATCAATGTGAGTTTGAGGCCAGCCTGGTCTACAAAGCAAGTCCAGGACAGCCAAGATAACACAGAGAAACCCTGTCTCAAAAAAAACCAAAAATAAATAAATAAATAAATGAAAGAAAGAAAGAAAGAAAATAAAAGAAAAACCAAAAAAAGAAGAAGGAGAAAGAAAGAAAGAAAGAAAGAAAGAAAGAAAGAAAGAAAGAAAGAAAGAAGGAAGGAAAACTGGTTTGCAGCATCCATCTTGGCCGTTCCTATTTATACTAGGACTCTTGAGTTACCCAACGGGACTCAGAATGCCACATGCCAGCCTGGAAATCCTGGTATGAATTGACAGTACTAGGATGAAAATGTACATGGCCACTTCTGTGCCTGTGTATGTTAAACAAAGACAAATTCCTCCCGCGCTAGCATTTGATGCTTTAATAATTTGAGATGGGTAAGCAGAGAACAGACAAGAAAGATGACTCTGAAGCTAGAGACAGCTAGAGACAGCTAGATGGATAAGAAGGTTATCAGGGAAAAAGCTAAAGCCAACCAGAGTCACTGACCATAAATCTGCGGCAAAGTTCAGATAGAGGGTCGTGAGGCCGGAGTGGAGGCGGGGGTCACGTCCTGATTCTGACATTGAGAGGCTGAACACGCGCAGATGACAATAGCTGAATACAGACATGTCTTCAAGGTGACATCGTCCTGCTGCGACTGTGAGGAGGTCCTTGAAAAGTGGGTCAGCCAGCTTCCCAGCCACAGGCTCTGCTTACCTGTGCTGTGTCACATGACCAGTAAAATTTGCCCAGCAGCTTACCAGCTTTTAATCTTTGTGCTTTCCTATGATCCCAGGAGGTCAGGTCTTCCCGGAGAGAGGTACTAGGCTGTGAATTCACTCAAAGCATGAAACACATTTGAATTTTTCTTTGCATATTCAACAATATCAACTGCTAAGCTAATTTCTTGACCCAGTGGTCCAGGTCCAGGCATTCTAGAAGGCTGTACTGGGAAGCAAGCATGGAGCAAAATAGGGGGTGTGTACACACACACACACACACACACACACACACACACACACACACACGTAGGAGGAAGTTGGAGGAGAGAGCAGAGAATCATACCTCTAATTCTAAGGTTTGTGTGTGTGTGTGTTTTGTTATTTATTTATTTATTTATTTATTTATTTTTGGTTTTTCAAGTGAGAGTTTCTCTGTGTAGCCTTAGCTGTCCTGGACTCGCTTTGTAGACCAGGCTGGCCTCAAACTCACAGATATCTGCCTGCCTCTGCCTCCCGAGTGCTGCTAAGTAGGGCTTTTATTTCAAGTATTACTTATAAAATATGGCTGAACCCCCTTGAGTCTGATGCTGGCTAAAGAGCTAATACTCTTCAAAGCAGTTCAACAAACTTTAAAACATTGCCATACTGTCTGGTGTCTCTTTAGTCTGGCTGTCATTTCTACCCCTGTGCCACTGAGCTGCGAGGCTTAGGAACTCTATCTGTGGCTTTTCCATGTGCCAGGCTCTGTTTTAGAACTGAATTTTAGTGGTTGTCTTGAAACAGGGTCTCCCTGTGTTGCCCTGTCTGTCTTGAAGTTCAGTCTATAAACTACCTTAGCCTTGAACTTACAGACATCCATCTGTCTCTGCCTGCTGAGTGCTAGGACTAAGGGTATAGGACACCACACTGGGCTAGTGTGAAATTTTCCATATGGCTATCACTAATATCTTAGGCTACGTAGGTCTTTGTTGTGTGGAAACAGGGCCTGCCCCAGGCATTTTTTTTTTTTTTAAAGCTACTTAGGAGTGTCCCTGATTTCTATCCAATTGATATCACCCCAACTGTTACAAACTGGCTGTCTCCAGAGACATGCAGAATGTCACTTAGAATCAAATTGCCCCTGGCTGCAAGCCACTGTTACAGACACATGAATGTCTGGGATGGGTATCATGTGTGAGGAAGCGCGAGCCAGGGTCCTACTATCTACATTCCTGTTTTTATTTACTGACCCTGTGCCATGACTTGTGCTGGGCGGTAGAGGCACAAGAATGAGAAAGCCGTGGTTTTTATTGAAAGGGACGAGTCTAGCAGAGAAGAAAACTTATGAATAAACATGTTACCTATCAGCGAGGTGAATACAATGAAAGAAACATGCAGAGTGACTGGAGACGTGTTTTTGTTGTTGTTGTTGTTGTTGTTGTTATTGTTGTTGTTGTTTTGTTTGTGTGTGTGTGTGTGTGTGTGGTCAAGGGCAGGGAGTTGCTTTGGAGCAGCTGCTGGCCATACAAAGGGTTTCACGGGGGAAAGGTGGGAGAAAGACACAGAACACTTTGTGTGCCACTCTGGGCTTCATTCTAGACCAGTGGTTCTCAACCGTCCTAGCGCCTGAACCCTTTAATACAGTCCCTCATGGTGTGGTGACCCCTGACCATAAAATCATCTTCATTGCTACTTTGTAACTATAATTTTGCTACTGTCATGCATTGTAATGTAAATCGTTTTAGAGATAGAGGTTTGCCAAAGGGGTTGCAACCCACAGGCTGAGAACCATTGTTCTAGACAGTGAGAAGCCGCTGGAGGGGTTCAAGTAAGAGTGTGATTGTTTTTATTAAAACCCATTGCTTCAGGGTTGGAGCGATGGCTAAGAGGTTAAGAGCACTGGCTGCTCTTCCAAAGGTCCCGAGTTCAATTCCCAGCAACCACATAATGCCTCACAATCGTCTGTAATGAGATTTGGCGCCGTCTTGTGGCAGGCAGGTGCACATGCAGGCAGAATACTGTATAAATAATAAATAAATCTTTTTTAAAAATTGCATGGATGGATATGGAAAGAGTATGTGTAAGGGACACAGGGGACAAAGCAGGGAGGCCATCTAAGAGGCCAGGGGATAATGAGGACTTGAAGTAGAGTGACAAAAAGAAGAGAGAAGGGCTGGAGAGATGGCTCAGAGGTTAGGAGTGCTGACTGCTCTTCCAGAGGTCCTGAGTTCAATTCCCAGCAACCACATGGTGGCTCACAACCATCTATAATGTGATCTAGTGCCCTCTTCTGGAGTGCAGGTGTACATGCAGGCAGAATACTGTATAAATAATAAATAAATCTTTTAAAAAATAAAAAAAGAAAGAAAGAAAGAAAACAGAGGGTCAGAAGAGAAAGATTGCCACCCAACGGGCAGAGGACATGGGTCTTGAGAACTTGATCACCTGACTTCAGCCACCTTGCTATGCGCCACTTTGGCTGAGTGTGGCAAAAGCTAGAGAGAAGATGAGTCCAGTCAGGAAGGAAAGGAGACGCGGCTATGGTTGGCTTTTATGCTTGGCAGGTACTCAGTAGTTTCAGAAGGGAGATACGATTTCAGGAAGACGATGCCAGTATATTTCCATATCTTTTTTTACCTGTGTTCTACATCAGGGAGAGCAAATAACTTGCCAAGCATTATATGTAAATACCGCCCATGTGAGCTGTAGCTTCGGCAAGTGAAGGCTTGAGGCCCCACTGTGCAATGTTCTGCTTCCGAATTTAAATGTTCTCCTTGTCTCTTTAGACGCAGAGCCCAGGGCGCAGTTGTACTGAACACTTGCCAAATGATTCAGTAATTTATACAATATTTTAGCCTCGACATTACATCTTAGGCCAACAAGCCGACATGCAGCCCTGTTGTCCAAAGATAGTCATATGACTAGACCCAGAAAGGGCCATGGGAAGGAAAAAGGAGAAGAAATTACTGGGCTCAGGGTAGGAACTTGTGGGTGTGGCTAAGATTTACATGGGTCCCTTTGTGACTTCCCTCTAGGATTTGCTCTTTAACCTTTCCTTCTCCAAATCCTGACTTCAAAGCTCCTAGAAAAATCAAGCTACCAAGCTGCAAGATTGACATATATCTTTAGAAAGTGTCCCAAATGACCAGTTAAGCCTGCCTGACAGTGGCAGTGACAGGGCTAGTAGGCAGAAAATTGAGGCATGATTATAGCCCTTGACCTGAGACAGCTCAAAGGACCTGTAAGAATTGCTAGGGAGTGTCGCCAGTGTTTATGGCTGAGGATCGCCTTCCTTCACACTGTTGGGAAGAGAAAGCTCTAGGTCTGGAGAGAAGGTTCAGAGCTCTCCAGTTCCCCACAGCTGCTCAGTCTGTCAGCTGTTAAGTCTTTTGAGGCCACTTTGTACCCATGACTCTCAGCTCACATGGACCACGCTGCTGAGACGCTCGCCCTACAGACCTGGACAAGACTTGATCTGGAAGAGTGAATGTCCCAGAAGGCTTGCCAGCAGCCCCTCTTCTCCCATTCCTCCTACTCTGCTTGGCTTCCAGCCACGAGGAAGCCATGGAATATTTCTGGTCTATCTGTGGTACTAGAGTCCTCTCACCGTCCCCAAGGCAGGGCTTGCTGCTGAGTTTCTCCTTAGAAACTATGACTGGGAAGTAGCTTGCTTAATCATATTGCTCATATTCAGTTCGATTTTTTTGTTTTGTTTTGTTTTTTGTTTTTTCAAGACAGGGTCTCTCTGTGTCAGCCTTGGCTGTCCTGGACTTGCTTTGTAGAGCAGGCTGGCATTGAACTCACAGCCATCCACCTGCCTCTGCCTCTTGAGTGCTGGGATTAAAGGCGAGTGCCACCACCGCCTGGCAATAATTCTTTTTTTTTTTTTTTTTAATAATACTTAAAATAAATAAATAAATAAAACCTTTAAAAAGGATCTTATCTGAACTTTAACTGCAGGGAGCCTGAATATTTTTTCACTTGTGCCTGGGTGCTAGATGCTAGATGTCTCTCCCGGCGAAACTGGCATTAGTCTCAGCAATATCATACTCACAGACCAGACCGGCTTGAGTTGCTTCCTCCTGGCTCTTTCTGATGACTCACTAGCTGCATAGCAGCGCTTGCTAAGAGTCCGTCTCAGTCTGTGGGGCTATGACAGTCTGTTGAAAGCTCTCACAGTATCTTTGGGAGCAGAAAGGACCTGTGTTCACCACAGCATGACCAGTGACAGACACAGAGTAGGCTGACAAAGACTGCTAAGACTCCTTGGAGGACATCTGCAGGACAGGGGTGTGTCTGCTAGACTACTCTTAAGTGCACCTGATGTAGTCTCAGGGCAGAGGCTTGACAGGTCAGCAGATGGGGCCTTGACACTTCGCACTCACTGCTGTACAATGGAAAGCATTTGTTCTTGCTCAGGCCTCAGTGTCCCCTCGTCTTTCGATTGTTTTCGATGGCTACAATGAAGACCATGACCAAAAGCAGTTTGGAGAAGAAATGGTTTATTTGGCTTTCCATATGTCAATCACAGCCCATCATGAAGGGGACTCAAGGCAGGAATCTGGTGGTAGGAACTGAAGCAGACGCCATGGAAGAACACTGTTTACTGGCCTGCTCTCCACAGCTTGCTCAGGGGTGCCAACTGCCCACGTTGGCTGGGCTGGGCCCTGGCAAGTCAATCATTAATCAAGAAAATGCACCATAGACTTGCCTACAGGCCAATCTGATTTGAACTATTTTTTTCATTTGAGATTCCTTCTTCCCAGACAATCCAAGCTTGTGCCAAGTTGACAAACAAACAAATGAAGTAGTTCTTGATTCATGAGACATGCCTATGGGGACATTTATTCCTCTGATAGTCCTGCTGGGGGAGAACAGAGGTTTGCTTGTTGCTTGCTTGCTTTCTGCCTTCCTTCCCTCCTTCCCTCCTTCCCTCCTTCCCTCCTTCCTTCCTTGTTGGTTTCTCTTTTTTTAAAGATAGAGTCTCTTTTTCTGTTTTGTTTTGTTTTTTTGAGACAGGGTTTCTCTGTGTAGCCTTGGCTGCCCTGGACTCACTTTGTAGACCAGGCTGGCCTTGAACTCACAGTCTCACTGTGTAAGTCACTCGGGCTGGCTTCCAACTCTCAGAGACCCATTTGCCTCTGTTTCCTGAGTGCTGGATATAAAGGCATGTAGCCCTCACTGCCCCCCCATGCCCCCCCACCGCCCTCACCCCCGCTCAGCTAGAAGTATGTGTTTACGTAGGGCTGCTTATGTAGAGCCTTGAGAGGGTTCACTCCTTAGTATCAATACAAACATAATACATATATACTTTAAAAATGAATTTTGAGCTCCGTCTGTGAGACACAATCATGCTGTGTGGAAGAAAGAATATTTGAAGTCATCGGGCCTGGTTTGATTCCGTTCTTCTGATAAGTAACATGTGTGCTCATATGCAGCTATTCACTGTGTTCATGACTCTTTGCTTTCGCCTGCCCTGGATATAGATTCTCAGTTACTGTCCCCTTTTCAGCCACTTGCATTTGGTCCAGAGCATGCTCTGTTCTCTTAAAGTAACAAGGCTTGAGTGTGCAGCTGCTGAAAGTCTCATTGGAGTTCGGGTACTTTTTCAGCAGTACAACAGTGACATCCATTGGCCTGTTTACTAATTAGAGAAGAAAGCTGCTTGACTATTGGGCTTTTGGATACAGAGGTGTGGAGAGTTCGTGGGAGCTCCACAGGTAACAAGGAAGTTCAGGAAGTTAAACTAGTGGCCAGCACAGCCTCTTGTCCTCAGCAGACTGGGCTGGTTTCAGGACCCATCCCCAGTGCTGTGTCACTAAGACCAGTGCCCCCTGTGCTGTCTCTCTGGTTGTGTGGGAGTTCACCCTTTCTATGATTGCCAAACCCTTCACTGGGTTGCAGGTGGCCATTGGCAATTCTCTTCTCTTCTGGATCTTTCCACAGTGGTAAAGTTGATGCCAATCCTTGCTTTTATGGCTACCAATGGCTTTGCCATACAGCTTACTATAAATCTCCACAACCCTATAAAAATTGTTGTGAGAGTTTAGCATCCATCAAACTAAGGACAGGAAATGGAACACCGAACTACAGAGCTCAATAACGTATGCCCACTGGCCCAGATGGAAGGAACCCAGTCATCGCAGACACTTGGGTATCATTTCTAGAGGTGCCCTGGGGAGAAGACTTGATGATGAAATCAAAGGGAAGACTCCATGGTTGGAGATGAGCCAGCAGCGAGTGAGTAGCTGACTTGCTCTTTTAGGTAGGCAGTAAGGTGTGGTGCTTGTGTCTATCTCCATAGAAACCAGATCAGAAAAGACAGAGACTAAAATTATTTATTTTTACCTGCTAAGTATCAGGTTGCTCAAGACAGCAAGATGACTCTGGAGAGATGGCTCAGCACTTAATAGTGCATTCAGAGAACTCAAGTTCAGTTCCCAGCATGCATGCCAGGAAGCTCGAAACTGCCAGTAACTCCAGCTCTGGAGGACTCAATACCCTTTGGTCTCCATAGGCATCCAGACACACAGGGTAGACATATACACATACATAGTTTTAAAAAAATTTTTTTTAAAGAAAAGATTAAGCCGGGCGTGGTGGCGCACACCTTTAATCCCAGCACTCGGGAGGCAGAGGCAGGCGGATCACTGTGAGTTCAAGGCTAGCCTGGTCTACAAAGCGAGTCCAGGACAGCCAAGGCTACATAGAGAAACCCTGTCTCGAAAAACCAAAAAAAAAAAAAAAAAAAAAAAGAAAAGATTAAAAACCAACAAGACAAGACCTATGGTCCAAAGAAGGCTAGAGAGCTGAGCAGTGACTTTTAACAAGTGTTGTTCCTGTAGGAAGGTACAGAACACCTTTCCTGTTCCTCCTCAGCATGGTGTGTGTGTGTGTGTGTGTGTTAAGATCCCAGCACTCGAGACAGAGGAAGGCAGATCTCTATGAGTTCAAGGCTAGCCTGGTCTACAGAGTGAGTTCCAGGACAGCTACAGCTACACAGAGAAACCCTGTCTTGAAGAAGAAGGAAAAAACAAAACAAAACAAATAATAGCTGGACATGGACACCCTGGGATGAAAAACCAAGTCAATAGTCCCAGCTCAACTCAAAGCCAAATTATCAAACATCTCTTCATTTCAAAACCAGGTGTGTGGAAACCCTGACACATCAGACACATCACACTTATACATGGAAACAGGACCCAAGGATTCAAATTCACATTGCGTCATTTCCTAATAAACCTTTTTTGGGAACAGTTAGAGAATTTGCAACAACTAACAATTTGTAAGTAGTCGTGAAGTATGGAGCCAGGCCCATTACTGACTCACTATTAAGGCTTTTTTTGGGATAATCCTTCCGATTAAACAACAACAAAAAGTGACTCATCTGAGGAGGCGGCTCAGTCATCGTCCTTTCCTCCTGCGCTGGCCACCTCACAGGAGAGTTGTCCCGGGCGTGCCTTCTTATGCAGGTGTCTCACTTTCATTGTAGACACCCACGACCCACCCCGCAGCCCCTGCTGCTCTCCCTGGTGAGCATACCCACGTGAACTCACTCGAGAGGGTCCCATGCGCAGCTTCCTTCCCGTGTATATTTAGAGCTTTCTGAGGACAGTGTCTACTAGGTGGCCCGAGATGCTTGGCCAAGTATCAAAACCAGAAATTCTTTCCTTCCTGCCGTGCAGCTATTCGGGCTCCTTTTGGGAAATGAGCCCACATTTAAAATCTCATGGGTCACCGGGTGGTGATGGCGTACACCTTTATTCCCAGCATTTGGGAGGCAGAGGCAGGTGGATCGCTGTGAGTTCAAGGCCAGCCTGGTCTACAAAAGCGAGTCCAGGACAGTCAAGGCTACACAGAGAAACCCTGTCTCGAAGTCCCCCCCCCCAAAAATAATAATAAAATCTCATGGGTCATAGTGGTGGTTTGTTTTGTTTTAGAAACTACTGTGAAACTGGGCAGTGGTGGCACAGGCCTTTAATGGAGGCATAAGTAGCCAAGTCTCTGAGTTCAAGGCTAGCCTGGTCTACAGAGTGAGTTCCAGGACAGCCAAGATTTACATAGAGAAACCTTGTCTTGAAAAACCAAACAAACAAAAACCAGAAATGTCTGCGTCAGATAACTAGAGTTTAACCTGCTCTTCTTGGCTGTGTTTAGAATCCTTACATAAACAGCCTAGTAGAAACATGATAAATCCTGAGAAGCTATATAGGATTTGGGGATCCTCCTACAATGTAAGAAAAGATTAAATTCAAAGCTAGCCATAAAGTGTATGCTTTCCATGTGAGAGGTTGTAAATATATGGAGCCGAATTCCTTTTCTAGTTTATTTTTAAAAATATTTTTATTGACAGATAATTTACAAACCGAGATGTGGTGTATTTTAGTGTTGGCAGTAAATATACCCACCTGTATAATCTGGATCACTGACAAGATAGAGGCCATTTTTATCATCCCAGATGGCTCCCCTGAGGCACCTCTTGTTCTTATTCATCTCACCCGAGAAATACTTCTAGTCTAGAAGAACAACTTCTTCTCCCCCCCCCCCACCTCCTCCAAGTGCTGGGAGGATATGTGTGTGCCACCGCATGTGGTCTGTGTGGTTCTGGGAATTGAACTGGTCTTCGTGGATACTAGGCAAGCACTCTGGCATCGCAGCCACACTCTCTGCCTCTCTAGAACTTTATTTAATGAAATATACCACCACACTGTCTTGTGGATTTTCTACCCCTCATTATTTTTGACCGTCAATCATAACTGTGCTCATAGCTCAATTGTTCTTAATTCCAGTTGATGAGCATGTGACCTGTGTCCAAACTGCTGTGCACATTAATGGACAAGTCTTTTGTGGACACATATTTTCATTTCTCTTGAGTAAATACTGAACCATAGGGCTTGACTTTATAAGAAACTTCTATCCCATTTCCTGAAGTGGTTAAATCATTTTACAATCCAGCTTTCATTTTCCATGTCCTTCCCAACTGTTGGCAGTTGTATTCGCTTTTTTATTTTTCTTTTCTTTTGTTTTTGTTTTTGTTTTGTTTTTTTGTTTTTTCTGAGACAGGGTTTCTCTGTGTAGCCTTGGCTGTCCTGGACTCACTTTGTAGACCAGACTGGCCTCGAACTCACAGCGATCTGCCTGCCTCTGCCTCCCGAGTGCTGAGATTAAAGGTGTACATCACCACACCTGGCCTGCATTAGTTTTTTTTTACTACTGAGAATGCTGCCACCGACAGGGCCTTTGAGAGCAGGGTACATGTAAGAGCTCACACCTCTAGGTCAGTGATCACTCAGGTTTCAGCTGGGTTTCCTGCCCAGGCTCTCACAAAGTTGAAATAAGTATAAATTGAACTGGGTTCTTATCTGGAAAGCCTAGAGTAGAATCTGCTGCCAAACCCACTCAGATTGTTGGTTGATTTCTTTTCTTACAGCTATCAGCTCAAGCCTCCATCTTTTTACTGGTTGTCACCATTGCCCTCGAGCCTGTAAGATACACCCAGCCCCTTCCTGCTTACAATCTCGTTGACTCAAGCAGCAAGCTAGAAAATGAAAGGTTTAGCTGGGCATGACGGCGCACGCCTTTAATCCCAGCACAGGAGGCAGAGGCAGGTGGGACTCTGTGAGTTCGAGGCCAGCTAGGTCTACAAAGTGAGTCCAGGACAGCCAAGGCTACACAGAGAAACCCTATCTTAGAAAAAAAAAACAAAAAATGAAAACAAAACAAGAGAAAAAATAAAAAAAGAATACAACTGCCAACAGTTGGGACAGCTAGGGCTCTGTATAACAGAAACCCTGTCTCCAAACACAAAAACAATTAATTAGCTATGGCTAGAAAATGTATATACGTTTAAGTGATTTAACCAACATGATTTATGTCATTTCCTTGTACTTCCTATAACTGGTAACAGAAATGGTAGTTAATTTGTGTGTGTGTGTGAGACAGGTTTTGGGGTGCGTCTTCCTTCATAACCTTGGCTGGCCTAGAGTTCCCAGTATAAACCAGGCCTGGTTCAAACGGCAGTGATTCTCTTGCCTCTGTTTCCTGAGCTCTAAAAGTACAGATGCGAGCTGTCATGTCTGGCTCTAGTGCTAGTGCTTTAACTTGGTAACCAGAATAACAGAATTTAAAGTTGAAAAGTTCTGAGGTCTTAGATCACGTGAGGGTCAGAGAAGTTAATGCTTGAAGCCATGTTTCTGGATTCCTGACTAGAGCACCTTGTATTGCAAAGTCTGTCTCTAATCCACCCCTTACCATGAGTTGTTAACTTAAGTCAACCAATAAGTCTCTGGCAATCTAGAAAACACTGACAGTCACACGTAGATTATATTTTCTTCCCTAGTTCCAAAGAAAAAGTGGTCAACTGGCTAAATCTATTCTAAGGAAAGTTTTTGTTTTGGTTTTGGTTTTGGTTTTTCGAGACAGGTTCTGTCTATGTTAGCCTTGGGTGTCCTGGACTTGCTTTGTAGACCAGGCTGGCCTCAAACTCATAGTGATCCACCTGCCTCTGCCTCCGAGTGCTGGGATTAAAGCCGTGCGCCACCACACCCACCTAGGAAAGTTTATCTTTTATCAGCAGTGGGTTGTTGCAGGCCCTCATCTGCTGATAAGGTTTTAGGAGTCTCCATTCGATGTATGACTTTTGCAGGACCAAAGGGCTCTGTACCCACTACTTGAAAACTAAAGAACCACAGGCCTGGCCTTTGTGACACTTTTTGTAAGCCTTAATTAAAACAAAAAACAAAAAGTCAGAGACCTGCCCAAGCCATGCTAGAGCGCAGGCTCTTGGCTATAATTCCTCACCAGGCACTGTAGGTTTTTATTAGTTTTTTGATTTTTTTTTAAAGATTTATTTATTTATTTATTTATTTATTTATTTATTTATTATGTATACAGTGTTCTGCAAGCCAGAAGAAGGTACCAGATATCATTATAGATGGTTGTGAAGCACCATGTGGTTGCTGGGAATTGAACTCAGGATCTTTGGAAGAACAGTCAGTGCTCTTAACCTCTGAGCCATCTCTCCAGCCCCGGTTTTTATTAGTTTTGAGTTTTGTGGGTCTCCTTTCCCTGTTTACTTTCCTTTCCTTCCTTCCCTCCTGTCCTGTCTCCACTCTCTTCACTTTTGTTTGTTTGTTTGTTATTAGAGACAGTCACACTGTGTAGCACCAGCTGGCCTAGAACTTACTGTGCAGGGGTTGGAGAGATGGCTCAGTGGTTAAGAGCACTGTCTGCTCTTCCAGAGGACCTGAGTTCAATTCCATGTAACCACATGGTGGCTCACAGCCATCTACACTGGGATCTGATGCCCTCTTCTGGAATGTAAGCAGACACGAAGGCAGAGCAGCACTCCTCATAAAATAAATAAATTCTTAAAAAAAGAAAAAAAAAATTTACTAAGCAGACTAGACTGACCTAGAACTCACAGAGATTCTCCCATCTCTATACCATCTTTCTTTTCTTCTTCTTCTTCTATATTTTTTTCCTTATTTTTTCTTTCTTTTTTTGGTTTTTTGAGACAGGGTTTCTCTGTGTATTCTTAGCTGTCCTGGACTTGCTTTGTAGACCAGGCTGGCCTCAAGCTCACAGCGATCCATCTGCCTCTGCCTCCCGAGTGCTGGGATTAAAGGCTTTCCTTAGTTTTTCAAGACAGGGTTTCTCTGTGTTATCTTGGTGGCCCTGGACTCATTTTGTAGACCAGGCTGGCCTCGAACTCACAAAGATCCTTCTGACTCTGCCTCCCAAGTCCTGGGATTAAAGGCATGCGCCACCAAGCCAGGCTCTCTTCTTAAAGACATCCTTTAGCCTCAATAGTTTGAGGCTAGCATGGTCTACAAAGTTAGTCAAGGACAGCCAAGGCTACAAGAGAAACCCTGTCTTGAAAAACCAAAGCCGAGTGGTGGTGGCGCACGCCTTTAATCCCAGCACCTGGGAGGCAGAGGAAGGTGGATCTCTGTGAGTTCGAGGCTAGCCTGGTCTACACAGTGAGTCCAGGACAGCCAAGGCTACACAGAGAAACCCTATCTCAAAAAAAATAAAATAAAATGAAGCCAGGCAGGGTGGCACTAGGGAGGCAGAGGCAGGAGGATCTCTGTGAGTTCAAGGCTGGCCTGATCTACATAGCTCCAGGATAGCCAGGAATTTTAACCCACTTTATTGATTTTATTTTTGTTTTATGTGTATGGCTGTCTTGCCTGCATAAATGGAAGTGTACCATGTGCCTGGTGCCTGCCGAGGCCAGAAGACATGGTATTCCCTGGAAGTGGAGTTACAGGTGGCTGTGAGCTGCCACCACGTGGGAGCTGAGAATCAAACCTAGGTTCTCTGCAAGAGCAGCCAGTGCCTGTAGCCTTCTAGCTACCTCTCCCGCCCAAGACAGTCCCGTTTCTTCCACCTCTATTTGAGGAGGTGAGCAGAGCTTTCCAAGACAATAATGTCTGTGCTGTTATTAAATCATTAATGATGGTGGTAAGGCCTGGAATCTATTCCCTGTAGCTATAATTCAGTTGTTTCAGAGTTAGCACTGTGCCTCTGGGATCCATGCTTTTGTTCTTGTTTGTTTGTGGTTAAAACAAAACAAAACAAAACAAAACCAAACACATGAATAGACACACATAACATTAACCAGTAGCCGACCAATTTTAGAGAGACAACTCAGTATTATCGAGTATCTTCATGGGGTTGAGTGAGAATGCATTCCCATGGTAGGACATTCCTTGGGTTCCACCGCCAGCCTTGTCACCTGCAAAGGACATTCATAGTGTTATGTATTCTGAATAGATCTCTGTGCCTTACCGTGCAAAGCAGAAACTCCATGTGTACTAAAAAAACCACACCAAACCAAGCGAGCAAACCAAAACCCTCTAGCTATATACACCCTCAATACAGGCTTCCCACGACCCCAGCCCTGGCCCTGGCTGAGTCTTGGTTTTTAAAGACTGCTAGGTAGCTCAAACAATCCCAAACTGAAAACCATTGACCAGTGTCCCCATCCTAAGCAGGCTCTAAGCTTTTACAGTTGTTATTCGGTTACTATAGTTGCCAATGCCATTCAAAATTAGGCGGGATAAATTTATTGCCCCCACATAATTGTACAGGACTACATGTGTCTTGCACTTTAGCAGCCTTCTGCCCTGGGCCATGACTAGAGGGATCACTTCAACTTGGCAGCAGCTTCACCCGAGAGGTGCTTATTCACGCCACACTCAGCCAGTGGGACCAGGCGGGCACCCAGGGAGTTTCGGTTCAATGTCCTATCTCCCCACCTTTGATAGCTTGTGTTTAATTTCTTAACCCACCTTCCATACCAGTTATAGGTGTGGCATCTTGGAAGGTGCACCCGGAAGCTGTAGCATTCCTGGAGCACCCTGGACCGATGTGTGGTCTTGTCAGGAGAGCCAGGCACTTGGAGGAAAGTACAGCAACTGTACATTGCTGGCCCTGGAGCCCTGAGCCGCTCAGCCTGCTCTATGGACGTCCTGCTTTGTCCTGCAACTGCAAAAGTTCAGCTCTGTTTACTGATGTTTATGGCTATTGGGGCTTGCTGAGTTTATTATCTTAATTCCTGCCATGTGTTATCAGTCTGATAAAATGGCTACGTTGCCCCGTTCTGGTATTTTTCTAAGAACCGTCTGTTTTTTCCATTTGTGAAAAGGAGCAGGAATTTTGTTGTTGTTGTTTTGATTTGTTTTGTTTGGAGATGTAAGGACCTTACATTCTTCTTTGTAACACAAAACTCAAAACATCTCCCTGACCCTTGCTGCTGTAGCCTTTCTCTCTGCCATCAGGTGTGACAGCCTGACCCCAGGTTGTCCCTTCATTCTCTGATAAATACTGAAATTCCAAGGTATCAGCTCTGACCTGCCTGACCCTGCATGGTGCAGAAAACTTGAACCGCATGATGAAGTTCCAGCTAGACATGTTTTATCACAAAACCAAACAGAACCAGGTCACGGCGTGACTAACCCTCTGCATTATGGGAACGAAAAGATTTTTCTGAGGGAATGTCTGAGCTGAGGCATTCGGTGATTTAAAGGGATACTTCCACAGGCTTTCAACAAATGTCGTGTGTGTAGCATCCAAGGGTCCCATGGTCCCTAGTGTTCTTAAAGCTACAGAAAGTTCTGGGCTCAGTCAATGCAGCTGTATATGTATGCCTATCATAAAGACAGGTCATGTGTTTTGAGCTTGCTTGAATTGAAGAAAGACTGTCAACTCTTCATTTTATGGTTTTGATTGGCATAGTGATAGATTTCATAAAGTACCTTGGCTATATTTAATTCCATCAATTCTTTAATTTTACTATATTTATTTGTGTGTGTAGATATGTGCACATGAACACACTAGTACATCACAGTGCACACGTGGAGGTCAGAGCACAGCTTTCAGCAGTCAGTTGTCTTTCCGCCATGTGGATTCCAGGTATTGAACTCAGGCTCTCAGCAAACACCATGAGTTAAAAACAACCTTGGGCAGGAAAGGTAATTTTCATCTTATAACACCGAGGTCATAGTCTGTTTGTTGTTTTTGTTGTTGTTTGTTTGTTTGTTTGTTTGTTCCTGAGACAGGGTTTCTCTGTGTAGCCTTGGCTGTCCTGGACTCACTTTGTAGACCAGGCTGGCCTCGAACTCACAGTGACCCGCCTGCCTCTGCCTCCTGAGTGCTGGGATTAAAGGCCTGTGCCATCACAGCAGGCCAGGTCATAGTCTGGAGGGAGCAGGGGCAGGAGCTGAGGCAGAGGCTGAGGGGAAGTTCTGCTCACTGGCTTCATCCTCATGGCTTGCTCTGCCTGCTTTCTTATATACCCCAAGACTACCTGCCTGGGGTGTGGGCTGGAATGGCGCAGCCCACAGTATGCTGGGCCCTCTCACATCAATTGTTAATCAGGAAACAGAGTTGCCTACAGGCCAATCTGATAGAGGCATTTTTCTCAGTTGGGGTTCCCTCTTCCCAGATGACCCTAGCTTGTGTCAAGCTGGAAACAAAACAGATCACTAACTAGCACAGCTATCTTGCCAAACCCCATCCACTTATAAAATGTGTCCAGTGGCCTATTAGTCAGCCCTGAAAAGGAAGGCAATCATCTTGCAAGCTGCAGTGGGAATGAATGTTGAGGATTTTTGGTAAATACACCAACCTCACGCAGACAAATGCTATATGATTCTGTTTATACATGGTGCCCAAAGCCATGAGGTTCACAGGAAGAAACAGTAGAATGGCAGCTGGTGGGGGATGGGCACGGAAGGGTTTAAGGGTTGCTTAATGGGCGGAGAGTTGCAAAATAAAAAGAATTATGTGGCAGGACATTCATGACAGAGGGACAGCCCTGTGAATACACTTTGCCACCGAACTGTGGCTCAGGTGCTCTTTGTTATTTATACTCACCACAGTTTGTGAAACGGAAATGCTGTGTATGTGGTGGATGTTATAATTGTTACGCAAACCAAAACAAGCACCTAATGGGAAATTTTATGACTTTCTTCTGTGGTCTTCTGTGCTACAGCGGATTGCTGTGATTAGGCCCAAGGAAGGAATCATAGCATGGAACTGGCTGCTCAAAATAATGGCAGAGGTTGGTCAGGTGTTTTGAGGAAGCTAACAGAAGGGCCCAAGACCATGATAGCACTGCTGGTTGTGCCCACCCCATGTCACGGATGATTTGTGTCAGACAACGTCATCTTTCCTGTCACAGCTGCTCTTCCTCTGTCCTGTTGTCCAAGCTAAAAATCTGGGCATCTTCTTTGACCCTTTCTACTGTTCTCAATGAAATTTAAGAGGCTTTCTCTGCCTGACCACTCACAGACAATCACATAAATGTAAAAGGCGGCATTATTCACAACAGACAAAGGATGGGGACAGTCAAGCCATATATCAGTTGGTAAATAAATACATCCAATGTTGTACATCTATACAATGGGACATCGTTCAACAATTAAAAGGAACAAGCTATTGATACTTGTTACAACACGGATGGATCACAAAGACACACTTACTGAAATCCAGCCAGTTAAAAGTCGATATTGTATGACTCTGTTTATTTGAAATACCTAGAAAAGGCACATCCATGAGGCTGAAAAGAGGCTCACTGATAGCCTGGAGCTGGAGGTAGAGGTGGGAAAGGGGATGAAAGAACTTTCAGGGTGATAAAAATATCCTAAAACTGGAATATGATGATGGCTGCAAAATGCTATAAATTTACAACAACAAGAACAACAAAATAGATAGATTCATGTGCTTTCTCTCTCTCTCTCTCTCTCTCTCTCTCTCTCTCTCTCTCTCTCTCTCTCTCTCTTTCCCTTTCTTTTTCTTCTTTGGATTTTTTTCAAGACAGGTTTTCTATGTGTAACCTTGGCTGTCCTGGACCACATAAGGAAAGATACCAGGCTGGCCTCGAATTCACAGCGATCTGCCTGCCTCTGTCTCTCTTGTGCTGGGATTAAAGGCATGTGCCACCATGCCCAGCTTAAATTACCATTTCACTAAGATTTATTTATTTATTTATTATGTATACAACTGCGGACCAGAAGGGGGTCACTAGATCTCATTATAGATGGTTGTGAGCCACAAGGTGGTTGCTGGGAATCGAACTCAGGACCTTTGGAAGGACAGCAAGTACTCTTAACCTCTGAGCTATCTCTCCAGGCCCCATCATGTACTTTTTTCTCTTTTTTTCTATTCCTGTACTTTTAAGAGCATTTTACCTAGAAAAGATTTTTGATGCTTCACACTGAAACATACAGAAGCCTTAGGGACAGGAATGCCAAGGGGTATGGCTGTTTAAATCAATCAAGAGAATATAAAGAAGGTTTAAGCAGACTGGCAGGCCCTGGCCTTTGTACCTGCTTACCTTTTTCTTTTCTTCTACAGCAATCCTGTCATCTCCTGGCCTCAGCTGAGATCAGCCAATTTGACTGTTCTTGTTTGTTCAGCAAACATTTGAGAGGCGCCTGTGTGCCAGGCACCTATTGCTGGAGGCCTAGTCACAAGCCAAGTGTGGAAGCCACCACACATAAGCAACAAAAGTAGACACCAGGTGAAAGATAGCTGGCCTATGGAGCTTGCGTTCCACAAAGCCACCTTCACCTCCAGGCTGCACTCTGAAGGTGTGGCCCAACTGAGTCTCCCACCCTTGGCCTTGTGAGTCTCCACCAGTGGCCTCTCTACAAAGTAATCCTGGCCCTCTGCTTGAAGACTTCCAATGGCTTCCAGGTGCCTTCTGGGTAAATTTCGAACTCCTAACTAGGACCTGGTAGGACCTTCACATTCAGGGCCTGCCAGGCCTTTGTGCCCAGACTCGGTCTGTGCCCTTAGCCACCAGCTCCCTGGTGTCCTTCTTTATCCATAATGTCTTTCCTTGTGTGGGCCACTTAGCTGCCTCCCCTCAGTCTCAGGATAAACTGTCAGGTATCATTCAGGTCCAGGTGAAAAGGCCTTCTTCCACTCTGCTGGACAAGATTGAATAGCACAGCACTCTGGCAGAGTACGCAATCACACATGCCTGGATGATAAGTGGATATCCAAAGAGGCATAGCCAGAGCCGGGCAGGTTTGACTACTGTTTAAAACTCAAGTTTAAAATTGCATACCTGTGGCTGGGTGTGATGGCGCACACCTTTGGTTCCTGCGCAGAGGCAGGCAGATCTCTGAGTTCTAGGACACCCTGGGCTACACAGAGAAACCAAAACAACAACAACAACAACAACAACAACAACAACAACAACAACAAAATAATAAATCAAAATTGCATACCTATGATCCTAGGACTTGGGAGGCTACAGTGGGAGGATTATGAGTTTGAGGCTAGCCTGGGCTATATAGAGAGGCCCTGACTTAACATCAAAACAAAACAGAAGGACAGAGGCAGGAGCTAAAGTAATACATTAAAAAATATATACTTACCCTTATTGTTGATATGGGAGGCTGTGTGTTTTTAAGATTTATTTTGATTTTGTGTCTGTGTGTATTTTGTGTTTAGATGGGGAGTGGAGGGGATTGAAGGTGGATGAGTGAGTGTGTATGTGTGTAGTAGGGTGTGTGTGTGTGTGTGTGTGTGTGTGTGTAGGGGGTGTGGATGGCTGACTGTGTATGTGTAGAAAAAGATACTTATTACCAGTAACATTGATTACTTACTATTTTTCTCTAGGTTACTGGGTTTTTTGGTTTTTTTTTTTTTTTTTTTTTTCTCTTCTTTTTTTAATCTCCTACATATTTTCAAATACTGAGGAAGGCTGAGGATTATAGCAGCCTCCTAGTCTCTCTTTAACATGGCATTGTGTGGAAGTGTCTGCTAACTTTATGGAAGCAGAGCCAGCCTATTTGCCTAAGTACCTCTGAGAATTCCAGACACATTTCCTTCCATACCCACCCTACCCCTCCTTCTCCAAGGCCTCCCCCCAAACCTCCTCCCCACCTCTGTCCCCTGCTCTCAGCAACTGTTTCACACTGGTCTCTGGGCTGTGGCTCACGCCAGCTGCCGAGGGCCTCACTTGGGTTGGCTCCAGTTTCCTGAAGTCTGGCAGTCAGTTAATAAGGAAACCAAGGCTGTAAATTACTGGCTCAGACAGTTCCTTCTGGGAAGTTTCAAGGCCTGTCATGTCTTTCATTCCTACACATGGGAAAGAGACCAGTGCTCCCTCAGACACAAATGTGACTGTCAACTGACGAGGGGTCTTCAGACACAAGTATGAATATAGACCAGATAAACTTGGTGGGTGCAGGCGGGGAGCGGCAGGGAAGCACAAAGTTTGCTTAGTAAAGACTGAGACGTGTCCATTTTAGAAAAGTGGGAATCTTGTGCTGGGTTTAAAAAAAAAAATCATAGTCTGGCAGTTGCTATATGGATAAGAGAAAGGTTCTCAACTGATAATTAATAATGTGGAATTTCCATCATAGGCAGGTTTTAAAGCATTGTTTCTCTGGCGAAGCTGGTAGTTTTAGAACTCCAATGGAACATTTGTTGGTGTTCTCTATTCTAGCTAAGTGAGCACACATGACCCCATCTCTAAAGGGTCTCACTGTGCAGGCATCAAGGCTATGAGGGCATACCACAGTAGAGCAGATATATGGGCACAGGCTGCAGGCTGAGGAACATTGCTAGAGGACCCTGAAATTCTTTAATGTTGAGAAGGGATCAGGACCAATAAGATGGCCCACCAGATAAAGGCACTGATGACTTAAGCTAAATTTCTAGGACTTGCATGGCAGAAAGAGAGTCCCTCACATTTCCTCTGACCTCCACCCGCAGGCTGTGGTGACCCTCCCCCCAGTGTTGAAAAGATTGGACAGGAAAGGTAAAGATCACTCAGAGACCCTGCTCAAAATGTGAAAGTTGTTCTTAGCAACATGAATAATAAATAACCCCTTGGTCTGACTGGGGATACAGGGTAGCTGTATGTGAATCACCGCAGTTGATGGTGAGCGCCAGTATCTTAGTTTGCAATTCAAGAGGGGAAAAAAAATGGACAGATCGCAAAAAGAAAAAGAAAAACAAAAAGAAAAACAAAAAACCACAAAAAACAGAGGCTCCTTCAAATATACAGGACAAGGAGAGCAACCTGGGCTTATGAAGAGAGACAGTGGGCCTGGGTTTGGTGATGTGGGAAGTAGATCTCTTTAATGTAGCCTCAGACTGGCTTCTAACAAAGAGTTAGTGCTTTGCATCTTTGTTTTGCTTTGCTTTCCAGTGCTGGGAATCAAACCCAGAGCTTGCTAGGTAATTGTTGTCTTATTGAGCTATATTCCCAACCTAACCTGTAGGAACCTTAATTCAATTGTATCAACATGTGCTGTGCTCTACAGAGCATCAGAGATGAGTAAGGGGTGGATTTCCTACTTTAGAGTGTGTGTGTGTGTGTGTGTATGTGTTTGTGTATGCGAGTGTATATTGTGTGTGTATGCATGTGGTGTGTGTGTGTGTATATCCGTGCATATGTGTGTGCATGTGTGTGTATGTATGTGCATGCATGCACATGTACACGCGCACACGCGTGCGTGTACATGTGTGTGTGTGTGTGTGTGTATGGGTATTTTGCCATTTTGTCAGTACCATGTGTATGCACTGCTTATGGAGGTCAGAAGAGAGTGTCGAATCCTCTAGAACTGGTCTTTCCAATAGTTGTGACCATCATGTGGGTACTGAAAACCAAAACTGGGTCCTCTCCAAGAGATACAAGTGTTTTTTGGTTTTTTAAAAGATTTATGTTTATGCACATTAGTGTTCTGCCTACATGTATGTCCATGTGAGGGTGCCCGATCCCCTGGACCTGGAGTTACAGACAGGTGTGAGCTGCCATGTGGGCATTGGGAACTGAACCTGGGTCCTCGGGAAGAAGAGCCAGTGCTCTTAACCACTAAGCTATCTCGATAGCCTCCCCCCATCTCCCCGCCAAAGTGTCCTTGATGGCTGAGCCATCTCTGAGCCCCAGGAGACTTTTGAATTGTATCTATGTTTACTGAAGGTAAACTGTGCTAAGATCTGCAGTAGGTGATTGCTGCCTTTCTGAACATTCAGAAGAAGGGACGACTGTAAGTGCCTTTGAAAAAAGAATACACGCACATCCCAGGGGACTGACTAGAAGTTTCATAGTGGAGACTAAGGTTAAGGGAGAGACAGAGTCCCAGACAAAGGAAAATAGGAGTCAGGAGCAAAATGGAAGAACCGGGGATGGCTGGCAGCTTGTAACCTTCTGAGTCATTAAAGGTGCTTGAAAGCTGTCACCTGATTCTGCAGGAAGTAGATGGAACCAGGCAAAGTGCCCCTCACTTGGGAGGACACATGCTGTTTAAGATGTATAACTTATAAATCTCTATATTTATGCGTATTTCTCTTTGATGCACACAATAGCTTCGGTCTTTGTCCACCTTCCTCCTCCCCCTAGGAGATGCACACACTCTGTCCACTCGTTGACATAATTTCACTTAGAGCATCTCTTGAGTCTTCCCATTACCCAGGCTGGGGCGGGAAAAGCCTGGGTTTGGACCCAGCATCCTGTTCTCCCCTCTTCACTGATGCAGTTTGATGCCTTTGTTCCCTCCCGTGGAGTGGGGCTGGCGGTCGCTACCTTCGATGTTATTATACAGCCTGGAAGTCAAGTCTAGGAGGCCTGTGCGGTGTGGAATCCTTAGGCTGTTGCTCAGCTCTTTCTGAGCAAGTCTGTTATCGGCCTGATTTCTCCCTTGAGGCAATGCCAGTCAAGACCCAGTCGGGCCGGGCACGGTGGCACACACCTTTAATTCCAGCGCTCAGGAGGCAGAGGCAGGCAGATCACTGTGAGTTCAAGGCTAGCCTGTCCACAAAGCTAGTCCAGGATAGCCAAGGCTACATAGAAAAACCCTGTCCAAAAACAAAACAAAATCAACAACAACAACAACAACAACAAAAAACCCCAAGATCTAGTTAGATCTGCTCAAGCTGTCTGTGACCTTTGTGACTTCAGCCAACATAAGCACACTTTGGATACCTTCCAAATGTGCTGGCTACAAGAACTGAAAAAAAAAAAAAATCCTCTCTCATTTTATCTTCTGGTTTCTAGGCAAGCGCACTGAGGTATGTGGAATAACACCGACATCCGGCTTGGAAGTGGAACAGCTTCCTGGACACCTACAAGGAGAAAGCCGTGCTTAAAAACAAATAAGCTAGAAAGTAAAGGCAGATTTTCCTTAGGCAAGAATCTGCATATGAAAGTATAAACTTAAAACCTGTGAAGTGAGGCAGATGAAAGGGGACCTGAGAATTGACTGGGGAAGAGTCAGGGCCAGCTAGGATTGCTTTTAGAGGTTCATTGTCTGCAGGTGTTGAAAGAATAAGGGGCGGAGCCTTGGCTTCTTGAGGTCAGTAAAGAAAGGGAGACTGCGGAATCCGCTGCCACATCCAACTCTTCTGTTTTGCTTTTTAAAGCCCAAGAGGCTAGCCCTCTAAGACCAATGAGGCTGCCAGCCTGCTGGTGGAAAGTTTTTTACTTTCAGGCGTAACTATTAGAGTTTACAAATAAAGGTAGGTAGTAAAAACCTGATCGTTCCCCTTTTAAAAAAATCAAGTACGCATTCCATTTCACACCTCAGTTGTGATTAGCCATCAATGTCATTTGCATCTCTAAAGCCCCAGTTCCTTTACCCCCAGAAATCTTCCTTTTTAATAAAAATTTCTCTCTTGAAGTTACTTTTCTTCACTATGGGGGTATTCTTTTTTTTTTCTTTTGTTTTTGTTTGTTTGTTTTTCAAGACAGGGTTTCTCTGTGTAGCCTTGGCTGTTCTAGATTCACTTTGTAGACCAGGCTGGCCTCGAACTCACAGAGATATACCTGCCTTTGCCTCCTGAGTTCTGAGATTAAAGGCGTGCAACACCACACCCGGTTGTTGTTTCTTATGTTTTGCAGTCCTGGGACTTTGGATGCAGTTCCGCCATAAGACACTCACCCAGCATGCATGTGGCCCCGGAAGTGCAGTCCTACAGCTTGAACCCAGGGCTCTGTGCATGCTGGATAAATGCTGTACCATTCAGCCACACCTCAACCACATTAACTGTTAGGGCCCGGCAATGACAGACAGCTGAAAGCTGGACTCGTGGACCCAAACCATCGCACTGTTTCCCTGAAGCCAAGTCCTGGTTTCACTTCTCAGATGTGGGGGGTCGTAAGCATCAAGTGCAGCGGTGGGTATTCTTAAAACACTGATCTTGAATGCTAATGTTGCTGCTGTGGCCTTTAAGCTTATAGTATTTCCATGTAGTGAAGACTTGGTACATGGAGGTAAGGAAGAATGCATCCTAGACCATGTGTCTTGATGCTGAGGAAAGTAACACCAGGTCTCTTTTAAAAGGCTGCCAGGAGGGAAAGATATGAAACGCTAAATCTCTGACCAAGTTCCTTTTAGACAGTAACTGGTTCACTGCTGTTATTTTGTTTAGTTCTGAAGTAATTGTTGGTGTCTTTGATGAGTCAGGGGAAGCAGTGAGTCATAGGTCTGCCAGCAGTGGGAAACATGATCCTTCAGTCATTAGGGAAGATATATGTATAGGTCATCTTGTTATTCATCATGCCAGCCTTCCAGAGAATCACCTGCCTCCGCTTTCTTCTTATCTATCAAAGGAGATTAGACTCAGACACTTCAGCCTGGCTCTATACCTTGCCCCTACTGCCCGCAAGGCAAGCTGATGGTCTCGCTCCAGATCGCCTCCTGGCCCAGGTGTCTCTCTATCTATCTCTCAGCTCATCTCTCTCTCTCTCCCCTCCCCCCCAGCTCATCTCTTGAGTTGTCTCCCCACCTAGGCATCAGACAGGTGCTCACACAGGGACACAGAACAGAAGGCCAACTGGAGTTAGGCCCGTGGTGTCGCAACTGCATCCTTCGCACACACTTTCTCATCGTTCCACAGCTGACATAGGACAACGGTGACTTACCCAGTGCATCGTCACAATAGGTACTGATTATGGGGAGTCTAGAGCTGTGGATGTCTGCAGGACGGTGTGTAGAGGCTATAGGCAAAGATTATGCATTTTATACAGGGGCTTGGATAGCTATAGATGGTTTGAGACTGTCAGAGGGGCAGGAGGCAAGAGAGGCCTGTCCTCAAAGATATACCAAATGACAACCATGACCATTAAAAGACAGATCTTGAGGGGGCTGGAGAGATAGATGGCTCAGAGGTACTGTCTCGGCCGGGTGGTGGTGGCGTACGCCTTTAATCCCAGCACTTGGGAGGCAGAGGCAGGTGGATCAAGTCAAGGCTGCACAGAGAAACCCTGTCTCAAAAAACTAAAAACAAAACAACAACAACAAAAAAAAAAAACCCAACAACCAAACAAACAAAAAGAGTACTATCTCCTCTTCCAGAGGTCCTGAGTTCAATTCCCAACAACCACATGGTGGTTCACAACCATCTATAATGAGATCTGGTGAGCAGTCACACATGCAAGCAAAGCATTGTATACATAATAAATAAATAAATCTTTAGAAAAAAAAAGACAGATTGAAAACCAACGACTGCAGTCACAGTGACCCTACCTCTAAATCAGTGTGTTTCCCTTCCTCCCCAAATCTATCCAGATTACTATCTACGTCCTAAGAAATGTGAATATTTTTTCTGGGGGGAAAAAATTAAAGATTTACAGTCCCCAATAATGGTTATATCCCAGATATACAATATAAATATAAATATATGTTTTATAGTCTTCAAGTGTTCTAGGCATCGTCAGTTAAAATTCCTCACTGGCAGAGACTGACTACCATCCGGCTCAGTCCTGTCCAGCCCTACACACTCTGCTTTCTGCGCCCCAGCGCGCGCACTCTGCCGATAAGGACGCAGCAGGACTTGAATGCACTCCAGGTGAACCCACGCTGTTAAGGACCTGTCACTGATGGAGTTTTACTTTGCAAGGCCTTGGGCCAGCAGCACGCATCGCCATCTAGATCACATGCCTCTTCAGAGTCAGTGCCCTTCACGTCCCAAGCACACTTCACCTTCCTCCCGAAGGCTGCTGCCTCTCGTGGGAGGTGGCAGCTCTGAGTGGCTCTCACCAACTCTGCCCAGAGCTTCAAGGTTGAAAAGGAAAACCAACTTTTTCGCCAGCACAAACTGGCAGGATCAGTTCTAGCCGGTGAGGTTCAGTTGTCAGAACTGCAGCTAAAAGTCTACCTCTGGCTAGAGACGTCACAAGGTGGGTTTCCTTTCGCTCCTGAAATAGGAACATTGACAGGAATACCATGAGCCGAGTATAATAATTCAACACAATCATCTTTCTCTCCCAATAAAAACTCAGTGATGGTAAGCACGAACAGGAGCTAAGATTGACATGCGTCTACTGCTCCAGGCGCCTTCCCATGACACATCGGATCTAAGACACCAGCAGCCGCGCGGTTCAGGTTCAGGGTTAAGCTCCTGTTTCACAGCTGAGCCGGGATGCTCCCTGGAAGGAAGTGACAAGCCTAAGGTCACACAGAAAGGGCTGCATCTGTGGCTCAAATCATCTGTGCCATTTCTGGGGTCTGTGCCACTCTGAGCCGGCTCTGCTGGGATGCAATTCTACCTTGCTGGCTAACACTTAAGGCCATCTTCAGTGAGCCCAGCCATCTTCACTGTTCAGCCTATCCCCCCCAGCCCCCCAGCCCCTGTATGCAGCAGCAGGACTCCTGCAACACACAGGCCATGATTGGGACAAAGATCTTAGTGATTTTATTGTTGCCTACAACAAATGATGTAAATCCCACTGATGGCCTTACAGGTCACCGCTGTCCACCAGCCGCCTCTCTGGTCTTTCCCTAGTTGAGTTATTTTATCTATCCCATTGGCTCGTGCTGTTTGAGGCTCTGGGGCCATCAGACTGGGCTTCTTCCCTCTTGTTTACCATGCCTTAGGACCTCTCTTACCAGCCCTGCGACACTTCCCTGACACAAACACTCTCTCCAACGTAATGCCCGCACACAGCATATAAGGCAGAGTGATCATAGCTGTGGTTTTGGAACTCGTGGATACCAGATGCACCAGGGGAACCCTTGGATTGTTTGTTGGGTACAAATCATGCCACTGACCTAGCAGGAGAGAGAGCTGAGCATTTTGCTCTGGGAGATCTCATTTCGGCAGGAGACAGAAACTTAGTAGCAGCCAACTCAGGGTCTCCTCTAGGCCCTAGCAGCTGTGTTGAAAGGAGCCTGGACAAAGTCCAGATGTCTCTGTCTCTGTCTTTCTCACCTCCCCACCCCGGGTGTGTGTGTGTGTGTGTGTGTGTGTGTGTGTGTGTGTGTTGGAGGGAGAGTGTGAGGGTATACTTCTAGTCTTTGGGTTGCAGCCTCCCTGAGCGTGCTCACAGCTGGGACAGCCGTGTCTGCTGCTAGCCACCTACTGATTAGGACTCCCCATTTGGCTTTTACAGAAACCTCGCACAGACAGAGCAAGCTCTCTCCAAGTGTCCCAGGTGCATGTGTCCTTGACGTCCGTCCTCTCCTGGTCACCAGAGCCTCCAGCCAAGACCCAGAACTCTTCTGGTGTCTCCCTGGTCCCCAAGGCTTTTTTTGCCCTTCTACTTGAGTTCTAAAATGTTAAAATCTCTGTTGTGGGAGGAAAAAAAAAAATGCCTCTGACTTTCCTGAGTTCTCAACTTTCCTGAGGCTGAGACCCTTTAATACAGTTCCTCGTATTGTGGTGACCCCAAATTTTTTGTTTGTGTGTTTGTTTTGTTTTGTTTTTTCGAGACAGGGAGGGTCTCTCTGTATAGCCTTAGCTGTCCTGGACTCGCTTTGTAGACCAGGCTGGCCTTAAACTCACAGTGATCCCCCTGCCTCTGCCTCCCCAAGTGCTGGGATTAAAGGCGTGTGCCACCACGCCCCACGCGCTCCATGTTCTTAATCACTCCACTTACTCCAGATAACAAATATATATTTTGCCTATGCATGTCAATGAAGTTTGGAGGTCTTAGGCTGAGATGGAGATCTGTCTGTCTCTGTCTCTGTCTCTGTCTCTCTTTCTGTGTCTGTGTGTGTGTGTGTGTGTGTGTGCATACGTTCTTATACTACACCACTTTAAAAAATTTTAAGATAGGATTTCATATATCCTAGGCTGGGCTTGAACTTTTTTTTTTTAAGATTATTTATTATTATGTATACAGTGTTCTGCTTGCATGTGTACCTACACACCAAAAGAGGGAAGTAGATCTCATTGTAGATGGTTGTGAGCCACCATGTGGTTGCTGGGAATAGAACTTAGGACCTTTGGTAGAGCAGTCAGTGCTCTTTACCTTTGTGCCATCTCTCCAGCCCATAGGCTCGAACTTGTAATAGAGCTGAAGATGACCTTGAATTTCTGGTCCTATTCCCCCCACCCCCCCACCCCACCCCCGAGGGCTAGGATTATAGACACGTTACCACCCAGGATGCTGGGGATCGAATCCCCGACTTCATCCATGCTGGGACAAGCCCTCTACCAGCTGAATTGTGTCCATTCCTAGCCTTCAACCTCTTCCTTTTTCTGTGTTATATTTATATTTACCTGTTAATTTATATTTTCACATGAATGTTCAGGTTGCTTTCAGTTTCTAAGATAAACTTCAAATCTCTGAACCAAGGTTCCCAGAAAGAATGCTGTCAATTCTCATCTCCTTAGAAACTAGGGACGCTGACCCTGGGCGACTGTTACTTATTAACAGCCTGCATGATGTTGACAATGACCTGTCATTTCTATGAGGACAAGGACCATCCTTGCCTGAAACTGTCCCTCACGGCTTACGTTATCCCTTCTTCCAGTGTCACTGCCTTGCTCTTTCCTAAGCCTATGCTTCTGTTTAAAGCAGTATGGGTTTTACCCAGGGTCCCAGCTCTGCTTCAGCTAACCGTGCTCCGAGGCAAGGGGCCACCACGGCAGGAAGTGATGAATGAGCCTTGCCTACCTAGTCCTCTCTCCCTCTTTTCTTCGGGTTCTGACCTCTGCAAGAGCCTGCATAGCTTTCTGGGTAACAGCCAGGGTTACATAAAGGCTTTTATGTGGGCCCTTGTTCCCGGGGCTCCATAGAACTGAACACCTGGAGGGCCCTTTGTAAACAGGATTTAGCTGGCTAAGGGTTGAAGATGCCTTAAGTAAGAGGAAAGAATTAAAGAAGGAGTGGGCTCAGAGGCTCTCAGTTTGAGCATTATTTAGGGGAAAGGGCAGTGCTAGTGGGGCTAAGAGGAGGGGGGGAAAGGACAAATGGACTCTGGGAAATTGTAAAATATTATTTTCTCTCCCTTACATTTACTACCTATACAACAAGCCACTTTTTAGATTTGAAATGGTCTTAGATGAGTTTCCTGGCTTTCCATTTTAACATTTTACTCACTGGGATAAGTTGTCTGGTTTTCATGTTGCGCTGTCTCTCAAAAAAGTTAAAAAAAAAAAAACTATTTATTAGAGTGACTATTATACCAAAAGTGTACAATGCTCCCACAAAACCAAAACACTTCAGAAAGCAGCCTGTTTTCCATCTACCTCAAGTTTTCTCTAAGAAGCAGTAAATTCATATTTTGATTTTCTTTCCTGGGTTTATGCTGTTGACATTAACTCTTAGTTCCTAGAATATTTAACAGACATGGGTATTGTTTTTCAAAAGTGTAAATACTCAGAACAGCATGCGGAGGAACCAAGGAATTTATTGTACAGCTGTGGGGAGAGAAGGACCTGCTGTGCGCGCGTGTGCGGAAAAAGCACGCACACATATATTTCTCACATAATAACTTTTATTTGGAAAAATTAGGGCAGGGGGGAAAAAAAGATACTTTGAGTTTCTAAGAACTATTGACAGCCTATTTATAAGTAGAATTCGGTTTACTATTTTAAAGGCACAACATCTATTTTGTAAGTATTGGGGCTGGGGGATTGGCTCAGTAGTTCAGAGCATCTTCGGGTTTTCCAAAGGACCTAGGCTCAATTCCAGGCTTCCATGTGACAGCTAACAACTGTCTGTGACTCCAGTTTAGGGGATCCAACCCCCTCTTCTGGGTTCTTTGGGCACGAGACATGAAAATAGTATAGAGGTAGACATGCAGGCAAAACACCCATAAACATTTAAAAGAAAAGTATACTATTGTAATTAGAAAAAAAATCAATAAAAATTGTGTATGGTTCCGTATCTAGTCTTTAAACATATAATTAATTAAATGTGTTAGATTAACATGAATTAATTCATAGAATGGTGCTGAATCTAGAACTTAGGGACATATGCCAGTAATCTTTTTTGTTTGATAAAGATATTTATTTTCACAAGTTTGTCCTTTCTTTCTTTCTTTCTTTCTTTCTTTCTTTCTTTCTTTCTTTCTTCCTTCCTTTTTTCTTTTTTTTGTTGCTGTTTTTGATTTTTTGTTTTTACAAGACAGGGTCTCTCTGTCTAGCCTTGACTGTCCTGGACTCACTTTGTAGATCAGGCTGGCCTCGAACTCACAGTGATCTGCCTGCCTCTGCCTTTCTGAAAGCTGAGATTTCTGAACACTGAGTGCTGGGATTAAAGGTGTGTGCCACCACTGCCCAGCTAAAGTTTGTCCTTTCTCATAAGAACCTAACAATTGTAATGGGAAAATAAATTTCATTCACACTAGGGACTAGAGCCTTCTTTCTTTCTTTCTCTCTCTTTTTTTGCTTTTGTTTTTCATTTTGTTTTGTTTTTTTGTTTGTTTGTTTGTTTGTTTTGTAGACCAGGCTGCCCTCGAACTCACAGAGGTCCACCTGCCTCTGCCTTTCTGAATGCTGGGATTTACAGGCATGTGCCACCATGCCTGCCTTGAGCCTTCCACCTTTGGGGACTGAACTCAGGCTGTTGGACCTGCAAAGGGATGATTTTGCCCATTAAGCCATCTCACTGGACCCTCACATAGCCTACTGTGGCTTGACGTAATCTTCTGTAGTTTGTTAAAGGCCATCTTATTTGCCTCACACTAAAAGTTGGGTTTTATAAGTAGAAATGTTTAAGCTGACTTGACCTGTTAGTGCACATAGTGGCTACCCTGGCAGCCAAGCACCTACACATTACTCACAATTCCTGTCCCCTCAGCATCTCTAGAGAGCTCGCCCAGGTTCTCAGCTCTTTTTGGACTACTCTAGGGGAGAGTGCAAAAGTGTGTTCTCCTTTTTGTTTAGTTTTACATCCTCTTCCTTCTCCTTCTCCTTTTTTTGGTTTTTCGAGACAGGGTTTCTCTGTGTAACCTTGGCTGTCCTGGATTCAATTTGTAGACCAGGCTGGCCTCAAACTCACAGAGATCCACCTGCCTCTGCCTCCCTGAATGCTGGGATCACTAGCGTACATCAGTGCACCTGGCTTAGTTTTACATTTCAGTGCACATGAATTTTATCTCCATTAATATATTAAAGGAATCATTGCTTCAAGAAAAACTGTACAAATAGCAGTTTTCATACTAGCTTTTTGTAGAGCAGGCTGTCTCCCCTCCCCCCATTATTTCATCTTAAAATATTGTAACTTTCTAAAGTTGTGGGTTTCTTTCATTCATCTTTTCTTAATAAAAGGCCTTGAATTCTAATTTAAAACATACTTGCTAAAGGCAGGTTTAATACAGGCGCTAAAGCCAGTGTGACTTCGCAGAGAACATCCTTAGTGAGAGACTTGGACTTCACCCACGTACACACGGCACACACTGAATTCTGCTCCCTTGCTGGCTTCGCTCTCAGGGCAGGGGAGACCTCTGCAGAAGTGAAAGCTCCTGGTCAGAGAACCGGCCCTCAGTGTATGCAGGGACACTAATAAATTTCTGTACTGTGGCTGGGGTTTCATCACTTCATGTTTCACCTTGGGTCCCACAAGACAGGTTGCTTTCCTTCCATCTCTAAAAATACCTGATGTCTCTAAATCGCAGATGTAAGACGTAAGACATAAGAAAAAGTATAATGGAAGCCCAGGGACCTCTCTGGTCATGGAGATGAATTACATACAATACAGGTGGTCAGATTTGAACCCAAAGTGTGTTTTGAATTGTGGATTTAAAGTGATGTTTCATGCAGGCATAGAGGCTTCTGTTCCAACCTTAGGAAAGTTCCCCTGAACGGGTTGTGGTAAAGCGGGTCTTTAATCATGACGCTGAGGAGGCAGAGGCAGGTGGATCTGAGTTTGAGGTCAGCGGGGCCACACAGAGAGACCCTGTCTTGAAAAAATAAAAATAAAAAAATAAAAGAAAGAAAAAGAAAAAAAGAAAAAGGACATAGCCTAACCACCTCTCCAACATGGCAGCACCTAAGCAACAGGCTCTGTAAACTGTTAGGAGTTCTTAGAGCTCCCTTTCTAACACTGGATTGATTCCCCTAGGCCACTAGAATTCAAAACAGCAACATCAGCTGCCTGCCTCGGATGCCTAGCAACAGTGTGGATTAACCTGCGACCATGTGGTAGTAATTGCTTGTAATGCCACATGTAAAAGAAAGTACTATTTTAACAGAGATAATACCTTTGGAGTGGGGGCAGGCTGTCCGTGGCTTCATAGAGGTCTGTGGCTGCTAATGCTCCTGCAGCCCCTAAGGACTCAGCAAACAGTTCACCAAGTATATAGATAGGCAAATGGTACCAGCTGGCGGTAGCCCAGCTGCCTGCTACCTAGTGAAGTATAGGTGTCTATGTGCATGTATAGCTATAGATGTGGAACCCGGAAATTGAACAGTAGGGGTTCTGCTTGAGTCAGAATAAAGCCAATTTCAGCCTGTACTGTTATAATCGCTGGAGGAGACATGTGAAAGCAATTGAAAGTACTCTCTGCGGGGACGGGGGTGGGGGTGTGGGGGGTGTGGTTCTCAGCCTCCATTGAAAGAGTCTGGGAGAGCCTTTGTTTGAAGAAAGATGAAACTGAAAACACCAGGTTTTCCTTAAGCTTAACTGAGCAACCGCGCTATAGGTGCAGAACCGATGGAAACGTATATACTGTTTAAAAGCCCAAAATGTGGAAACCGGAAGCAAACTTCTCTTGAACATATGGCTGAAATAACCTTACCTTGGTCTGAAATGATACTCAAGGAAACTAAAAGGGGCTTGGGCGGGGTGGGTTAACAGCTGGACCCCATCACCGACAACCTCAGTCTGTCTGGTTGACCTGCTAAAAAGAGGGCCCACTGAGGGGGGAGCGGGGGGGGGGGAAGGATGGTTATTTTCCTTGTAATGCGAGCTTTTTAAAAAGCTGTGAACTTTTTACCTTGCTTCATCATGCTTCATTTGGTCAATTACTAACTGGATGGCCCCTAGACAGCGGGCGCGGGCTCCCGTGGGTTAGTTACTACTGGTTTGTGGCGTGTGCAATGAAGACACCGCAGGGTGCGAAGTGACAAGGAGACGAGGGAGGGTGTGCGCGTGGGTCCCTTCTCTGTAACACCACGAGGACCACGGGCACTCCGGGTCTTCCAGCCTCCGGGCGCCCTCGGTGCCATTGACATGCAAATCCAGCGCTGAGCTCGGGCCAATCGCCGACGCTTCCTAGGGGATTACCTGGTGGCGGCGCGCGGCGGAGCGCGGTCCCGTGCGCGCGGCCCCGACCCACCGGGAGGCGTGGCGGGCGGTGCTGCAGTCGTCGGGACGGAGCCGCGCGCCTTGGGGATCCGCGGCCGCCGCCGCATTCGGAGCGGGAGCCGCGCGCCCGGGCGCAGGGCGCGGCAGCTGCCGGTTGCCGAGCGCGCGCAGCCGCCGCGGATGGTCCGCGCGCCGTGGCCGCGAGGTTTGAACTTGGCGGAGGCACGGGGTCCCACGGGGCCGGGAGGCGATGGTGAGTGCGGGGCTCAGGGGCGGGCGGGAGACTTCCAGAAGCCCAGCCTGGAGAAAGTCTCCCGGGGCGCCTGGCTAGCCTGCGGAGGGCAGGTGGCGCGCTCCGAGGGGCTCCTGACACTCTAGGCCTGCTCTTTCTCACCGGGGGCGAGGGTCGGGTGGGGGGTTGGGGGCGAGGGTCGCACGGCTGCCACTCCAACAGGATTGCCGGTGACTGACAGCGTGAAACCGCTTCAGAAGAAATGATCTGTGAAATATTTTAATTTTGATGAATTACTTCCCACCAGGGTCCCTGCGGAGTTTAGACTGCCTTGCCTTTCTTAATGTTACTGGATTGGTCCCTTAGAGGGAGAGGCCCCAAAGTACTTTGAGGGGGCGCGCGTGCCCCTCCCCCACCGGCTGCAGATCCAAGGCAATGATTTCCAGGAGTGTGTTCCGCTGTCAGGTAGCTTGAAAATGAAATTGCAGCTGACATTTGCTTTGCTCTGTGTTGCCGGAGAGACCTAAAACTTCCTCGCCGTGGGGGTGGGGTGTATTCCTCTCTTTCTCTAAGCCTTTGGCATTATCCCCCAGCCCCCATCCATCCGATCCCTAGTGTTGCCGTGGAGTTGTGTGCATAGACGCACGACACTTTGCTTTCTGCACATACATGTAATTCTTTGGAGAGACTACTGTGAGCTTTCGTGGTGCGTGGGGTTCCACGCATTTATTAGTTTCTAAAGGCTAGTGGAATTATGTTCCCAATGAAAAACACCTTTGATGGATGGCTAATCTTTTCTCCAAGTAATTTCACCAGAAGCTGGCCTAGGTTTCAATTCATTTCAGTTGTTCTTTTTTAAAAAAAAAAGTACCTTTTCTCTATGCTTTGGCTTCTCTCTAGGTCGTGTAAATCTTTCGTTCTTTTAAATTTTCTTTTTCTTGATTTTAAAAGCATTATACGATTGTTGTGGGAAAGGATATGTAGAAGAGAAGAAAAAAAAAAAAAGGAAAAGGAAACAAAAATGTTTCCTAAGGCCTGCTTTTTCATAGCCACCCTAATCAATTGCCAACTTAAGAGCTGTAGTTTACCTGGCTCCTAATCTCACTTAGAAACAAAAAGGAGGAGTTGACAAGGAAGTAAGACACATTTGCTTCAAACGCTATACATCCACATGGCTCTCTGGTTGAAATGGAGTTTGTTTATTGTGGCAGTCTCTCTTGAATCAACTTTGCACATCTGCCCATGGCAAATGGCTTCTGTTTGTCCAGTCTTGTTTTGAAAACACGTCCCTTCACCACTGCGGCGAAACGCCAAACACACATCCTTCTCCAGCGCTTGTAGCTAGGCTCATAAAGTTAATATTTTTATTGGTTTCCTCCACATCAGAACTTCCTTACCAAGCCCTTGATAAAACCCTGGAGAAGGTTACCAGGGGATGCTGTGGAGAATCTACTTCCCTGGAGACTTTAAGAACAGGATAAACAGCCATCTGCCTAGGATGGTTTCAGTGTGTGCTGCTGCCTGAATAAGACGGGGGTCATGTCTCCCAGAGTGGAAGGATTCTAAACAAATTCCCATTTGCAATGACCTGGGAACCACCGAGATGACCAGAAATACCTGAGCCTAGCTGAGGTAAAGCCCTGTTCTGTGCAACAAAGGTATTTTTTTCTGAGAATGATTTTAGATTAGCGCAACGACTTACCAGGTCCTTTCTTGTGGTGTACAGAAAAAAAAAAAAAAAAAAAAAATCTACCAATGGTTTGGTTCTATTCTGGGAGGTTGTAGGTTGAGCACAGTGGCAATTCTGTGATTTCAAGCAAAGGAATTGATTTATGGGAAAGAAACATTTTCTTTAAATGCAGAAAGGGTGGTGTCGTCTCAAGCAGTAAGCATCTTAAGGATGACAAGCCTGAAAATGTCCATATTCTCCTCACTTTTTCTCACTCCCCTTCGCTCCTCTCTCCCATCGCTGCTATCTGTGCTGGCCTCAGATCCTGGATTCAAGGCATACTCCTTCCTCAGCTAACCCCGTAGCTGGGAGGAACTACAGATGCACACCGCTATGCTGGCCTCACACTCCCTGTAACTCTTGATATGAGTTACATCAGGTTACAGTTTTTTAAGTCACCAGTTTTTTTAACTGATGTGTAAAAATAGTACACACTCACTGGGTACGGTGTGATCTTTTGATACTGGTACGTACTATGTAATGCTCGAATCTATTTAGAAACATCATTTCTTTGTAGTTAAGATTTTAGAACATCACTTGTCTCCCTTCTCAAATTTTATTTCCGCTTTGCACGCTCACTTGCAGCACATGGTACATTAACCAAAATGTAATGGGTGTTGGAGGCCCCCAGCGGTGTTTTAGCTTTGTCGGTTCCTTCCAGAAGGTAGAATTTCATGCCTTGCTCGTCCCTCTGCCTGCCTGTTTGATAGACGTGTGTAATTCTAACCACCACGTGACCTCAGCCTCAGTGACACCTTCCTCCCTTTCCTGAGTATCGCTTGACCAGGAGCTGTCACTTTTCTTCCTGGAAGGTCACAGGGGCTCACATTCTAGGAGCTGGTCAAGGCAAAAAGGAGCTCAGAGTTAAGTCTATGACCAGACAGTGTTTCCCCTCTCTTAAAGGAGCATCCCCTCCCCCCCCCAGCCCCAGCCTTCGGTTTGTTATTGTTTTTTTTCCTTGCTTGCCCTAAAATAGCTTTCTTAGGCTATCATAACACCAAATGAGAAAAAGAACACTGGTCATTTATTTACTTAGCAAACATTTACCATGTGGGAGGCATCCTAGAAACTGGGGATGGGTTCCCTGCCTTCAGGGGACCTCATGATATATAAAAAATAAAACATGTTAATAAGTTACAGTTCTATGGAGTAGAGTCCAGGGGTTAGGAACACGAGTTGTGACCCAACATATTCATGCCCAGGTATTTATCCAAGATAGACTAAAACTAATGTCTATTAAAAAAAAAAAAAAAAAAAAAAAAAAAAAGACTTGTTTAGAGAATCGGTAGCAACTTTGTTCATGGTTGTCACAATAAACCAAATAGACACAAACTGGAAATTGCCATTCATTCACAAACGAAGTGGATAAACAGACTGTGGCGCGCCCGCACAATGGAATACTATTAAGGAGTCAACAGAAATGAGCTTCCGATACACAAACCTTGATGAATCTCAGAAGCTTTGGCTTAAAAGAAGTCAGATTAAAAAAAAAAAAAGAATACATAACTATTTATTTATTTATTTATTTTTGGTTTTTTTGAGACAGGGTTTCTCTGTGTAGCCTTGTCTGTGCTGGACTCGCTTTGTAAACCAGGCTGGCCTCGAACTCACAGCAGTCCGCCTGCCTCTGCCTCCCGAGTGCTGGGATTAAAGGCGTGCACCACCACGCCCGGCTACTATTTATTTTCTTACTGTACTGTGGATTAAAGCCTGGGTGTTTCCCACATACCACACAAGCACTCTTCCCATGAGCCATGTCACTAATCCTAACCACTCAATTGATAGCCTAATCAATGACAGTAGAAGTCAATGGTTGCCCAGGAAAGGGACTGGAAAGACAAAAAGATCTTTCTGTGGTGGTGGGAGTGTTTTGTGTTCTGTGCTCAGAGTCACATAGGTGTTTGCAGTTACTGAACCCTGCTGAACTGGACACAGCATTAGCTAAAACTAAGAGGGGAACTCCTGTTCTGGGGTGACAGAGGCAGTTCCTCTCTCTACTTCTGCCTTTAGGTCTGGGTAAACTTACCTTGGTAAGTTATGAGATGTGGGGATGGTGGACGATCCCTGCCCATCTTAGGCTGTGGGAGGACTGAGCTGGATAAGGATTAAAAGTGTTTAGCTTGGTCCGGGCTCGATACCTGGTTGGTATTCCCGTGCACTGTGGCGAATATGATTTACGGTGTGAGTGGCTGAGCTTCTTGTTGAAGCTGCTTCATTTTCCCTAGGGCCAGGAAGGTTTTGTGACAGCATTAGCTGCTTCTCCTGTGGCATCACGTGTCTCTTCATTGTACTGAAGGTCTCTTGTGTCTCTTGTGTCTTCTTGTGTCTCTTGACTTTCACTGTAAAGTTCTTGCCTGCCTGATAGAAGATCACAGGGGTCCACCCCTGACCAAGGTGCTATTTGGAATTGATGCCTGTTGGCAAAGAGAAAATTAGTTTTGAGGTGTTACTGGGTATATCAACCACACTTTAGGGCATTCCCCATGCCCAGGAGTTGTTGGCCAAAACAAAACAAACTCCATGCTTTTTTGGATTTTTGGTTTTTTGTTTTTGTTTTGGTGGCTTTTTTGTTTTGTCTTGTTTGGATTTTTTTTCCCCCTTCTGGTTTTGTTTTTGTTTTGAGAGAGAAAAAGAACATGAAGTTGGATGGTTTGGAGTTGATAAAACATATTATATGGTTATTTTCTTTCTTTCTTTTTTTCTTCTTCCAAGACAGGGTTTCTCTATGTAGCCCTGGCTGTCCTGGAACTCACTCTGTAGACCAAGCTGGCCTCGAACTCAGAGATCCACCTGCCTCTGCCTCTTGAGCGCTGGGATTAAAAATGTGTGCCACCACTGCACAGCTTAATTTTTAAAAAAATAATAATTAAAAAAATCACAAGGACTTGTCTTTAAAGCTACATCAAAGAAAGGAAGTGTTTGTTAGGCAAACCCTGGTTTTGAGGACTGATTTTGTGATAGTATTTCAAGGTGGATTCCTTCTGCTCAAAAGCATCTTCTGGGAAGCCAAACTAAGTATAGAAATTTTCCATGATCTCTCTAGAGATATATATATTTAAATGATTGGCCTGGAGGTAGTGGTGGACGCCTTTAAACCCAGCACATGAGAGGCAGAGGCAGGAGGATCTCTGTGAGTTCGAGGCCAGCCTGGTCTAAAGAGCAAGTTCCAGGACAGACAGGGCTACACAGAGGGGATAAAAGGGGGTGGGGTGTGTGTGTGACTGATTTAACTTAAATTTTCAGTGGAAAAATATTTTGAAGGAATAACAATAGTTAACCTAGTAAGTTTCCATTATTTCGTTAACTCAAGTATTTTGGAAAGATGTCATCTGCTTTGTCAACTCCAAAGAGGCCTTTTGTTGTTGAGTTGGCTTAATTCATTTAGTAAGCGTTTCTCAGACGTGCCTCCAAGAATGCAGTGATGGATGGGTGGGCAGCCCTGCCCGAGTGTGATCAAGGACACAGTTCAGTCAGGCCATTTCTCAGAACCCTTGTCTTTGGAGAGTCTGGTTTTTCCATGTATTGTGTTTTGTTTGCAAAGCCTCCAGCTTAAAGTGAAGAGTTCAGATCCTGGTTTGTCTTTCATTGGTGCTATTTCTTCAAATACTGGATCTCGCTCTGGTTTTCTTTTTTTATTATTCCTGACTAAAAATAGCAACACTACAGTCTTACATAAAGGCAGCTGGGTGTAGTACAAAGGTCACAGACTGTGAAAAAAGAACGGCCTGGGTTTGAATCTGAGCAAGGATACCTCCTGATGACTCAGGGACTCCTTCCACACACCCGGTGTCGTCCTCTCCGTCGCTGGGACTACAGCTGTGCTCCACCATTACCTGGCTCTGAGTGCATCTTAAATGGCTAAAGGATTGTCCGCCCTGTTGTTGGGGAAAGAGGTATCGTTGGAGAGGCGAGTTCTTTCTTTAGCCCCTGCGGGCCATCTGTGAGAGACACTGACACTGTCCCTGCACCTTAGCAGGAGGAACTCCAAGTAAATAGCAGTAACTCAGTCCATCAGTTGATGAACTACAATTGCAGGGATTGACATCTGTGGAGGGATGGACATTAGAGACCGAAATAGTTTTCATCCTCCAGAAGACTGGGAAGGCAAGACGTGTGTTTCTCACACAGAATATTTTTGTAAATTACTTATTTCCATTGGCATTTCCTCAGCTTCCAGATTGTCAAGAACCTTGACCTAAACCATCAAATAAAAATAAATCCTAGTAGGAGGCTGAAAACCCCTGCTGATGAAGACTGAGGGGAAGATGGAAGTAAATACTGTAGAGACATACCCTGCCTGGTTCCTTCTCTCACTGTGATAAAACGCTGACCAAAACCAACTTGGGAAGGAAAGGGCTTATTTGCCTTAGCAGTCTTGATCATGGTCTATCATGAAATCAGGGTGGGAACCATGGAGGAAGGCTGCTTCCTGGCTTGCTCCCAATGGCTTGCACCTCCCATAATAGGCACCTCCCACATCAATCATCTGTCAGGAATGTTCCCCCACAGGCATACCCACAGGCCAATCTGATGGTGTCTGATGGAGGTAACTCCTCAGTGCAGGTTCCCTCTTCCCAGGGACAAAAACCAGGCAGCACAGGATGTGACTCCCTTTCCCCTCCACCCCCACCCCCACCCCCACCCCCACCCTCATCCTGATTGTTGAGCTAGATCTTGGAATTCCTGTGTCTCCTTCATACCCGAGTACCCTGGACATCTGGAATCCCAGGACCACTTCAGCTACAGGAGAGGTCCTTGCCGACACCACCAGCCTGCAGAGTGGGCAGGGAGGAGCCCCTTGCCAAGTGTACTCTGCAGCGCTGTGCTGTCAGGAGTGGCACTGTGTGCCATCTCTGGCCCTCCAAATGAGCTGTATTGTGTCAATGGTCCATTGGCAAGTTCAGTTTAGGACACCGAAAGGAGAAAAAGAAATGTTGACGAAGACCCTATAGAGTTAACAGCAGTCTGGCTGCCCAGACACCCTTGAGACCTTGTGCCAGGCAGCTTAACTGTGGGTGGGCAAGCTCTGACTGAGCCCTGGTCTCACTATAGTAGGCATGGCTGTGGTTAGGAGAATGCTAGACCAGAGTCCCTCTCAGCCTCTTTACTATCGCCTCCAGTCTTTGCCTCTAACATTCAGCCCTTTGTGTTGGTTCCCATGGTTACGTCTTCACCAGTAGCAGCTGGAATGTGTGGTGTGAGGAGGCTGTCCTCCCCTAGGGAGCCAGGTCCAGCTGGGGCGGAGGCCAGTGATCCACAGCTGGATTCGTGAAGTGGGGTCACAGTCCAGTACCCCTCCTTTGTCTTGGATTCTGTACTTTTCCCAGGCCTGACATGCCAGGGTTGCAGTGGGAGGAGATCCGTGGGCTGATGGACAGCTCCCAGGGTATTTCCTGCCCCAGCCTGGCCTGGCTGGACTGTTACTGACCTGTCTGCCCTTAGTCTAAGGCAACTCCTTCCGTGTGCTGATGCCTAGCGTGTGGAAGGAACTGTCCTGCCCAGCCATTCTAATGATCCCTGGCTTCCCTGCCTGCTTTCCTGCAGACTTTTGTACCCACAAACTGTGTTTGGTTGACACTGCCGGGACTAGAAACTGGTGGCAAAGGCAGGTGTTGCCTCCAGCCTGGAACACCAGGCAGGCCCTGGAAACCCAGGAGAGTGTGTCAACTGGCGGTTACAGACGGGAACAGAACCAGCTCAGTTTGTCCCTAAGCTCTCTCTGAACAATGAAAATTTCACTCCCTTGTCATATTGGAGGTTAAGCTGGGAAGGGAAGGAAGTCAGGGGAGACCACTCCACATTAGCTCCGCCAGAGGAGTCCTTAGGCTTGTCCTGAGCAGTGGTTTCTCACCCCTCCTAATGCTGTAAGCCTGTAACACAGTTCCTCATGGCCAGGCTGACCCCCAACCATAAAACCATTTCATTGCTACTTCATAACTGTAGTTTTGCTCCTGTTACGAATCGTAATACAATATGTGATATCTGATATGTGAGCCCTGTGAAAGGGTCATTTGAGCTCCAAAAGGGGTCACGACCCACAGGTTGAAGACTGCTGATTTAGGATAAGACACTGTTTTCTTGAGAACTTTCTAACCTATAGATACCTCAGGAAGCCCCTGGGCAGTGGCCTGGAGGGAGAGTATAGCATAGTTAAGGCATCTATGGAGGCTCGTTGGAACTTAGGCCTCTATTTTACCATGTTTTTAAAAAAGATTTTATTTATTTATTTTGTATACAATGTTTTGTCCGCATGTATACCTGCAGGCCAGAAGAGGGCACAAGATCTCATTATAGATGGTTGTGAACCACCATGTGGTTGCTGGGAGTTGAACTCATGACCTTTGCAAGAGCAGGCAGTGCTTTTAACCTCTGAGCCATCTCTCCAGCCCCATTTTTACCATTTCTTTATGATCCTAAATATGTTAAATGCCCTGTGTTTCAGCAGCCTGTAACACTCCCTAGATTGTTGCAAAGAATAAATTTGCTAGGTAAAAATGCTTTGTAAAGTAGCACACGGGTGTTAGCTGTAATATTTTCAAATGATATTTTGAGAATGCCATGCCAAACTGAGGCCTGCTGTGTGTTATGTGGGCCACATGTCCCTCACTAGGAATGACTTAGGGGCTGGGCATGGTGGCACAGATCTTTAACCCTGGCACATAGGTGGCAATGGCAGGTGGATCTCTGTGGTCAGGAAATTTTGGCTTTGAGAACAGTTTTGACTTTCAGATTAGGCTGTGTAACCTGTGTGTGCCATTGGACCCGGAAATTTCAGCCCACAGAGACACTCAAGATCAGGCAGAGAGCATCTTAGCCCATGTTATACTATTCATAGTAATGAAAAGAAGAGTAAAATTAATGGGGACAAGTAGAAACAGCCTGCAGAAGCACAGTCACACTTTGAGAATGCTGCAAACCGGTCAGTTCCCTACTTTCTGGCTGCATTTGACACCTCACCTCATAAATGGATCTTCCACAGAATGTAAGCTTCAGGTGGGGAGAGAAATATGCCCAGGAAAGCCTGGCCAATAGCAAGTGGGAAACCTGCAGGCTTGGTACTTTCGGGTATTGAAATGGCACGGGATGTTTATCTGCCATCCTGAAAAGCAGAAAGAATCTTGGAAACAGATGCATTCGGCGTGGGCTTGGAAACAGTGTTTCTGAGCGCTCGGCTTCCCAAAACCCGGTAATCCTCCTGTGCAAAGTGAGGATTAGGCGCCATCTCAGACCGGGCTGGTGAGCTCAGGTTTGCCGTGATTCCTCGGCTGGTACTGAGTTTATAGTCAGGGGTCTGTTTGATTGACAACCTCCATTTATGTTTAAAAGTTTTTATTATATTGTATTGTGTGTGTGTGTGTGTGCGCCTCAGTGTTTGTATACCTGAGGGTGTGTGTGTGTGTGTGTGTGTGTGTGTGTGTGTGTGTGTGTGTGTG
>OU015756.1:24411163-24430662 GCA_907169655.1 Acomys percivali | reverse complement strand
CTTCTTCTTCTTCTTCTTCTTCTTCTTCTTCTTCTTCTTCTTCTTCTCCTCCTCCTCCTCCTCCTCCTCCTCCTCCTCCTCTTCCTCCTCCTCCTCCCATCTCTGAGCAGGAATTGAAATTTAATCGGTCCATTTGCATAGGTGACTTGAGAAGTGGGGCTCCTCCCACCTGCTGTGAGCTCTGGCGGTTCCAGCCTTTTAACTGCAGGCTCACCTGCTCAAGAAGGGAATCAGGGGCACCCCACCACCCTGGGTAGAGCAAGCCAGCCAATATGGTACCAGATTATGGTTTGCTCTGAGGGATGTTTCTGTTTGCCACAAGGTAAGTGCACGCTGTTGGAACAGAGACTCGGGATCTAACTCACACGGTCCTTTTTCTGATGTCCTTTTGATAGTGTGTTGTATCTGGGTTTTTGTTTGCTTTTCTTGTCTCTTTGCTGTTACTTGTTTGGCAGGCTCTTTCTGCTTGTTTGTTGGTTGTTGTTGGTGATGTTTTCCTGAGATAAGTTCTCAGTCTGTGGCCCAAGTTGACCTGGAACTCACTACGTAGTCCCTGCTGGCCTCAGACGCGCCATAGTTATCCTAGTGTTTTTTGTTTTTTGTTTTTTTTTGTTTTTTTAAGCTTCCCAAGAATATCTGTTTTTAAAAGGAAAATAATAAGCAACTACGCGTCAAGTTTCGGCTACTTCTCTCACTTTCATCCAACACCCTACACAGTCTGGTGTAATGTTAGTGTTTCTGTCTAGGGATTTCCAGCCTCTGTTTACTGTCTTTGGGCTACCCACTTTCTCTTGGCTTATCTACCCAGACTATCCCTTTTTTTGGTTTTGTTTTGGTTTGGCTTGGTTTTTCGAGAGAGGGTTCCTCTGTGTAGCCTTGGCTGTCCTAAACTCGCTTTGTGGACCAGGCTGGCCTTGAACTCACAGCGATCCGCCTGCCTCTGCCTCCCGAGTGCTGGGATTAAAGGCGTGCGCCACCACGCCCGGTTCTGACCACTCCTTTATCTCGTTCAAATCAGCAAGTGCAGCTCCCAGGGACTTTCAGAACTGTGCTCCTAGGAGGAGGGGCGGGGCCAGAGGACGAGGTGCCAAGCCCTCCCACTGCTCCAAGCATTCCCAATCTGTGTGTAAACTAAAGGAAGTTTTCCCAGTTTCCTTTTGCTTCTCCTCACTCCTTGACGTTGTACTGTAGAGCGAGGCCCTGTTCTAGCTCCATCTTTTCTAATGATGAGTTTTGCTTATCTGAAAATATTTCTTGCTTACTGTGCAGTGCAGGATGGCCCCTCACAGGCAGCTCCCCTGAGGTTAGTGCCCCCATAGCTGCCTTCTCCTTCACGGAGTCTCACGTAACCCAGGCTGGCCTTGAACTCAAACTCTCTCTGTAGCCAGAGGATAGCCATAATGCCTCCATCTCCTGCCTCCATCTCCCAAGTGCTGGGATTATAGGAGTGTGCCACCATGTCTGCCTTCTCCTTAACTTCTGAAGACGTTCCACATAGTACAGAGCTCTAGGCTGGTAAGTTTTTCTCTGAACTGTTTTTTCTTAGTTTGCTTATTTGTTTACAATTTTTTTAATAATTCTTTTATTGAACATACAGGATAGTGGTATTATTTAGAGTGTTTTCTTTCTTTCTTTCCTTCCTTCTTTCTTCCTTTTTCTTTTTCTTTTTTATGAGACAGGGTTTTTCTATGTAGCCCTGGCTGCCCTGAAACTCACTCTGTAGACCAGGCTGGCCTCAAACTCACAGATGTCAGCCTGCCACTGCCTCCCAAGTACTGGAATTAAAGGCTTACGTCGCCACCACTTGGCTAAATACGGCATTCTCATACATATCTCTCATCATACTTTGCTCACAGCCCCCCCACCACTGCCTTCCCTCTCAGCAGGTGACACATCCCTCTGTTCCCGTGGCTTCTGAGGGGATGTTGTGTGTCTTTCTTACCTTCACTTTTCCATGGGTGAATTCTGTCCTTTAAGCTTTTACCGTTACTTTTTTCATTTATGTACATTTCAAGGTACATATAATGTATTTGGGGGGGGGAGGGTTTCGAGGCAGGGTCTCTCTGTGTAGCCCTGGCTGTCCTGGACTCACTTTGTAGACCAGGCTGGCCTCGAACTCAGCGATCCACCTGCCTCTGCCTCCCAAGTGCTGGGATTAAAGGCGTGCGCCACCACCGCCCGGCTGTATAGTGTATTTTAACCATGTTCTCTCCCATCATCCTATCTCCTGGCCTTAAAGCCCCCTTCCTACCTCCGTACCTCTCTTTTTAATTTATTTGTGGCCCACTGCATTTAATTAGGGTTACCTCTGTGAGTTATGGATTCGGGGTTGGCCGTGATGGGCCTTCTTGTTTCTTCATTTGGTTTTCTGTACTGTGGAAATGTCAGCTTCCATGAAGCCACTTGTGCTCACTGAGCCCTCTGGACTTTTGTAGTTCATGCCCTGAGGGGTGTTTGGGTGAAGCTTTCTCTCAGTCATAGTTCCAAAGGTTCCTGGAGTTCCCTTTTCTTGTTCTACTGTAAGCGTCCCATGACATGAGCACTACACCTTCTGTGGATCTCGGTCCCTGGATGCTCGGGTCTGCTTTTGGTCTTGGTACCTGGCTTCTTCACCTCCACCCCTCCCCCTCCCCCCCACCCCACCCCCACGTCCTCCTCTACCTCCAACTCCTTGCTCTTAAGCATTAAAGGGTTCTATTAAGATGTCTACAGGTTTAGGGGTTCTTTCTTCAGCGTGTGTGGGAAGTCCTCCCCCCACCCCCACCTCTTAAAACAAGGAAAGGGGGGAGAGAGAGAGAGAGAGAGAGAGAGAGAGAGAGAGAGAGAGAGAGGGCGCCAGCACGAACCTCTCAGTACCTTCTCAGTTTTAAAGGAGAAGATCTGGCCCTCTCCTTAAACAAGGTATGATGACAGATGTGTGAAAATGCCCCAGTTAGCCGGGCAGTGGTGGTCATCTTTGTTCATGGAAGGAAGTGGTGACTGCAGTGGCCGTCTGAGAATGGCTGTACTTCAGCCTGGTTGAGAGTGACCACTTCCCTTTCTCTCCCTTTTCTCGCAGACTTCTTCATCCTGCTTTTACCCATGTGTAATTGTGATTTTAAAGTTCTGTCGCTTACATTTAACCTGGTGCCTGCCTCCAGGTACGCCTTGGCTCAGGCAGTATGCCATGGAAAAGAACAGGTGACCGGAACTGCCTGGGCGAAGTCCTAGGGCTCTGGCTGACTTGCACCTTGGCTTTCATGATGATTGCTAGTCATTGCTATGCCACATAAATGGTGAGAGAAAATCTAAAGTGCGCACATTGAGAAAATGCCCTTGATGCCAACAACCACAGGGCTGGTTTTTCAGGTTTTATCTGGCATCCTGTCCTATGAAAGTGAATAGAGATCACTCTTACTGTCCTTCTAATGGTAAGTTCTCTGTTAGCTGGCTGCGGTGGTGGCGAAACTCCTCCCTGTTGTAAAATTTATTATGGAAATATTGATAGGTAGGGATGGGAACTGGGGTTCTAGAAGTTTCCTGTTTTTCAGCTGCTCTGCCACCAACCCTGGACTGTTCTTTTTATTTGGGTTCCAGTTATTTTAAAACTTGGTTTTGATGAACTGTTTTTTGTTTGTTTGTTTTATTATGATTTTTTAAGAATAAATTTTGGTTGGTTTTGTGGGTGTTTGTTTGTTTGTTTGTTTGAGATAGAGTTTCTCTGTGTAGCCTTGGCTGTCCTGGAGTCACTTTGTAGACCAGGCTGGCCTCGAACTCAAAGCGATCCACTTGCCTCTGCTTCCCTAGTGCTGAGATTAAAGGTGTGTGCCACCACACCTGGCTTATGTGTGTCAAATTTTAAGAAATATTTATTTATTTATTATTACAAATACAGTGCTCTGCCTGCACATATACCTAGAGGCCAGAAGAGGGCATCAGATCCCATTACAGGTGGTTGGGAACCACCATGTGGTTGCTGGGAATTGAACTCAGGACCTCTGGAAGAGTAGACAGTGCTCTTAACCTCTAAGCCATCTCTCCAGCCCCCCACAACCATCTTTTTATTGTGGCGTAACATGAAACCAACACTTCTGATGAGGCTCTACCTCTCTTCACCTCCATCTGGTACCTGTCTCCCTATTTGTCATCTTCCCAGCTGATGGTGTTGCTTATACCATTTCATGCCATGTTTTGTGTTTCTCCAGCTTGGTCACACTATTCCTTCTGCCTGGATATCCTTCCCTTCCGTTTCCCACAGGCTTTTATCTGACAAAATCTTGTATAGCTATACTGTTCGGGTTTTTGTTTTTTTTGTTTTTAAATCATTATAACAGATGCTGGAGGAAATGAGATTATAAAGAGCTGACTTCTGACAGGCATGCGGACACATTCCTGTAATCTCGGTGCTCTGTGCCCAGGGCTGCAGACTTGCTACTTCAGGCCAGTCTGGGCTGCATATGCAGTAAGGTGAATATAATAAATAAACTGTCTATAATAAATAAACAAGAAGAATTACTTCAGTTCACAGCTGAAAGCATTTCAGTCAATCCTTGCTGCTTTGGGGCTGGTTGCGACAGGGCAGGAAGTGACATTGGTGTTGCCCGCTCAGCTGCTCACCTTGTGCCCAGAGGGGAAATGAGGAAGAGTAGCTCCTCAGTTACTTCCTGTTCCTCTGACACTCCACCGAAAGCAACTTAATGGAGAAAGGTAATTTTGGCTCACTGTACCAGAAGAGTACGCCCCATCATGATGAGGAAGGCATGGCAGGCGGCAGGAAAGGACGGATGCAGGAGCAGGAGGCTGGCCGCCTTGTAGGTACAGGCAGGAAGCTCAGTATGAATAGGGAGTGTGGCCAGCTAGAGTCTCAAGGCCCTCCCTCAGCCACCCACGTCCTCTAGCAAGGCTCTGCCTTCCCAGACAGCACCAGTAACCAGGGACCAAGTGTTCAGACACATGAACCTATGGACGACACTTCATATTCAAGCTACACACCAGAGCGTCTCTCTGGGTGGACCTACACTAACGGGAGACCTACACTACTCCTGCCACCTCCCAGTGTCGGCACCAGCAGCCACAAGCAACGTGCTCTTTTTCTTGCTCTCTCTTTTCTGCTCCCAATCAGCACCCACGTTGCTGCCTTGTAATTCCCCAGGTTCCTGGTTCTGCCTCTAAACCTGGCTAAGAGCAGCCAGTGGTGGCCGTGCTACTCCCGAGCTCTCTGCCGTCCTGAAGCCTCCTTCTGCCAAATCAGCCAGTCCATTATTTTATCGTCAGCCTTTCCTATGTTTTCAGCACACAGGCAAAATGTAGACAGTAAGGGGCCAAAGTGTACTCTGAACGGTTTCTAATCCAGTATCCAGTATTGCTCCCATTTGAAACCTCAGAGCCAGAGTGGATCACCCCTCTCATCAGTGTGTCAAAGTGCCTTATGGAAGAGACTTAATGGGGTTGAGCAAGTAACAGCCCATCGTGGTGAGGAGGGCCTGGCAGGGAGACCGGTGAGCTTTCGAGGGAGCTACTTGTTGATTGGCACTTGCCAAGGAACAGAGCTGTCAGGCGAGAAGTGAGGCTGGGCCCTTTAGGCCGGTTCCATACAACCCACTTCCTCTATCTAGACCCACAGCATCTCAAAAATAGCACCATACTCTGGGGCCAAGTGTTCAAACACTCGAGCCCAAGGAGGACATTTCACACTCAAACCATGACACTGGCCCATCAGTGTTGGGTTGGGTTGTACTGTACTGTAGTGTTTTGTATATTATAACCAGAAGAAAAGCCAAGGTGAACATTCTTACTTACATGTACTTAAAAAACCCAAAGCTCAAAACCAGTTATTTGGTTTATAAACTAGATTAGAACCCAAGTTCCCTTTATCTGTGCTAATCAGATGAAAGATTAAGAAAACAAGAGACAGAGGTGAGTTCGAGGCCAGCCTGGTCTACAAAGTGAGTCTAGGATAGCCAAGGCTGCACAGAGAAACCCTGTCTCAAAACCAAACCAAACCAAACCAAACAAAACCAAGCGACCAAAGAACAGAGCAAGCATATCCCAGCTCACCCGTGTCTGTCCAACCTGCCTGTGGTCCTGTCTCCCTCGAGCCTTTCGGTTCTGCGCTGCCCCAAGGCCGAGTCAGCTCTTGTGGAGTTGGAGAGCCGTGGGAGATGTCCTTGTTCCTTGTCCTCCTCTTACCTTTGACATCACGTTCCCCAGCAGCCAGGCTGCAGCCTCAGCCCGGTTCCTCGAGGGTGGCTCAACTTCCTTCATCTTCCTCAATGGTCCTAGCTCTTCAGTTATCCTGTAGATTACCGGCAGGGAGTTCTAATGTTTAGCCTCTGTTTACCCTTCTGGTTTCAGGCCACAGTCACAGCTGTAGCAGCTCCCCGTCTTGCCACCGTGGCCACACCCTGTTTGCTTTGCCCACAGTTAACTCCTGAGCCTCTGTGTAATTACTTTTTACATTAAAAAAAAAAAGTTATTTGTGTTTGTGTATACTCCCCATAGGAGAGGGGCATATATGGTTCAGCCAAAGGCTGCTCTCTTTCCACCTTCATGTGGGCTCCAGGGACCAAACTCAGATTGTCTGTCAGGCTTGCACGGCTGACTTTTTGCCAGCTGAGCCGTCTGACTGGCCCCCTCTTATTATCATTGACTTTCAGTGCTTCATAAACAGTCTCAGAGCTGGAAGAGTGGTTGTCGTCAACCCTTCCCCTACCATCCACCATCCACCCTCAGCTTCTTCCTCCCTGTGTTTGCCCTTCCTTTTATGTAGGTCTGTCTAGCAGGCTGGCCACCTGGCTCTGTTCTGTCAATCCATTAACAGTAAGGGAGTTGTATCATAACAGTAGTTAACAGTTATTGATATTTTACTACAGACTAGCCATATTATATAATTTTAGACTCTCAAAAATCAGATTAAAATGAGATGAGTTGAGTCTACGCTTAGCTTCTTCAGTTTTTAGGTGTGCAGAGGCTTAGGGACAGGAAGTGACTTTCAGAGCCCATTGATAACAAAGTCTGACAGAGCACTGTGGTCTTCAGGTGCTTGGTCCAGCAGTATTCTTGTGGTGGTTTGGATAGCAATGGCCCTGTAGGCTCATGTGTGATGCCTGGCCCATAGGGAGTGGCACTACGAGGAGGTGTGGCCTTCTTGGAGGAGGTGTGGCCTTCTTGGAGGAGATGTGTCACTGTGGGGCAGGCTCTGGGTCTCCTATGCTCAAGCCACACCCAGTGTGGCACACAGTCTCCTGCTGCCTTCAGAGCAAGATGTAGACCTGGCAGCTCCTTTGCTAGCACCATGTCTACCCGAATACTGCCATTCTTCCCGCCACGATGGACTAAACCTCTGAAACTGTAGGCCAACCCCAACTAAGTGTTTATCTTTGTAAGAGTTGCCTTGGTTATGGTGTCTCTTCACAGCAATAAAACCCTGATGATAAATAAAGACATCTGGTATGCCTAATAAATCAAAGTTCACTGGCATCATGGCATTGGCTTTTTGTTTACATTACAGAGCTAATTTATTTTATTTTATTTATTTTATTTATTTATTTTTTGAGATAGGGTTTTTCTGTGTAGCATTGGCTGTCCTGGCTGTCACTCTGTAGACCAGGCTGGCCTCAAACTCACAGAAATCCACCCATCTCTCCCTCCCGAGTGCTGGGATCCCATCACCGCTGCCTGGCTGCTAATTTACTTTTCATAGAGGAGAAATGGCTAGGATTTTAGGGTTCAAGGGTAAGCTTGAGGGCTTGGGATAAGTTACACCTATTATCTTCATCTTCCCAAGTGAGTGCCTGTATCCCAAAGTGTTTCTAAACTACAGAAATATCCCCTGCAATCTCATAGTTGTCAGCATGAGATGCCTCTATGATCACCTCACTCTTGCCAAAAATACCGCACCGCAGCTGTCTCGTGACTCTGGCTTTCTTCGGTCGCCGACTCCTCTTTGTAGAACTTATTCATTCATGTTCAGTCTAAAGGACACCCACGTTTTCTCTTTGGCTCCCTCAGATCTTTGTGTTTTAAGGGCAGGATGCTTAAAAGTTGAAGTCACTGACTTGAAGAATGAGAAAGTCTTTTGGAGAACACTCTGTTCTCTAGACTGGCATGGAGTGTTCCCTTGTCAGTGTGGGGCGGCCTCTGACTTCCATACCGTTCTTACCAAGACAGTAAAATCACAGAACCGTCCACCCTGAGGTCAGATAGGTGACTTGAAAAGCCCCAGGAAGCTTTTTAACCATGCCCTACTCAAAGTCACTTGGGAAATAGGAAGACATTTTTGGTGTTTTCACCTTTCCATTAATCTGGAGGTTCAGGAAGACCAAGGCAATTCAGAAGTCATAAAATGCCGACAGGTAGGAGGCCTAAATAAAATTATGCTGACTTTGCAATGTTCCTGTGTGAGCAGGGAGAAGTGAGCAATGCTTGCGTTTATGATCCGTGGGTCCCCAAGCCAGCTCCCTTCATGAGGGGACTCAGCTGGGAAGCTGCTGGTGCTAAAGGGGCCCGCTCCTGTGTCTCCACAGGTGCAGTGAGCCTGCCGCTCGCCCTCACTCGTGGCATACCACCAAACGTGGGGAGAACCAGCCTGATGCCAGCATGATGCAGATATCCCAGGGCACAGTGGGACCTCCGTGGCACCAGAGCTACCATTCCAGGTGAGTGGCCATGGCTGGCACCCAAGGGTCTCTCTCCTTCAAAGGTCATGTACTCCCCGCCCCCCCCTCCACAGTGTCTTTTTCTTCATCCTCTTAAAATGCTAACCATGTCGGTGATTCATCCTTACATCACATCCTGAACTAGATTGGTGAGGGGAGGCTGGAAATAAGTTTGATCCTCGTTGGCCATTTGAGATATTTATAGAACTCATTTCCAGTCCGCCATTTCTCAATACCTATTATAATTCCATATTAAAATCTGACAGACAGCTTTCCTGGGTGCTTCAATATCCTGTCTGCACTAGCCAAAAAATTATATTTACAGCTGAATTGATGATATTCCTATACTTAAATGTTCCGCTTGGGTTTTTTTCTCCTTCCATCAGCGCAGTTTATCTAGCTTGGCCCCGCAGTAGAAACAGCTAAGGTAAAGGGTTTCTCTGTGACATATGTACAAAACTTAGTTTGTCTGAGTGTGGACAGCTGACCAGTATGTGAGCGGGGACAGACCTGAGCCAGGTGTCATGGTTTTTGCACGTAGCTACTGGGTCACACTTCCGCCTCCTAGTCACTCTGGTGCTGGCTAAGGTTTTATTCAAGAGTGTACAGAGCCGCCGTGAGTTTGGCAGCCGAAAGGATTTATTCTAGAAATTGGGCCTTACACATCCAACAGGACACGGGAAAAGGGGATCCAAACTCAAACCCTGAGACATACTGAAGACAAAACCAAGTTGGGATTGCCCCACCAACTGCACACACAAAGTAGCATCCATTTGATACTCTACACAGTGGCATTACTTGAGTCATGCAGAGATAGGGCCATGGTAGGGGCGTGGAAACATCACTTCAGAGGATGCAGGGAGTGGTATTTACATAAACACTGTGTTAAGGAGAGCTGCTAGGAAGTGTCAGAAAGCATTATTTCACTGATGGTGTCTGCTCTTTGGGGGAAAGATAGCACTCAGTTGGAGCCCTTAACCATCACAGTTTGCTCAAAGGCAAACCATAGACCTCTCGGAGGTAGACACAGGATACACCTCTTCTGTCATATCAGAGTAAGTGTTAGGCCACAGGAAGACGCGATGCCTAGTTACTTTCCTTCTTACAGACTTCCTTCCTTCTTGTAGTCCACCCACTCCCACTTCACACCAGATGCTGTGGACTAGTTCACACCATGCGAGCCATCCATCCTGTGCCGCCCCTCACAGTACCCCTCTGTGTGAAGGCACTCAGCCCTCACTTTACAGGGCTGTTAAGTGTTGGGGCTTTGCAAGATAAAGTGTGGGCACCTAACAGCATGCAGGAGGAGTGGCAGGTGCCGGCCGTTCTAGGTGTGACCATGGCTTTGTTCTCCCTCACCTGCTCACAAGCCTGAGCACACTTCCTTTCCTCTAACGAGAATTAATGATGACCCACAGCACTGGGTCACTGTGAGCATCAAATAAAGGAATGTATACACAACTCCTAGTACACAGTAAACACACCATATGTGACAGTTGTAAAAATCAGGCCGAGGATTTGGGGATCAAGTGGAACCTGCCTGATAAAGAAGTTAGCACAAAGCAGAACACAGTTATGTGTGCAGGCGTGTGTTAGTAGAGCACCATTGGATGGTGGGGTCCTTCAGAAGCTCCCACCCCCTCACTTTCTTAGGAAGCCTTAAATCTGAATTCATGTGACCTAAGGAATATACTGACCCTATATCAGAAATCAGACTGTTCTAGTCAGTATGTGGGACACCTGCTTGCTGTGCCTGTGCTGGTCTCCATAGGCTACAGGAGTGGGGAAGTTGTTATCAAAATACAGTATTCTGAGGGCTACGCTGTTCCTCTCCCCTTTGTCCTAGCCTCCGGTGGTGGTGGTGGTGGTGGTGGCGGCGGCGGCAGCAGCGGCAGGAGGAAGGTGGTTAAAGGTTGAATTGTGTGTGTACTATGTCTACCTCCTGCCCCTTTGAGGCTGGCATGGCTACTGTCACTAAAGCACTGTGTGACCATGTAAGAGAAGCAGGCTCAGATTACCCCACAATGCTGAAGTGTATGTGTTCTCCTCTGCCTCAGCCCAGGCACACCTCTGCAGCTCTGTCACAGGGCGTCCCCTCCCTCTCAATCTGCTCATAGTCTCATAGTGGTGACTGCTGCTGTGTTCCTAGGCTCACAGTGGCATCTAGTGATCTAGTGTGCCAGTTCAGTTGGGTGGCTTCCTTCTGATGGCTTGAATTTAGTTCCCCAAGCCCAACCTCATGTCTAAACTTCCAGGATCCTTTTCTCATGAAAACAGGAGCGTGATGGGATGGGGGTGCAGGAGGGACAGAGGCAGTGAGAGAGGGGGATTTTAACACTCTTGTGAGCGAGTTGGATTTGCAATTGTCCTGAAGCGTGATGTTAGCTGCTTTCTGCCAGGCACTTGGCACTGCCTCTCTGCCGTCTTATGGAAGTACCACACAGTGGTTTCTGCAGCATCAGAGAGACTGTGAGGGGCCATGCAATGTCTCTGAAAAGAGGCTGAAGCAGCACTGTCAAACACTCACTTACCAGGTCTCACTGAGAGATCCACTCACCTGGCAAATGTGAGCACCCCATGCCTCGGATGATCTCAGTGGTGAGCACGCTCCCTAAAGACCATGTAAAACACTGCGCCTGGTAACACTGTTTCTTTTTTTCTTTTTTTCTTTTTTCTTTTTTTTTTTAGTTTTTTGAGACAGGGTTTCTCTGTGTAGCCTTGGCTGTCATGGACTCACTTTGTAGACCAGGCTGGCCTCGAACTCACATGATCCACCTGCCTCTGCCTCCCAAGTGCTGGGATTAAAGGCGCGCGCCACCACCGCCTGGCTGTAACGCTGTTTCTTAAAGAGTCTCCAGGAAATCAAAGTCCGTCAAGTGTTCCTTGGCAGAAAATTTCTGGAGTCAAATAAGTTTAGAAAAGTTGGCTTAGTGTAATTATCCCTGGGGAGCAGCAGAGGAACAATAGTTTATGGAGGACCCAGACGTCTGGTGGTAAACAGACTTGTTTAACTTTAGCCTGGTGATTTGCAAACAGATTCGATCATTTTAGGAATTAAGGTTCTGAGAATACACATCAGGAAAATTTTCATATATATATTTTGTTGTTTTTGTTGTACATACGTGCTTTTCACAATGTTTTGGGCATTTAAAAATTACTTTTTAAAGTGTTGAGAAATATCTTATTTCGTGAGTATGAATGTTTTGCCTGTATGCACGCATGTGTACCACATGTATGCCTGGTACACTCAGGTCTTAAGAGGTTGCCAGATCGTCTGGAACTGGTGTTGTGGTTGTCAGCCACCAGGTGGGTGTTTGGGGACCGAACCCAGGTCCTCTGCAAGAGCAAGGAGTGCTCTTAACTGCTGAGCCATCTCTTTAGTCCCTAAAAATTACTTTTCTTTCTTTCTTTTTATTATTTATCTATTTTTTAAATTTTTAGTTTTTCAAGACAAGGTTTCTCTGTGTGGCCTTGGCTGTCCTGGAGCTTTGTAGATCAAGCTGGCCTCGAACTCATAGAGTTCCACCTGCCCCGCCTCCCCGAGTGCTGGGATTAAAGGCAAGCACCATTGTGCCTGGCTCCTGAAAATTACTTTTTAAGTAAACAAAATAGAGAACCATAGGAGAACACTTGTAAGTGCCACGGAATCAGCAAATGTTTGGTTGTGTGTGCTTTCATATAGCCAAAGCTATGATACTAAGTGGTACTAAGTCCTATGAAGAAACTAAAAGCAGTGTCGTAGGATATAAGGAGAGCCGAGCCTTCTGAAGTAGAGAACCAAGTAAGGGAAGGGAGAGAGCCAGGCAAAGGGCGCCCCATGTTAGAGCAGTAAGCGCACAGACTGAGACACTGGCCTAGATGGGTGGAGATGTGTTTGACCCAGGAGGATCCTGGGCTGGATTGAGTGAGCAAAGACAGCAGCAGACAATGAGGTTGGAGGGCTAGCCAGACCATGGTAAGGACTTTGACCCACTGAGGAGTCACCCCTTGCTAGGAAGGCTGCCTGTGTCAGTGTCGAACCTGTGTGGCAGGGCTGAGGATCTCTCACTGTTCCTCACCCCACGTCCATTTCAGAAAGTCCCCCTGTGCTGCTGTCCATTTGAGGTCTGCTACAGGAAGTAGACCCCTAGCCGCTCCCTCTGGTACGCTCGCTCTGGTCCTGTTCTAGACACCGTCTATGTTTCCAGATACATCGATGATGACATTTCCCCTGCTCAGTAGTGTTTCAGCGGGCTGTTGGTGTAGTTGCTTTGTCTCTGTGTGTGCATGTTCCTGTTAGATCCAAATTACCCTTTCAGTCAATGACAGCAAGGCCTTTCAGCAGTGCTCAGGAGCACTAAGTGGTGTTCCCTCCCTGCATAGAGCTGGTGAAGGAAGGAAGCAGCTCTCACGAGATCAGCTGCCTGTGGCCAGCTGCCTCCACGTCCCCTGCCGTGTCTCCTCTACATCTTCTGATGCAGGAAGTTCAAAGAATTACAGCTGGCCAGGAGGGGCTGGCTTTGACTGCAACCCCCACGCCCCACCCCATCCCCCACTTTCCCCCATGCCCCACCCCCACCCCCACCCCCATGCTTTTACAACAAGCCTCTTCACTTTAGAGGAACAGTGGGAAAGTGGAAAGCAGGAAGCATGGCACAGTAAGACCTGGCCATGACATACGCCATGCCCTGGAGAGCAGGTCGATTTTTATTTTATTTTATTTTATTTTATTTTATTTCATTTTATTTTATTTCCCCTGAGCTGGCAGGCTCACGAACTGTTTCTCCCTTTCTCTCTTGAAATTTTCCTGTCCTTCACAAAGCAGGATGCTTCGCTCAGTAAGTTGACTTTTCTCTGAAGAGAAAAATCAGATTGTGTTGAGGCAAAATGCTGAGCGTGTGGTCTTCTTGCTGACCGAGGATGTTCCACTCGTCCATCTCTCATTTTCACTCTGAACATGGCCCTCTGAGTCTCTTCACAGTCTCCAGAGACGGTCTAGCATAAAACATTACACACTCGGCCACTATGACATTACATTTACTTATATGAGATCTAGAAATATATGGCATGATTTTAAGTGCATTTGATGTCTACTTACCTAAAAATGAAAAGCCTAGGTAAGGCTGGTTTACTTTTCTTGGGAGGATAGTAAATCACAGTGTTTAACATAAGGAGATCGTTGGTTGATTTTTATTTATTCCAATATGGCTTCTCCACAGGTATATAGTTTTTCCTTTTTTTTTTCTTTTTGGTGCCTTACATATGCTAGGTAAAGGCCCTACCACTGAACTATACTCCTAGCCCAAATATATTTCATAATATGCTATGTATAGTTGTTTTGTCTGTGTGTATGTCTTTGTACCTCATACATGCCTAAGGGCTGCCAAGGCCAGAAGAGGAAGTCAGATCTCCTGAGATCTGAGATAGAGACAGCTACTTGTGAGCCACCATGTGAGTGCTGGGAATCGAACCTGGACCTTTGAAGAACAGCTGGTACTGTTAACTGCCGAGCCATCTCGCCAGCCCCTGATAGTAAATTATTAGAGTGGTTTTAAGCTTGTAGCAAAATTGAATGAAGCTACAAAGATTTTTCCAGACCCCACCCCCACCCCCACCCCTCTCCCACATGCATATTAAACTATGATTATCTAACAAAAACTTTTTTTCTTTAAGCAGCTTTCTGGGCCAGTATTGAGACTCTTTCCCCGTTTCCTAACCCAGAGGAGCTTAGAAATATAGAGGTCTTGTTCTCTTGAACACGGCTTTGGTGATGGAGTTCACCCTCAGGGACCTCCTGTGGCTGAACCTTCTTCCCTGGCTCCTTCGCCCTCGTTCCTCTTATCAACCTTTTCTGGCTCTAACTACCCCCGCCCCTACCCCACCCCCATCCCTCACCCCCACCTCCCTCCCCCACCCCTCACCCCCACCTCCCTGCCCCACCCCCACCCCCATGTAGTTCTCCATTCAGCTTGGTGTTTAGCTTCTCCCCACAAACAAATTGTCCCTGCTAGTGTTGAGACTCCAGGAAGGTTGCCAGAGTCTAGCTTTTGACTCCTTAAAAAGGAAAGATATTAACTAAAATCATACTTGTGTGCTCCCCAAGTCTCCCGGCCTTTCACGTGCCTGTTCGCTTACTAAGCTTTCCCCACCACCACAAGTCTCTACAACAGACAGACATTTTTCTCCTCTGTCACTCTTCCCTTCTCTTCTTCAGCCCGCCACCCCCTTCTTTTGATGGCATGTGAAAAATGTCAATTATAGCAAGTCGTGGTGCCTGTGCCCAAGGCCACCCTTTTCTTATAGTAAGCCTGGGTGATTAATTAGAGGCACGGAAGGCCGGAGCATTGGGCAGTTAATCCTAGTGACGACACAGCGGAACAAGCCCCGAATAAGGCCGTTTTTTACCCGCCCTTCCGAAAATGGACCGTCTTGCGTAAGAGCGAATTTATAAGATGAGTCCTGTGTCTGTGAGCCCACTAAGTAGCTAGCTCCTCAGAGCACTGACTGCGATGTCTCTTCTCCTCCCAGCTCTTCTACGAGTGACCTCTCCAACTATGACCATGTTTATCTGAGGCGGAGCCCTGACCAGTGCAGCTCCCCAGGGAGCATGGAAAGCCTGGAGCCTAGCAGCGGGTACCCACACTGCCATCTTCTTTCTCCTGCCAAGTCCACGAGCAGCATTGACCAACTCGGCCACCTCCATAACAAAAGAGACTCGGCATATAGCTCCTTTTCCACCAGCTCTAGCATCCTGGAGTATCCACCCCCTGGTGGCTCGGGCCGAGAACGGTCAGGCTCCATGGACACGATTCCTGCCCGAGGCAGCCTCCTAGAAGGAATGAGGCAGGCAGACATCCGCTACGTCAAGACCGTCTATGACACCCGGAGGGGAGTATCTTCCGAGTATGAGGTGAATCCTTCAGCCTTGCTTCTTCAAGGTAGGGATGGCCACACGTCAGCAGGTAGCCAGGGCTGTGCTAAATGGCACAGCGTTCCTCGGGGCAAGGGAACGCCATCCCCATCTTGGATGCAGGAGGCCTCCAGTCCCTTGGAGACCGCCCCTGACAATCTGCCTCACAAGGTGGGCGCACCCATGCCCCCCACTCGGAGCGACAGTTTTGCGGCCTTCCGGCACCGTGATCGTCCCAGCTCCTGGTCCAGCCTTGATCAGAAAAGGTTCTGCCGGCCCCCAACAAACTCCTCAGGCCCCTTGAAAACCCCATTCATGGAGGAACAGCTGCACCCCGTCCCAGAGAGCAGCCCAGAGAGCAGCCCCCCAGTGAAACCTAAGCATAATTTTACTCAGAAGACGCAGCCTGGCCAACCCCTGCTGCCCACTGGCATCTATCCGGTACCTTCTGCAGAGCCTCGCTTTGCCCAGGTACCCCAGCCCTCTGTAGGTAGTAATGGCACAGTCTATCCTGCGCTGGTCAAAGAGAGTGGCTTCCCAGCTGCTCAGGGAGCCTGTAACAAGATGGCTGCCTTGGATGAGAACGGGAATCAAAGTGAAGCTAGCCGGCCCGGGTTTGCCTTCTGTCAGCCCCTCGAACACGACTCAGTGACCCAGGTGGAGAGAAAGCCAGAACCCACGGCCAAATATGTCCCCTACAAAGTCCATTTTTCTTCAGTGCCTGAAAATGAGGATTCCTCCCTGAGGAGACATGTCACACCTCCCCAAGGTAACAGCCCTTACCCCGGGGAGAGAAAGAACGCCCATGGCAGCAGACTATGTTCTAATCATCACAGCGTCTCAGCCCCTCAGTCCCAGGCCTTGCGCGTGGGTGATGACGGGAGACCTTCCAGGCTCCCTCAGCCCTGGGAGGGAGACTTGCAGATAGATCAAAATGCCAACCTCAGGCAGAAACCAGAGAGGGAAGGCCATGGCCAGAGCCTGTCAGGCAACTTTGGCAGGACCAAGTCGGCCTTCTCGTCGCTCCAGAATATTCCAGAGAGTCTAAAAAGACAAAGCAGCATAGATCCAGGAGGAGAAGCCCAGGAGGTTTACCCCGGTGGCAGGTCCACCTATGCCCTCAGCACCAAGGTGGAGGACCCTGGAAGGAAAGCAGGGCCCGACAGCAGGGGCTGCCTGGACAGGTCTGTTTCCTGTCCAAGGCCCGAGGGGAGAAGGAACGTTGCAGCATCTTTGCATGGTGCAGACTCAAGGTATGAAGAGCCACCAGACCCGCAGCTGCAGCAGACATCCGGTCCGGGCCAGAGGAGGCTCAGTGCCAGCAGCGCCTCTGCCCTGCAGTACAGGAAGCCCCACTGCTCTGTGCTGGAGAAGGTTTCCAAGATAGAAGAGCGAGAGCAAGGGCGCCACAGACTCCCGAGTGTGGGCAGCTCCGCTTACGGCCCTAACTATAGGTCCAGCAGGACCGGCCCGACTCCCAGCACTTCGAACAGTGACTTTGAGGATCCAAAAGCCAGCAGCATCCACGTCTCTGAGTCCACTGAGCACCTGCGCAATGGGGAACAGAATATCAAGAACGGGGGAGAAGAGGCTTCCTGGCAGCAGTGCAGCCAGCCGCTGTGGAGGGCCGCCGCGGATGGCCATGGACCTCCTCCTGTCCGAGGCAGCGAGCCCCCGAGGCCGGATGGCCGCCTACTGCGCAGCCAGAGCACCTTCCAGCTGTTCAGTGAGGCAGAGAGAGAAACCTCATGGTCAGAGGACAGGCCCAGCACCCCCGAGTCGCCACTGCTGGACGTGCCCTTCAGCCGCGCCTACAGAAACAGCATCAAAGATGCCCAGTCCCGCGTCCTGGGGGCCACCTCGTTTCGTCGCCGGGACCTGGAGCCGGGCACCCCCGCAACTTCGAGGCCCTGGCGCCCGCGACCCGCCTCTGCCCACGTGGGCATGCGGAGCCCCGAGGCCGCAGCTCCCTCGTCCTCTCCGCACACCCCTCGGGAGCGACACAGCGTGACCCCGGCTGCAGGGACCCCGCCTGCACCCCAGGCTGCCCGCAGAGGTGCACGCCGGCGTCTCACGCCCGAGCAGAAGAAACGCTCCTACTCGGAGCCCGAGAAGATGAACGAAGTGGGGGTCTCAGAGGAGGCCGAACCTGCGCCCTGCGGTCCCCCGAGGCCCGCGCCGCTGCGTTTCTCAGAGAGCACCGTGGCCGACCGGCGCCGCATCTTCGAGCGCGACAGCAAGGCCTGCTCCACGCTCAGCCTGTCGGGCCCCGAGCTGAAGCAGTTCCAGCAGAGCGCCCTGGCCGACTACATCCAGCGGAAGACCGGCAAGCGGCCAGCCTCCGCCGCCTGCCCCCAGGAGCCCGGGCTGCGCGAGCGGGCACAGAGTGCCTACCTCCAGGCCGGCCCCGCGGCCACTGAAGGACCCAGCCTGGCCTCCGCCTCTAGCCTGAGCTCACTGCGGGAGCCCGAGGCGCTGCCCCGCAAGGAGCACCCCAACCTGTCCGCTGCAGATGTCCCGCAGGCGCCCCGAGATCGCAGCAGCTCCTTCGCCAGCGGACGCCTTGTTGGGGAGCGACGACGCTGGGACCCTCAGGTCTCCAGGCAGCTGCCCAGCGGAGCCACCGGTGGACCTAGGGGTGTCCAGAGAATAGACAGGACCCCTAGCGGGCCACCCTCCTGGGGCATGGTGGCCTCGAAGGCAGGGAAGTCCAAGTCGGCCGAGGATCTGCTGGAGCGCTCTGATACCCTGGCAGTCCCTGTGCATGTGAGGTCCAGGTCGTCTCCCACCGCAGACAAGAAAGGCCAGGTAGGTGCAACCGAGCCAGCTGGCCCAGGACTGTCCCTCCAACGGCTTTAGCGGAGCTCTCCTAACCTTTATACTTGGTACAGGGTTTCCCCTTTTAAACATAGGAAAGTAGCCTTGTTTGCTGTTTGCTCCCTCACAACCTTAGCTGGTTCCCATACAAAGATGTGGTTTTATGGTTGTTTGGGGGTACTGGCAGTTGAACGTGGGGTTCTGTACATGCCAAGCAAGTACCCAGCCCTTTCTAATTTTTCTTTTGACATCGGAGCTCATTAAATTGTCTAGGCTGGCCTTGAACTTTTCACTTTCAGTTCTTCGTTCTCAGAATTCCAACTAGTTGAAATAAACCTTTGCCACAAGGTCTGGTGGTGGTGGTGTGGTGTGTGTGTGTGTGTGTGTGTGTGTGTGTGTGTGTGTGTGTGTAAGATTTTAGGGATATCCCCTCTCCCAGGGTACTGAATGCACATACCCACTCACACACATCCTTCTGAGAAAATATGCTGTCTTCTCCCACGTGGTTTCTCCCTGAGCTATCTAGGACTACTCTCTCCCCAGTGTAACTCCCGCAGAGGCAAAGCACAGCCTGCAGTACTGCTCTCTTCCCTGCGCCTCACTTAAAATCACCAGTCCAAGATGCTTTGGCTAGTTTGTACAACAGTAGTTTATTACATAGGACTCCAAGCAATTTCCTCTTCTCACCCAGTACCGTAAATATGTTTTTTGGTTTTTGGTTGTTTTGGTTGGTTGTTTGTTTCTACATAGCCGGGGCTATGTAGAAAGACCCTGTCTCAAGGTAAAAAGAAAAGAAAAAGAAGAACATAGGCAAAAGACCAGTCTCCTGTTAAATGCCGTCACTCTGTCTTGGGGATTGGTTAGATGACTAATTCTTTGCTTTGCTCCCTAGATAATTCCTAAGCTGGCCACTGGGGAACTAGAGTTCGAGTGGGTTTTTTGTTTTGCTTTAGGAAAGTGGTGAGGTTTCTTTCAATCCCAAATAAAGACTCTGCATTGGCCGGGCGTGGTGGCGCACGCCTTTAATCCCAGCATTTAGGAGGCAGAGGTAGGCGGATCGCTGTGAGTGGCTACAAAGTGAGTCCAGGACAGCCAAGGCTGCACAGAGAAACCCTGTCTCGGAAAACCAAAAAAAAAAAAAAAAAAAAAAAAAAAAA
>OU015756.1:24352364-24399547 GCA_907169655.1 Acomys percivali | reverse complement strand
GGGGGGGAGTGCTATGCAGCTCTCCCTGGTGCCTGTAAATGGTCATGCTGTTATCTGGCTACTCGCTGCACAGAGACCAAAGTCATCTCACTGCGTATCCTTAGAAAAACACCACCTTTGAGAATTTATATTCCCCCGTGAATTTGGCAGTGAGCCGGTCCTGCTGGCTGAGCCCTTCCTGGGGGTTTCAGAAGGGAGGCATGCGCCCCCTTCTGGCAAAAGTAAGCACGGTCCTGTTGTGGCAAGATTCAACAAGTAGCACCGCAGTTAGCCAGATTCCCAAGCAGCCTAATTTGGGCAGGAACACTGGATAGAAGCTCAGGGCCCGGGTTCCACCCCAGCGCCTCACTAAAATGAAACAGACTAAGAAAGCAACTCCATTATTGTAAAACAAATAGCCTGAAATGCCATGTCCTCAGTTCCTAGGTTTCTTTGGACAAGCCTGAGTCCCACCCTTCCCCCACTATGATCTACTAGTAGGTAGATTTTTCTTTCTTTTAATTTTCTCTTCTCCCTTTGCCTCCTTAACCCCACCCCCTTTTGAGATGGCATAGTCTTGGCTGGTTGTAAATTCTTGGTCCTCCTGCCTCAACCTCCGTATGTGGCTAATGACTAAGTTTTGTGTTAGTTCACTGCTAACAAACCAGCAACCTCCAAATCCCACTGGCTTATACCAGCATCAGGCTCGCTTAAGATGTAATGTATGTATCCGAGCATCAGAAAGATTATGAGGCTGGGCGTGGTGGCGCACACCTTTAATCCCAGCACTTAAGAGGCAGAAGCGGGCAGATCACTGTGAGTTCGAGGCCAGCCTGGTCTACAAAGTGAGTCCAGGACAGCTAGGGCTATTACACAGAGAAACCCTGTCTCCAAAAAAAAAAAAAAAAAGAAAGAAAGAAAAGAAAGAAAGAAAAATTATGGCTGAGCAAGAAGGAGATTGTGTCTGCATCCTGTGTCTGGGATTGTGCAGCACCCTGGCCAGGCGTTCATTCACGTCGTCACCACACACTGTCTCCCTGTGAAATAAGGAGTCAGAATCTTTATCACGAAAGAAGAATCAGAAGGGAAGCTAAATGGCTCGTAGCCCGATTCCCACCCCCATCTCCAGCATCGCCTTTGTGGGAGGCTACCATCCCAGGTCCGCCTGGCTTTTGGGGGCCCAGCACATAATCACTCACCGGTAAATGATCTGCTCATTCGTCATCATCTCTGGGGGAAAAAAAAATTAGGTACAACTTTTTTTTTTTTTGCACACTTCTGAACGGCCAGATGGTGAAAAGCTGTTCTGACCTTGTGCTGTGTGTTTCAGGAGCAATGACAAGGAAGCAGTGGGCGCGCTGGTGAGCTGCCCTGCCTACTACAGTGTGTCTGCTGCCAAGGCAGAGCTGCTAAACAAAATCAAAGACATGCCGGAGATGGCGCCTGAGGAGGAGGAGGAGGAGGAGCAGGAGGACGTCAACGAGAAAAAGGTAGAGTGAGGGCGCCTGTTCTGCTCTCCTCCACAGGAAGTGAGGGCCTTGTAATGAACACGTGACCAGCTCCTGAGGGATGGGGGCGGGAGGGGGGGCCGCGGCACAACACACAGACACACAGACCTATCCGACCTGTTGGCAGTTGAGAGTCCTCAGAGGGCTCCGATGAGAGCAGATGAGAAGTCAGCTGTTAGCCGGGCCGTGGTGGTGGTGGTGGTGGTGGTGGTGGTGGCGCACGCCTTTAATCCCAACACTCTGGGAGGCAGAGGCAGGCGGATCGCTGTCAGTTCGAGGCCAGCCTGGTCTACAAAGCGAGTCCAGGACAGCCAAGGCTACACAGAGAAAACCCTGTCTTGAAAAAACAAAAACAAACAAAAAAAAAGAAGTCACTGTCATTCTCATTTTGCAAATGATGAAAGAAAGCTTAGAGAGGGTGAATGTGGGGCGGTTCCTGGCCCAACACAGCCCAGGGATTCTGACACTGTTCTCAGCAGCTGGTTGTAGATTATGTCAAGAGGCAAAATAGAGACCCTTAAAACTTAGCTCAGGGAAAGAAGCGGCTGTCAGGACAACGCTAGGAAAAGGTAAGACTGACTCACACACCCCTCCCCCTCCCTCCCAGCTCTTGCAGCTCCTTAGAGAAGAGCTTTTAAAGCACGGGGGGGGGGGGGGGTGTTTGAGATGTAATCTTTAGCACTTGGTACTCCTACAGAAAATTTAAAATGTCAAAGTTCTTAAAATGACCACACGGTTGCCACAGCCTCCCCGCCTGCCATGGAGGTCTGGGCTGGGCTGTGTCTGCAGGGCAGAAGTCCTTCCCTTTTGCCTGCAGCCCTCCATAGAGCCCAGGCGAGCCTTCTGTGAAAGGGCATGTGCAGCTTGCTTCATTCACATGGGATGTGTGCCCTGTGTGCGGCATTGACGCCAGGAGGAACCTGCAAATGTGTGATTCTATCTATTGTACAGTACGCGCCTCAGGCCCTCTTCCTAATGCGTGGGATGAAACCAGGACACACACACTCCAGAAGCAGGGAGGAGAATGTTAGAGACACCCCATCAGAAGATTTTTTTTTCTACCTGCTTCAGCGCTGTGGGCTCAGGGTGCATGCTGTAACAGCCATTCCAGAAACCCAAGGCTTCTCATTCAGATCCCTGCTTTGTTGATTGCCTCCTGATGTGTTCCTGTTGCCTCTACCACAGAGAAGGAGACAGTTCTCCCCCATCCTGTCTCTTACTGGGCGTTTTACTTTGTCCCGTTGTACTGCATGCAGACATCTCTGCATTACAGCAGCAAAGAGACAAAGTACGTCTTACTTTTTCTCCTTCAGTTTTTGTTTGTTGTTTTTGTTTTTGTTTTTCAAGACAGGGTTTCTCCGTGTAGCCTTGATTGTCGCTTTGTAGACCGGGCTGGCCTCAAACTCATAGCAATCCACCAGCCTCTGCCTCCCAAGTGCTGGGATCAAAGGCATGTGCCACCCCCACCTGGCTCCTTCAGTTTTTGTTTTTTGTTTTTTGTTTTTTTAAGATTTATTAATTTGTTTGTATTGGTGCTTTGCCCGCATGGTGCCCATGTAGGTCAGAAGGGAGTGTCAGATCCTCTGGAACTGGAGTTGCAGGTGGTTGAATCATCAAGTGGGTGCTAGAAATGGACCCCGGATCCTCTGCAAGAGGCACACGTGCTCTTAACCACTGAGCCGTCTCTCCAGCTCCTCGTTTTATGTTTTAATCACTCTTTATTACTTAGAGTGTTCTCTCATCCTCACAGGAAATAGCACTAGGCAGCTAGGGCTCACATGTGGACATAGGGCTTTGTGTGGGGGGCCTATTCTTTCGTTATGCAGAATTCCACCACTACCTGTATTGGCACCTTTCACGGTGAAATGAACCGCAGCAGCATTCAAAACTATTCTGCTGCACTTCTCTCCGAGCGCTGTTATGGCTGGCGAGCCTGTCAGCAGGTGCTTCTCCTTCATTTCCTTATTCCTCCACCTTCCATTTCTGCTGCACTTCGCTTGTGGAGTTCCAGGTCCCCCACCCCCCACCCCTGGCCTTTCTCCCTCTCATCCTGAGAAAAGTTCCTTCAGCGGTCCCTGCAGACTAGATCTGCTGTGTCGTGGTTCCATCTGTGTGTCTCCAGGACATTGTCATCCCTGAAGGCGGACTCCCACTGGATAAGAAGTTTGGGTTTATCATTCTTTCATCGTGTGTGTAGACGTGTTGTCGCTTCTTATTTGTTTATTTATTTTGCTATTCCCGAGAAGCTATTTCCAAGCCTTTACATGTGATCTTCCTCTGTGGAGGCTTCTTGGGTCCCTTCGTTCAGCACATGGTGTGTGTGCACTGAGCTTCTCCAGTCTGTAGATAGATACCTTTTACCACCGCTCGGGTATTTCCAACTACTATATTTAAAAACATTTTTATGCTTCAGCTATCTCACACATAACCAGTCCTGTCTTAGGAGCCCCGTGATGCAATGTTACAGCTTTTCCTGCCGCTCCACAAATCCCTGAGGCTCTGTTTACTTTTTTCCTTTCAGATGGTTATTTTCGGCTGGTCTGACCTAGATGAGGTTCACTTTCCTATCTCAGTTCTGCTATTTTTTGTCTTTCTTAAGTTTCAAATTACCTTATTCAGTTCTAAACTTTCCATTTTTAGTGTCTTGGTTGCCCGCATCTTCGAGAGTGTTTGCTCTTACGGTGAAGAACGCTTACAAAAACATTTCAAAGACTCTGATCTTCCCATCAGGGTTATCTCAAGTCTAGCATCTGTGACTTGCCTTCTCTGGTCCTTTATATCCCGAGTAACTGTATTATATTCTGTGCTGTGAGCTGCGCCCCTGGATCCTGCCACAGGCCTCTGTAGAAGGTTGATTGAGTCACGCCTCCCAGCTGTAGGCCCAGACCAGACGTTCTGTTTCACCTTTGGGTAGTAACTCCAACATCCTTCCATTTTAGGAACCTTTGGTTGTTGCTGTTATTTTTCCAGACAGGGTTTCTCTGTGTAATAGACCTGGCTGGCCTGGAACTTGATTTGTAAAATTGGCTGGCCTTGAACTCGCAGAGATCCACCTGCCTCTGCCTCCCAAGTGCTGGGATTACAGGAGTGCACAGGAGTGTGTCATCACCGCCCAGCCATTTTGAGAGCCTTTGTGACGTAATGCGATCTGTCCCCACTGTGCCCCTCTGGCTTTGGTTTGGGCCTTGAGCAGCATTTCTGGCACAATGCAGTTCTCAGACCCTCTGCTGTGCCCTTAATGTTTCTCCCTACATGTGCAGCTTCACGGTGATACTCCCGTGCGGAGTTTGAGGCATCGTGTGGCCCAGCTCCCTTCTCTCCAGTGGTCTCCCACAGTCTTTGGCTCCCAGGGGCCCTATTCTTAAGATGTATTTATTATTATGCATACAGTGCTCTGCCTGCATGTACACCTGCAGGCCAGAAGAGGGCACCAGATCTCATTATAGATGGTTATGAGCCACCATGCGGTTGCTGGGAATTGAACTCAGGACCTCGGGAAGAGCAGTCAGTGCATTAACCTCTGAGCCATCTCTCCAGCCCCCAGGGGCCCATTTCTTAGTCCTCCGGCTAGAAAGTGTTCTCACCTCTAGCAGCTAATGCAGTTGTAGTTTCTTAAAGAAAAGAAAATGTAGTAGGGTCTCTACACTCTAGACCACAGGGTTCCTTCCTCCAGCTCCCAGGAAGGTTTCTGGGGTGCCTGTGTCACCATTATATGGTGAGTCTCCCTAGGTGGAGCCACTTTGGAGACAAAGCTGGGGCGGGGGGAGAAGAACACATAGAGGTTCCTCGCATCAGCTCACTTAAGCCTCCTTCTCAGGCTCTACAAACAAGCTTTTCTTAGTTTGCCTGAGCGCCGGGAGGGGGGGGGAAGGAAGGGAGACAGAAAGTGCTCCCCATGTGGGTTGTTGGTGTGCAGTGCTCTTGTCTGCTGCCAAAGCCCACATCTCACAATGCCTTCAGAACCTCGGGCTTTAATTATAACAGGATGAAGAGGGAAGCTGCAGCGGGGTGTGACATCCTAGCCCCACCCCAGAGGTCACCCTCAGGGCTCGGCAGAAGGCAGCACAGGTTGGCATGGCATGTCAGAAAAGTCCCTCTGGCAGCTGCGTCTGGAGTTGGGTGGGAGGGGGAGAAAAGAGCAGCCATAACACATAAGTAGGATGTGACATCCGGGGAGCAGTTTAAGAGCTATGTGAAAGAGTTGGGGGGGGGTTGTTTGTTTTAAGGAAACAGAAGAGCAGGAGCTGGTGGTGGATTTGTTGTGGAGGGTGGTCAGGGTGACTCCCAGTTCCAGGCTGCTGTACAAACTGATGGGAAAGCTGGGGCAGCCTCTGGGAAGATGGTTGACCTTGCAGATCAGTTGCTCTCCTCTTCTTACCAGACCTTAACTGACACCAAGGGACCATCTCGGATAGATACGGTGACTCTCTAATCACAAGCCTGGAGGAGAGATGGGCAAAGATTCTTGGTGGCAAGTGTGCTGGAATGTTTGACACTGCCGTGCCTTGCTTTTTTTTTTTTTTTTTTTTTTTGGTTTTTCGAGACAGGGTTTCTCTGTGTAGCCTTGGCTGTCCTGGACCCGCTTTGTAGACCAGGCTGGCCTCGAACTCACAGCGATCCGCCTGCCTCTGCCTCCTGAGTGCTGGGATTATAGGCGTGTGCCACCACGCCCCGTGCCTCGCTTTTATCAGGTCACATGGTATGGGATGGAGCTTTGGTCTCGTTACTACCTGAAACTGCCCTTGACTTCTCTAAAGCTCGGTTGAAGACAGCAGTTAACCTCGGTGTCCTGGAGCTTGTATTTACAACCAAAAAAACAAGCCTGTAAGGCAGAAATGGTACACCAGGTTTTGGCAGACGCCTGACTTCCACTCTGTCCCTGGCCGCTTGGCCAGGAGTGCTGAATTTTTCTTGAGATGAAAACAGCCAACAGAAGCCAACTGTTTCTGTGATGATGTTTTTCGGGGAGTGTTACAGGCACAAGCCTCAAAGCCAGAGGCAGGCAGCGCTGCCGTAGGGAAACTGGGTACCACCTTTGAGTCCAGGCATCTCCTTCAAGCAGTGCTGGGCTTTCTTCAGAAGATACACAGAACACACAGCGTGTGAACAGGTTTGCTTTCCAGTGTGCACATACAGGCTTTATTTCATCTGAGCCTCGTCACGTTCCCGTGAGGCATTTTAAAGCAGTAACTGGAGCCAGACACCCGGGTTTAAGCCTGGCTGTGACACACTCACTGCAGGGGCTGGGGTGTGTTCCGTCCCCTTCATCCAGCTCACCGTGCCTACCGGTGCACCGGGGGTGATAGCGGGCTGTTGAAGCAGCAGTTCAGTTAGATACACTACTTCTGCCTGGCACGGAGCAGGAGCTCAGTGAGGAAGGCATGACTGCCAGCGTTAGGCAGGTGGTGCTATCCCATTGCTGTGGGGCGCTGCTGGCACAGGTCAGGGGGCTGCCTGATGGTGACCATGTCAGAGCCAGTCTGACTCAGTCTGTGTTCATCTGGTGACAAGGGAGGGAAAAGCCTAGCAGGATGTCTCGTGTGCAGATGGTGAGATGGGAGGGAGGATGTGCTGGGCTATGTTTAGAAGAACCACCCCTATTAATAGCATCCCATGCAGTCTTAGCTAACGGTCTGTCAGACGAGGAGCCAAGTGTGGAAATGGCAGTGATTTACAAGGTAAGTAGCGCCCCCCTGCCCCCACCCCCCCACAAGAGACTGATGTGTTATTAAAAATCTCTCTCATGAGGCTGAGGAGGTGGCTGGGGTTAAGAGCACTTGATGCTCTTGCAGAGGACCTGGGTCCAGGTCCCTGCGCCCATAGTAACTGGCTCACACCCGGACGTAACTCCAGCTCTTGGGGAGCTGGCTCTCCCATCTGCCTTCAAAGACACCTGCACACACAGTGCACAGAGACAAGCAGGTACATGTGTAAAGAATTTTTAAAAATTCTTCCCTTCTCCCTTTTCCTGTCCTAAGTGAATTCTATTGAAGTCAGATTTTTGTTTTAAAAAAATATATATATCTTCCTGGCAAAGAAATAGAAATAGTTACAACAAGCCAGCTTTCCCTTTGCCTTCAGTTGCTTAGGACCCCCACTTCCTCCCCCCCTCCACATGCATCCACAAACCCAAATCTCCAATCTCCATAATTTTTTAAAGATTTTTTTAAAAAACATTCCATCCACATACGTAATAGTGAGGCAGGAGTCACCGAGGTGCCTGCTCAGTAGTTGAGGCTCGGAATACCCTGAAGTACAGAGTGTGCGCAGCCTTCTGTGCTGTGTGCTTGCAGCTCTGCCCAGCACCTGTGCTTTAGGAAACCAGAGCTGGGTCTGGACAGAAGGATAGAAGGGTCTAGACTTGGACCGTGACTCCAGAGCCACATACCTTGCAGCCTAGCAGAAGAATTGGGGGGGTGGGGCGGGTCCAGGGTATTCTGCTTGGTGACAAGCACCCCCACCTGCTGGGCCATCTTGACCACCCTGGGTTTTCTGAGAGAAGGTCTTGCTGTGTGTAACCATGGCTGTCCTGGAACTCACCATACAGACCAGGCCTTGAATTTATAGCCGTCCGTTCCTTCTTCCTCCAAGTGCCAGGAGTTTACCATCATGCCTGGCTAAGTATAGTATTATCTGTTAATGTTTAGAGTGCCCATCCTGGCAGCTGTACCTACAAGGTTAAAAACCCCAGGGCTGACATCTCAGTGACAACAGCCATCCTCGTGCAGTAATAAGATTTGGCAGGGAAGCCCTGGACAACCTGACATTGTGTGCTGTTTCCCACCTCAGTGTCGTCTGCCCCTCTTCTCTTCATACAAACAAGCTTACCCGAGCTCAGCACTAGTGGGCAATTTTGTAGTGATGTCTGCTGCCATGGAGGCTGCCAGTGAGGGATGCTTTTGGGGGTGGGGTAGTAGAGAAAATTAAATACTTAAGTTAAATAATTAAGCTAATGTAATTAATTTAAATAATTAAATTCAATAATATTCCCTCCCACTTGTGCTACCCTGGGCTTAGTCTTTGGTTGAGAAGTGAAATGCTTAAACACTGGACAGCTTTTCTACTAAAGGGCAGAAGGTGTCCATTTAGCTGCCTGTAGCCATCAGGATTAGGAAAGTTGAAACAACAGGATGTCACTTTCCAAGCCAGCGTGTGGACATTTCAAGGATATGTGAACCTGCTGACACCAAAGAACCAGCTAAATGGGCTGGAGAGATGGTTCAGTGGTTAAGAGCACTGGCTGCTCTTCCAAAGGCCCTGAGTTCAATTCCCAGCAGCTACATGATGGCTCACAACAACCATCTATAATAAGATCTGGGGCCCTCTTCTGGTGTGCAGGTGTACATGCAGGCAGAGCACTGTATATGTAATAAATAAATCCTTTTGTTTGTTTTGTTTTTCAAGACAGGGCTTCTTTGTGTAGACCAGTCTGTCCTTGGACTCAAGGATCCTCCTGCCTCTGCCTCCCAATGCTGGGATTAAAAGCATGGGCCACCATGCCTGGCCAATAAATACATCTTTAAAAAAGAATCAGTGAAGTTTTTGCTTTCAGGTGTCAGGTTGTACAGATGCTTCCCTGACCATGACGGGGTTCAGAGCAGAACAGTCATAGTAGTTTTCCCTCCTCTTTGCCTCCTCCCATCTCCAAGACTGGGCATAGTGTTGCATGCCTATAATCCCAGCACTCCGCAGGCAGAGGCAGGAGAATTGCCGTATGTTCCTAGCCAATGTTGTCTACATAATCTCTTCCAAGCAAACTTGGGCTACATAATAAGACACCCCCCCCCCAGAGGTTGTAAGAAACAACAGCAACACATACATATCCTTGTAAGTATGGAAATTTATAATTAGGGGCTTAGATTACATAGCCGTGGCAACTAGATCCAGATTTAGTTAAACAAAACTAGGCAAAACTGACTGACTTGCCAATAAAGTTGATGCTCTGGCATCAGGGTTGGGTGTGTGTCTTAGGTGGACACCTCACCAGCTCTCACCCTCCCCTGCTGTATGTGGTAGAACCGTTATCTGTTACTGGGAAACTGAACAAGACAGACTTGCCCATGTGGCATAGAACATGTAGTGATTGTGCGCGGTATCAGGTCAGCTGTTACTCAGCTCGGCTCTCAGACCACGGGCGAGTCCCTTCACGCCCCTTTCGTGGCTTCTGCTTGTGAAAGACGTTCACCCTGATCCTGTCTTCTTGCTCGTGGGATGGCACCCAATAAGAATGAAAGGACTTTGAGTGAGAAATTAACAACCCGGTTAGAAAGACAGAACTGTACGAACTGTACAACAAGGTTATGTGTAATTAGGTGTTGGCCGGTGAACACTGAACGGGACCAAAGGATGGCAGCTGTAGACATTCAGGGAAAGGTTAAAAAGAAAGTTCTGATTTAAATCATCAGTCCTCATAGAGCAGAGGTGCTTTTAGCTGAGTCTTGAAGGCAAAGTGGGGCTAGCAGGTAGCTGTGCACCTTACCTCACAGCCCCGGCTCATCTTCTCTATGCGTCTCTCCTGTTCTTCCAGGCCGAGCTCATAGGAAGCCTCACCCACAAGCTCGAGACCCTCCAGGAAGCAAAGGGGAGTCTGCTCATGGACATCAAGTTGAACAACGCGCTGGGGGAAGAGGTGGAGGCGCTGATCAGCAAGCTCTGCAAACCCAACGAGTTTGACAAGTACAAGATGTTCATAGGGGACTTGGACAAGGTGGTCAACCTGCTGCTGTCCCTGTCTGGACGCCTGGCCCGCGTGGAGAACGTCCTCAGTGGCCTTGGTGAAGACGCGAGTAAAGAAGAAAGGGTATGTGGCTTTGCGGGTTGCCCTCTGAGTCCGTGTCCATAGAGACAGGAACCACTAGACACAGGTGACAGTCACTATGGAGCTGAGAGAGCATCTTCCATACAAGATGCGATGCTGACGTGAGGGCTGAAAGAGCATTCAGGAAAGTAGATGCACAGGGCCCAAGGCTTTCTCCTCCCCCCTTGCCTCCTCAAAGAGGTAAAAATACAGTGTTAGCCACTTAAGAGAGAGATAGACAAGCATGCTAGACAGACAGCTAAGCAGACAAGAACCACGGAACTATGGGGATAAGAGAGCAGGGACGAGCAGCTCCAGGGAATCCACCTGGAAGGACAGCACCGATGTGACAGACACTGGGTTTTAGTGTGCAGCGTCCCAAATCTTTACCATGTTGCACCAGCATTAGTAGTCAGGCTCCTTAAGAAACTACAAGTAACAGGAAGAGGAACGGTGCCTCAGTCAGTGCCAAGTCCAGCGTGTTGGTATGCAGTGGCTGGTAGTGGGCAGGGGAGGAATGGCCCCCAGGCCTTCAGAATCTCAGCATCTTGTCTGAGACACTCGTGAGAAGTGTGCGAGGATTTGATACCTTAGTAATCGGAGCTCAGCGTGTGGCCTCAGGTTTTCCTAAGGTGAGTCAGTCAGATGCGGGTTGCTCAGTAATTCAGTGCTCCAGACTGCATCGGGCCTTTGTCTGATCAGGGGAAAGAACCTGTGAGAAGGAGATGTTGACAGAAGTCACCTTTCTGCCCTTCTGCTGTTCCCGAGGCATTATTATAGAAGTCTTGGGAGCCAGCTGGGCATGGTGGTAGCACACGCCTTTAATCCCCTGGGGAGGCGGAGGCAGGCAGATTGCTGAATTCAAGTTCAGCATGGCTGGCCTAGAAGGCAAATTCCAGGCCAGCCAGGGCTACATAGTGAGTGAGAGCCTGTCTCAAAAAGATCTGACAAGCTAGATTACAGAATTTGAGGCCGAGTCACATGAACGTCAGATAATCATAAATAAGGTAATTTGTACTGAGGGGTACTTAGTCACTGGACTTCATGACTGAATTCCACTTTACATTTTCTCAGTCATTTTGGCCTGGAATGTCTGAAAAACAGCTTAATTGACAATTTTTACAAAGGGCTTACTATGGCATGGTTTGTCTAGAAAGTTACTAGCCCAAAGAAGGTAGCTGCTGACCACCGGGCTGCTGTAAGAAACATGTCGTCAGCATCTTTGTCCAATAGAACTTTATTCGTGGTTAGAGGCCCAAGAAGAAACCTGGGAGGAGAGGGGGGTGATTTCTTTAGAGATCAGAAATATATTTTCATTGTTGTGGATGGAGGGGTCCTCAAAACTTGTACAATTGTTACTGTTTTAAAGAATCACTGGCAAGCCCTGTTAAAACACAGATTCAGGGCCCTGCCTGCAGGGGTTAAAACATTTTTTAAGCTTACTTATTTTTCTTTTATAACGTATGGGTATTTTGCCTGTGTGTGTATGTGCGTGACCAGATGAGGACATTACCTGAAGAGGCCAGAAGCAGGCATGGGATGTCCTGGTACTGGAGCTAGAGGCCACTATTGTCACTGCCATGTGGGTGCTGGGACTCCAACCCAGGTGATTGGGAAGGACAGCTGGCGCTCTAACCACTGCGCCATCTCTCCAGCTCTAACCAGTAGGTGGAGAAGGTAGCTGAGAATTGATCTAACGCATCCCCAGGGGACATAAAATACCCTGGAGACGTTGAGGATGGACTCTGTAAGTGTTAGGCCTGAAAAGGTGAGGTTGTTAGCACAGCCATTTAACCACCACATGATGTTTGACATAAGGATAATAAACTTAAATATGCGCATGCGCACACACACCCTTAGCACTGTTTGCCTGCAGGATCCTGGCCCGTATGCTTCCCTGGGTTATGGCCGACTCACATGCTTATTTTCCACTTCCCCGGCAGAGTTCTCTGACCGAGAAGAGGAAGGTTCTGGCTGGGCAGCACGAGGACGCGAGGGAGCTCAAGGACAACCTGGACCGGCGGGAGCGTGTGGTGCTGGATATCCTGGCCAGCTACCTGTCGGCCGAGCAGCTGCAGGACTACCAGCACTTCGTGAAGATGAAGTCCACACTCCTCATTGAGCAGCGGAAGCTGGATGACAAAATCAAGCTGGGTCAGGAGCAGGTCAAGTGTCTGCTGGAATCACTTCCCTCGGACTTCAGGCCCAAGGCAGGGGCCATCTCCCTGCCCGCAGCCCTCACCAGCCCTGTGGCTCCCGGGGGCGGCTCTGCAGTCAGCGGCATCTTCCCAACGTTGACCTCTCCCCTTTAACCCGGAAGACCCCACCGTTGACACTGTTTAACCTGGAAGATGTTTCACCGCAGACTGCAGTTGGAACTGTGGGTTACTGGGGGCTTCCTAGTTAGAAGAGAGAGAGAGATTGTGTCTAGGAACCCCCGGCTTGCCTCTCACGGTTGGTCTTCTTGGAGCTTGCATGCTGCCAGAACCTTCCACGCTCTGTCTTTACTTTGCAGTAGAAGGGAAGCTAGTGACACTGCAGCCCGATGGGTATGTGGTGTGCAGGTTTCCACAGGCTGGAGCAGCATTGATAAGCGTGTGCCACCCTCAGGAATGTAGCCACAGTGGCCTTCCTCGCTGGTGGGCAGTGCCCCATGATGACAGGGGACAAAGGACCAGTCTGCAACACAAAGCCTTAAAAAGACACACACTAAGAAAACTGTAAAACGTTGGACATTTTTGTTATTTATATTTTTAAAAATGAAAAAGATCATTATGTTCGTGTGCTAACCACTTATTTGATTCTATTTTGTGGTGGATGTAGACAGTTACGTTTGAGCTTTGTATTTTGTGAAAACCTTAATGAAGAATTCCAAAGATAGTCAAATTGAATATGGAGATTTTTGTGGGCCTCTTCTTCTGTTCTCATCTGATTTTATTTTGTGTGTACATATTTGTGCGTAGACATGCCGGCGCGTCTATGATGTGTTGCTGGGTGTCAGTGCCACAGTGTGTGTGTAGAGGTTAGGCAACAACTTTATGTGGGTTCTGAGGCTCGAACCTGGGTCTTCAGGCTTGTGGAACAAGCACTTTTACCCACCCAGCCATCTCTCCAGCCTTCGATGTTTATAAGGACCAGTGGCCATTCTAAACTTGCGCTGAACTGGATGAGAGGTCCCAGTTCCCATGGCGCTCAGATCTTACCACATTTCTCCTTCATCAAACACTTTCCCCAGGAGGGCAGCTCTGGCGGCTCAGTCAGTGATGACTTCTCGGCTGCCTGTCATCTTCGCTAGTTTATTGACAGGCAATATTCAAACCTGTAAGAAGTAAGTCCAGATGCTAAGACACTTCAAAACCAATTCCATGCTGCCATCCCATACAGGACTTGAGCTAAATACACTTACTAAGCTACATAATCAGGATTTTTTAAAAAATATTTTTTTAAGGTGGTTTTCCTTAATGTCAAACCTGCTGATTACAAGAACTGATTTCTATTGTCCTATTTTAATGACAGAGTACAAGGGGTTCTGTGGCCCAAGGTGTGAGTCTATTCAAACAAACCAGGAGGAGAATGGCATTATGGGCCAGGAGCCAGGCTGTGTCTAGCCCCTGGAGAAGGCCTCAGCCTCATGTTGTGGGCAGGCGACACACCACAAACTGTGTTTCTGCTTGTTAATGTAGAGGCCATCCAAATGTTTCTTGCTTTGTTCAGCGGAGCTTATACACTGTGCAAGGCCAGCATCTTCCTCGGGGTTATGTTCAAGTGCTTTTCTCTTCATTCAGTCGGGCCATCAGGACTTGGCAGCCAGGGAGCGTTCAGCAGCCACACACCGCGCTACAAGGTTATTTTGAAGTTACTATAGAACACACAACTGACATTTTGTTAGGTGTGGGCCAGTCCAGACGCCTCTGGGTAATTGTCTTTCTCAGCAAACGTCTACAGATGTTCTTGGTAAAATGCCTTGGAGGAATTCTGGGGCTCCTAGGACACAACAGTGCTTAAAATTATTCTTCAAGGATAGTGAGCTGGCTCAGCAGGTAAAGGTGCTTGCTGCCAAGACTGACAGCCTTGAGTTCCGCCCCTGGAACCTGCACGGTGGAAACAGAAAACCAGCTTCTGTGTATACTCCTGACTTCTGCACAGAAGCTGTGGCGCTCTCCGCCCTCACACATGCAGTAAATAAACGTAAGAAAAAGTGCTTGCCCAGGCAGGAGGTCAGGCATGAAAACCTACAGGACATAGGAGGGTGCGCTTGTAACTCAGCAGTTCAGAGGCGGGGCCAAGCACATCCCTGGGGCTTGCTTGCTGGATGGCTGGCTAGCCTAGCTCATTTGGTCAGTTCCAAGCCAGTGAGAGCCCTTGCCCCAAAACACAGGGTAGACAGGGCCTGAGAAAGGACGCCTACGGTTGTCCTCTGGCCACGTTCAAGTACAAACGCTTCAGGGTGACTGGGGCCAATCAACACACATTCTTGGTGACTTTTCTGATTTAGACATACAAGACAAAGTGACTTCACAGTAAAGTGACAAGGGACACTACGTTATGCCACCACTGTAGACACACACACACACAAGCATTGCATCTGTTGTGTTGCTACAATCACTGTCTTTCCTCTGGACGAGTGAGGTACCCAGCAGGTCATTGAAATCTGATTCTTGCATGGATGTGGTCTTCATGGATACTGGATTTGACCCCAATGCTTTGAAGAAACTACTAAACGCCTCCAGCTAGAAAGACCTGTGTTTTCATCCTTCTCCGTCTCTCATTCTTTTCTCACAATTTAAAAAACAAACCAAAACAAAAAAACCCATTTACTGTAGGGGCCTCCTTCCCCTATCAGGGTCTGCTGCTGAGAACAGCGAACGAGCAATCACAGCCACGCCTTCACTCGGGGCTTCAGAACACACGGATCACGGAGCGAGCGTTCACGAGAGTGACTTCAGAGAGACACTGCTCACGTTGGGTGTGGCAGTGTTGCAGCCACCTAAGAATGCACCCGAAACCTGGGAAGTCCCGGGAAAGAATGTTTCCTGTGACCAAGTCAGGAGGTCACCTGGGAAGGTCCTGCCTGCCCCTACAAGCTGGTGACTCAGCCTCCCCTGGTAGCTGCTTCACCCCAAAGAATGAGGGAAGAGACACTCACATGCCATGAATGCTACAAGTGTACTTAATAGGTCTTTTAATCTTTTCACCCACCCACCCCACCCCCCCCCACCCCCAACTCGTCCTGGACCCTCTCAAGTCAATCTCTCACAACTTCCATGTCATTTTTCATTGTAATTACAATCCGCCGAATCCAATTAGTGCTCCCCACATGTGCATGGGGGTAGGGCAACCTACTACTGCCCACATCCTCAAAAATGACTCTTCCCCACCCTCCAGCCACCATCAATAGCTAACAGCTCCTCAGCTAGGAGTGGGACCTTGGGAGGCCCTGTCCAAGCAGAAGCACCTTTTCATGAAATGACTGGGTTTGGTTTTTCTGGGTACTTAGGAAAACATTAGGGTTTTATCCTTGTGTTTCCAAATTCATTGCTATCTAATTTTACTTTTACTTTCCTTCATACGACTTAGCTTTAGCTTGCTACTTCAGATTTTTTTTCCTTTTTTTTTTTTTGGAGAAACAGGTTTATTCATCTTACTACTAGAGAGAAAAGGGACTCTTGTGAAAAACACTTCTTCATTTCCAGGAGGTCTAAAATGATCAGGGACACATGAGGAACTTGCCACACAGAATTTAGTGGCAAAGAATATACAACTGCCTTAACTCTCCAGTGAAGCATCAGATAAAATGATAGCCATTTTCACCCAGCATTGTGTCACACACCTGTAATTCCAGCAGTCTGGGAGGCAGAGGCGGGCGGATCTCTACAGAGTGAGTCCAGGACAGCCAAGGCTACACAGAGAAACCCTGTCTCAAAAAAGAAAAATAAAATCATACCATAAAGGGATGTATGAAAAAAATATATATATATGATTTTAAATAAAATCTTACTTCCTTTTAGAAACAAACTCATTTAATTCCAACTCATGGTTTCTCAAAAGTATGGTCAAGATACCACCTGCATCAGAATCTTCTGGGATGCTCCTTAAAACTGCCACTTGCGCCGGGCGGAGGTGGCGCACCGCACGCCTTTAATCCCAGCACTTGGGAGGCAGAGGCAGGCGGATCACTGTGAGTTCAAGGCCACCCTGGTCTACAGAATAAGTCTAGGACAGCCAAGGCTACACAGAGAGACCCTGTCTCGAAAAACAAAAACAAAAACAAAAAAAAAAAAACCCTGCCACTTGCTGAACCAGGGTAGGCTAGGACCTGGGGTTTAATACTGTGTCTCTGGCTATTCTGGTGTACTAGAGCCACTGCTATGGTCACTTGTACAGTTTCTATTGTTAGGATCACAAGGCTACCGTGAACTTGTGAAATCTCAGATTTTAAAAGATTTTAAAAATAAAAATCACAGAAGTCCAAAGCCACAGCATATGGACTCAGTTCAGCCTCACTAGTCAAGTTACTGTTACTGCCTTCTGCTCTGGGGTAAGCCCGAGTGACGACAAGGCTCCCTGCTCTCCATCCTCTCTTCTCTGGGGGCTGTTTTACATTTAAACAAAGACTGTGGGCCAGATGGAATCTCACTGTCGCACACTCAGTAGTTTGAAGTGCTGCCTCCACGGGAACGGAGGACCACTGACCCCTTCAGCAGGGACCTTAGGATTTTTGCTTCTTCTCAAGTCTCACACCACAAAGGGCGTGTGCGTTTTCCTTTGAGAAGTGAGAGACCAACCCAGTTTCAGAACCACCCTACCCGCTACAATCAAAACGAGGCAGAAAAAAACCAGTGAGACACTGAGTCACTGGTGCTGCGCTTTACAAATGCCTCTCTATAAATGGGAAGCAGATGTGTATGGAGACGTCAGCGTGCCGTGTAAACCAACTGTCTGAAAGAGGAAAGGTAGCAAAAGGGCACACTAAGTAATGGGAAGAAATGACGATGGGATACTAGGAAAGTATGTAAGCACCCTGAAACTGAGACTGTCGGGGCCTAGAGAGATGGCTGCTCTTCCAGAGGGTCTGAGTTCAATTCCCAGCAACCACATGGCGGCTCACAACCATCTATGAGATCCGATGCCCTCTTCTGGCCTGAGAGCACTCAATACATAAAATAAATAAATCTTAGGGTGGGGGAACTGAGACTACCCAAGGAAAGACAGACCTAGGAGGTGATTTGCATGAGCTAGACCCGTGTAGTACTCCCCAGGCAGGCAGGAAACAACCCACCATAGTGCAGACAAATGCAGCCACCAGCACAGACAACAGAGTCCACGGAAAAGCAGGCTCCCCAGTGGGGTCCACTGGATGTTCAGGCAAGAAGAACCTTTCAGAGCTCAGGCCAGTAGCAGCCACAAAGCCGAGCTATAGGGCTGATACTACAGGGTGGCTGGGGAAAAGCCCACATTATAGGATATAGCTGAGAACTCCATCAAATGTCCTCAGAGCCACTGCACTGGCCCGGTAGGCAGAGGCCCCGATAGCACCAGCTTACAAAGCAGTTCACAGCTGATAACTTTTCTGGCCTTATAATGGTTCAAAAGTATAGTCACACAACTATTCTGCTTCTTGCCTTTGGCATAGCATTCAATAAACCACACGAACGCTCATAATAGGGGTTGTGTTAGACGGGTTTTACCCAAGGACAGGCTAATTAAGTGTTCTGAGCATGATGAAGGTAGGCTGAGTTAGATGCTCGGAGTTAGGTGAGACACGGTTCAGCTTAACCACGCCTCCCATTGTTACCGTTTACTGGACAGTGACCCATTTTATCAGCGGGAGTAGCTGCAGTCCTCCTAGCTCACTGCTCTAGTGCCCTCTACTGAGAAAGCCGGATATCGCTCACCTAAAGGAGAGAGTCGTGAGGACGTCTATTTGAAGCTGAGAGGCACAAGCATAGTTCCCCGTATTACTAACTTGGCATTATCTTCTGAGTCTCGCAGCTGTGCACCTGTTAATCCAGAAGCGCCATTTCCCAGATGATAAGGAATATAAAAAGGCATTATCAAGCAGACACCATGTTTCTTGAAGGAACAAGGGTCACACAGAAAAAGCAATTTTCCGTCTGTTTCTTCCAGATGAACCCGATATAATCTGTGGTATTCAAAGTCCTTAAGCCAACAGAGTTAGACTGGGGTCTATTTCAAGTATGAAATTATGTATCTGTTGCTCTGTCTCTCGCCTGACTGAGGTGTGTGTGTGTACACATTTGCGCGTGCAAGCGTGCGTGTATCTCTCTGTGCACTTTTCTGTATTTCATTTCTATACCAGTCATCTTGTTCATTCATCCCCCAAATGGCTGTGATTTTCTGTCTAGAGGCTTGCTATAGTATGCCTGGAGGCTTTTCATGACCTGTGCTGTTGGCTGCTTTTGTGTTCCATACCACTGGCCAGGTTTTCACGTCATTACTTAAAACTCAAGAAACTTTGCCCACACCAAGGCATCCATTCATTCTTGCCTTGCATGGTTAAAACCCTTAAAGAGGTATTTATTTTCACATTGAGAACAACAAATGGTTTTTTTCCATTCCCCCCACCCCCTTTGGTTTCTTTTCAAATCCTATTCCCTGAATCTTTCCCACACATCCTACTGTACGTTTCCTGTTTTGAATGCTAACTATTGAAGATGTAATAGTATTTAAAAGGAAATTGTAAGCCAGGCATGGTGACACACATCTGAAATTACAGCCCTCAAAAAATAATAAAATAAAGGCAAATTGTAAACAGGCTCTTTTGCAAATGTTAGTTCAACACAGAGAAGGGACTCCTGCAAGAAAAGCCGAGATGGAGTGTCACTCCGAGGCCTTCGTAAGAAGAAGCAAAACTGAGTTCTTCAGGCTAAAGGAAGAAGCCACAAAATACAAACAGAAAAGCCCAAAAGACCTAAGATGACAGAGATGGGGAGGGTCAGTGTTGCCAATAAGTACCGACGGTGAGAGAGCTGGATCATCACACTCAGAGCAGTGAGGACGACCCTTACCCCACGAGGCAGAGGAGACTCAACTTGAAGTGGCTGAAAACTTAAACATACACCTAAAGCTCAAAAACCACTAGGAAAAAGTAGAGGAGAAGTTCCATGGCACAAGTGCAGGAGTGATTTCTTAGACAAGACTCCAAATCAGACAATGGAAACAGAACTAGGCGATGGGCTGTATCGGCTGCAAAGCTGCCCAGTATGCGAAATGGTCAGAGCCAAGAGACAACCCAAGGTTAGGAGAAGAGAGCTCCAGATCATGTACTGGACAAACAAGGATGCCCCAACTAACTCAATTACAAGAAAGCAAACAGCTGTGTTCAAAACTGGTGATGGCCTTAAATGGACATTTCACAAAAGAAGACATAAAAATGGCCAACAGACATTAAAATGCTCGACTTTTAAAATTACATATGCATATGGCTAGCAAGATGTCTTGGTTATTAAAGTGTCTGTGAGGGGCTGGAGAGATGGCTCAGTGGTTAAGAGCACTGCCTGCTCTTCCAAAGGACCCGGGTTCAATTCCCAGCACCCACATGGCAGCTCACAACTGTCTGTAACTCCAAGATCTGACACTTTCACACCAATGCACATAGACTAAAACTAAATAAAAATATTTGAAAAAAAAAATAAAGTGTCTGTGTGCAAACGTAAGGTCTGGATTTCAGATCCCAGCACCCATATAAAAGCTGAGTATTGAGGGGGGAGGCTGGAGAGATGGCTCAGAGGTTAAGAGCAATGGCTATTCCTCCAAAAGTCCTGAGTTCAATTCCCAGCAACCACCCGGTAGCTCACAACCATCTATAATGAGATCTGGTGTTCTTTTCTGGCCTATAGGCACAGATGTAGTCATAATACTATATTAAATAGTAAATAAATAGATCTTAATTTAAAAAAACTGAGCATGTGTGACGTTCAACAGAGACAGGCATCTCTTACCAAGCAAGCCACCTAGGTAGACTAGTCACATCAGCCAAGACACAGTTTACCAAAAGGAGGATGGTAACTTGGTAACTAAAGTGAAGAACACTGGATAAAGACATCCACATCAACCTTAGGTGTACACACACACACAGAGAGCGAGAGAGCACTTGCACACACACATATGCAAAGCATACATACAGTCACACACACATATACATACATACATACATATAAACATACATACATACATCCAGCACACACTTGTACCTTCACACACATATACAAAGCACACATACACAGCCACACATACACAATCACACACACACACACACACACATACACACTGAGTGAAAACATAGAAATTCGCACCACAATGAGGTATTTCCTAATTTGTTAGTCTGGCTAGATCTGCTGTTATGGAAAAGATTTTTTTAAAAAAAGCGAAGTGTGGCAGCTCCTGCCTGTAATTCCAGAACCCAGGAGGCTGAAGTGGAGGTGGGGTGGGGTCATCATGCCCTGTGACCTACTTCACGGGCGGGTCAGAGCAGGGTTGCAGGGCCTGCTTCAGGGGAGAACACCAAGAGAGAGCTAGAGTGAGTCTCCTGCTTCAGTCTTCAAATGCCACGGTGCTTTGTTGGGGCAGAGTGGGCTGAACCCTGTCCTGTATGTCACAAGAAAATGCACAAAAGCTGCACTTTATGTTACTAATGGATACAAACCAGCAATGAAAAGAAAATAATTTTAAGAGCTCAGACAAAAAAAAAAAAACAAAAAACAACCAACTAGCCATTTCTCAAAGGGAGCAAAGAGCAGCCAAGTGTGTTAAAGTGGGCCACCCTCTGAGTGATGAGGGAGGCAAACATTTGAATCCCAGTGAGACCCTGTTTTATGTACTGCAGTGACCAATATCAGCTTTGGGAGTAGGCAGAGGGGCTGGGGTTCTGTGTTGCAGGTGAGCATCTGAGCCAGTCAAAAGAACTGCCTGGCAGTTTGTTAGAAAAATGAAACGTTATTTGCCTTATGACTTAGCAACTGCACTTTTAGGTAGTTATCGCAGAGAAATGGATGCACGGCGCTCCCAACTTAATGACTTGACTTTTTGCAGTCAGTAGAACCTGTACTTTGAACTCTGGTCTCTTTCCCAGCTCACTGCTATCCTTGCAAGATGCTGGGCAGGGGCAATGACCTGCCACCGCAACCACGCTCTGATCATGGGATCACCACTTAGCAGAAGGGTTTATGTGTTAGAGGATTTTGACCTTGCTAATGTAAATATGTTTAAAGCAGGATGGCCTAAGTTCTAATGCTCAGAAAAACCAGACAAAAGTCTTCGTAGAAGCTAACCACAGCAGGATGGAGGAGGAGGAGGAGAAGAAGAAGTAAAGAAGAAGAAATAATAAGTAAAACAGAGGTGTGGAGCATGCCTTTATTCCTAGCACTTGGGAGGCAGAGACAGGCAGATCTTTATGAGTTTGGGGCCAGCTTTTGTCTGCAAAGCTGTCCAGAACAGCCAAGGCTACACAGAAAAATCCCTTCTCAAAAAGAAAAAGAAGAAAAAGAAAAACAGAAAGAAAGAAAAAGGGAAATGGTGGGATGGAAAGCTCCCTACTGAACTGAACAAAAGGGAACTTTCTGGAATGAGAGAGTTTCTGCATCTTTGGGAGGTAGTCATTCCACTTGATGTGTTCAAAACATTTACCCAAGGCTTGGCTTCTTGGCACAGTAAATGTTTCATCCTGAAGGATCTGGGAAAACAGCTGTGCAAGAGTTCCCTCACTTCCCTTGCCTTCTCCGAAGATCACAAGACCTCAGAAGGGTGTCCTCCCCTCCTTCAGCTCTGACATCTCTGATGAGAAAGATGCTGCCCTCAACCCAAAGAGAAGGAGTGTCCTGACCTTAGAAGATGCAGAGACAATGGGCATGGCGGTGCACACCTGTACTCCCAGCACTCAGGGAGAAAGAGATAGACAGATCTCTGTGAGTTCAAGGCCAGCCTGGTCTACAGAGAGAGTCCAAGATAGCCAAGGCTACACAGAGAAACCCTGTCTTGAAAAACCAAAAGAAGAGGAGGAGGAGGAAGAGGAGGAGGAGGAGGAGGAAGAGGAGGAGGAGGAGGAGGAGGAGGAGGAAGAAGAAGAAGAAGAAGAAGAAGAAGAAGAAGAAGAAGAAGAAGAAGAAGAAGAAGAAGAAGAAACTGCAGGGACATGGAGGAGACCGCAGACAAGCGGGCCTGGCTGAACTCCCGCCACTGTAGTCTCCTTAGACCTTAAGCTCAACCATCTTCCTTACGACCACTCACTTTTCATCCAGCCTAGGGGAAAAGGCTCATTTGTCCATTTCCTCTTTCTTTCTTCTTGTTTTGGGGGCTTTTGTTTTGTTTTGTTTTGGGTTTGGGTTTGGTTTTTCTTTTTTTCTTTTTTGGTTTTGGTTTTTCAAGACAGGGTTTCTCTGTGTAGCCTTGGCTGTCCTGGACTCACTTTGTAGGCCAAGCTGGCCTTGAACTCACAGCAATCTGCTTGCTTCTGCCTCCTGAGTGCTGGGATTAAAGGCGTGCGCCACCATGACCAGCTGCATCTTTATTTTCTTATGGAGGCTCCCTTTAAAACATATATTCAATAAATACGAGGGTGTTCCCTTGTTTGTCATTTGTATTTTTCTTGCTGTTGTTGTTGTGGTTTTTTTGGGGGGTTTTTTTTTGTTTTTTGTTTGTCATTTGTAATTACATCCTTGCTCATGAATCTAAGCCAGGCAGCAATTCTTCTTCCTTTCCACACAGGCCCAGAGAGGGCTTTGTCCTCCATCTATTCACTGGAGAGCCTGGAGGTAGACTTCACAGTATTTCATTGGACTTTATTATGCTCTTTTAACAAATAAAAAGCATATCGGCTGAAATAAGACAGGAAGTTGTCACTCACAACCACCAAGATATCTGTGGGCATTCAGGAGAGGGGTGGCTCTGTTTCAGGATACTGTAGCGGTTTGTGGTTCTTTCTCTCAGTCTGCCATCCCCTATGCCTAAAGACGCAAGAAAAGAAAAAGAGAAAGCAAATTCCTTTTTAAAATGGGAAGCCCAGGAGATGGAGAGATGGCTCAGTGGTTAGGAACACTGGTTGCTCTTCCAGAGGACCCGGTTCAATTCCCAGCTCCCACATGGTAGATAACAACCATCTATAACTCCAGTCCCAGGGAATCTGATGCTGTCTTCTGGCTTCTGAGGGCAACACAGAGAGAGAGACAGAGACAGAGACACAGAGAGAGAGAGAGAGACAGAGACAGAGACAGAGACAGAAACAGAGAGAGATGTGACAGACATACGTGCAGTTAAAACACTAATACATACAAAATAAAAATAAATAAAAATCTCAAAAGAATTTTTTAAAAGGATGTGGACTTCAGAGAGGAGAGGTATAGCTCACTTGGTAGGAGGCTTATCTAGCAAGCATCAGGCCCTGTCTCTCAGCACCATGCAAAGCAAACATGGTGGCACATGTCTGTTGTCCCAACACACAGGAGTTGGAGGCAGAAGGATTTTCATCCTCAGCTTCACAGAAGGTGGGAGACTGGCCTAGGCTACATACGACCATGCCTGAAAAAAGAAAAAGAGCAACAGCACGCAGCCTAAGTTCCACACACCACTTTTCACTGGCTCAGGCATATGACCAGACTTGGAAAATGTCACCTGTGGGTAGATGAACACATGTGCAGATAAAACTGTGTGGGAAGTAACATGGCACAGTAACAGCGTGGGCGAGTGCTTGCTCCCTCCCTCCCAGGGTACCAACTATAAACTCTATGTAAAACAAACACATACCGTTTGAAAGAGAAAAGAACAGGAGCCGGGCGTGGTGGCACACACCTTTAATCCCAGCACTCGGGAGGCAGAGGCAGGCAGATTGCTGTGAGTTCGAGGCCAGCCTGGTCTACAAAGTGAGTCCAGGATGGCCAACGCTACACAGAGAAACCCTGTCTCGAAAAAAAAAACCAAAAAAAAAAAAAAAAAGAACGAGGAAGGACAGAGGATTTCAGGTGGTATTTTTGATCTGTAAAGCTTGTGTCCTAGGGCTGGAGGCACTGGCTGCTCTTTCAGTAACTTTGGTTCCTAGAACCCCCACAGCCAATCACAAGCATCCTTACTTCAGTCCCAGAAGATCCAACGCCCTCTTCTGGCCTCCATGGGCACTACATACATGTGATGCGCAGACATACATGCAAGCAAACGTACAGACACATAAAAAGAAACAGAGAAAATTGAAAAAGAAAACTAAAAGGGCTGGGGAAGATGGCTCAGAGGTTAAGAGCACTGACAGCAATGACTGCTCTTCCAGAGGTCCTGAGTTCAACTCCCAGCAACCACATGGTGGCTCACAACCATCTATAATGAGATCTGACGCCCTCTTCTGGTCTGCAAGCATTCAGGCATAATAAGTAAATAAATAAATCTTGAAGAAGGAGGAGGAGGAGGAGGAGGAGGCGGCTGGGCGGTGGTGGTGCACACCTTTAATCCCAGCACTCGGGAGGCAGAGGCAGGTGGATCGCTGTGAGTTCCAGGCCAGCCTGGTCTACAAAGCAAGTCTAGGACAGTCAAGAGAGATCTGTCTCGAAAAACCAAAAAAAAAAAAAAAAAAAAAGAGAGAGAGAGAGAGAAAACCAAAAAACATAAGCTCTGCCCAGATTTCTGACTAAGCCCAAAACAGTGCATTTTCAGGGCACTCTGCAGGGAAGGCCATCTCAAAATGTCTGGGCTGATGAGACGGCTCAGCCAGAAGAGTGTGTGCCATGCAAACCTGGTTAACCAAAGGTCAGTTCCCAAACTCGGGACAAATGGAAGAAAGAAACTGACTCCATACAGTTGTCTTCTGTCTTTCTGCTTGTTTGTTTGTTTGTTTGTTTTTCAAGATAGGAGTTCTCTCTGTAGGCTTGGCTGTCCTGGACTCACTTTGTAGACCAGGCTAGACTCGAACTCACAGCGATCCGCCTGCCTCTGCCTCCTGAGTGTTAGGATTAAAGGTGTACGCCACCATGCCAGGCTTGTCTTCTGTCTTACACACAACAGCCATGGCATGGATTCCCACACACATCATGCATACACACAATAATACAACTTTTAGAAAAATAATATAGATCATAACTGAACTGAGCTTTGAGCTGTTGCCTAAGGAAATGACTGTTGAGATGTGACGGAGCCAGAACTTTATGGGCTTGTACGATATTTCCACCACCTTGAGAAAAGCACCCCACAGTTTCTTCTGAAATACCTCCCAAGAAATACACAGCAGAGCTCAAAATCTCCAGGCTATAATACTCTCATTTGCACCGAATTACAAACTTGCCTGGCCCAGGAAGCAGCAGGAATGTGAACTCCAATCTCAAAGGAAAAGCAATTAGCACAGGCTGACTCAGGGGCAGCTCAGAAGTTGGAATTAGCACCGGAAGGCTTGAAGGCAGCTACCTTAAGTGTGCTCCAAAAGGAACAAAGAAAAAGGGCCAGAATGAGAGCCCAAAGTGGGTGAAAAGCTAGAAACAACTCCAGAGAAACAATGATGCAAGCGAAACATGAAAATTTATAAAAGTGAAAAAATACAGAACACAAATGAAAAAATTGCATTCAACAATCCCAAAGAAAACAGTGGTACTAGAGAATGGAAAACAGAGGGGACAAACATAAGCCACACAGCAGTCCCAAGTCTAACCTTGTAAATGAATAACTACTCTAACTTAGGAAAAAAAAAAAAAAGTATTGGCCTCAGTGTTTTGTCCACCTGTATAGAAGTACGCTGCTTCCAGGAGGCCAGGAGGGGGCGCCAGATCCCTCAGAACTAGAGATGCCTGAATTACCGTGTATGTGGGTGCTGAGAACTGAATCTCGGTCCTCTGTAAGAGCTGCAAGTGCTTTTTAACTTCTGAGGCATCTCTATAGCCTTAAAAATTTTTATTTGAGTCAGGGCCTGGCATGCCCCAGGTTGGTTGCCAAACATTGTCCTTAGTGCCTTTAGACATCTGCTGAGTGCTGGGATTACAGGTGTGGGCCACCAAGCCTGGTCTCTACGTACAAACTTGACAACAGAGCTTCATGCCTGCTAGGCAAGCACTCTGCCAACGGAACCACAGTCCCGAACTCATTGCACTACATTTCAGTTACAGCTTTTCTGAATAAATTAAGAGGCAAGACCTAACTCTAGTTTTTTTTTAATGATGTGTTCAAATATGCTTGTATAAGCTAATAGATTGAAAGTAATTAAATGAGCAAAGATAAACTATGCTGTCAACAAGTAAAAGACTGGAGAGATGTCAGGTGGTGGCGCACGCCTTTAATCCCAGCACTCGGGAGGCAGAGGCAGGTGGATCTCTGTGAGTTTAAGGCCCTCTTGGTCTATAGAGTGAGTTCCAGGACAGCCAAGGCTGCACAGAAAAACCCTGTCTTGGGGAAAAAAACACTGGAAAGAATATGATAATATTAGAAAAATAAACTTCCAGATTAAAAATATTAACATAAAGTAGATATTTTGTAATGATGGAGGTATTGCTTTACCAGAAACTCATATATATGTACCGAAACACAGACAATTTTTAAAAGGGCAACAAAATTCTATAATCTTAATCTTTCTCTTTCACCAATTTACAGAAAAACTAGACCAAAAACAAAACAGCCAAAATTTCAGCAAGAACACACAGGGTTTGAACCAGACCAACCACCTTGACCTAATGACACATAACACTATGCTTACCAACCAAAGGAGGCAACTCTCCTGGTGGCCTGTGGCTGTGATCCCAGTACCTGGGAGTCTGAGGCAGGAAGACTGCAGCTCAAGGCCAGCCTGAGACACTTAGTAAGTCCCCATCTCAAAAGAATGCAACAGAATCAGCAAGATTGATCCATGAATAAAACTGATCACGGCCAGGCCTGACCACTCGGGGTCAATCCCCAGAATCCACCATGTAGGAGAGAGAACCAACTGCTGCAAGTTGTTCTCCGGCCTCTTGCACACGCACATGCCATTGCACACACACATGCCATTGCACACGCACATGCCATTGCACACACATGCTGTGTCCTCCCCCCCCTCAGTGAATGGATGAATTCAGTGAACGTATAGGGCTGGGGATTGCTCAGTGGTTATCTCTGGCCTAGCAAGCCCCTCCCATAGTTTCCTACTGTTTACAGATCAACAAATGGGTTTTGTCGTCCCTTGTTCTCCCTGCAGAAGCAGGATGTCAAGGGACTGTCAGCATTTGGAATGCACTCTGCTAAGATGCCACATTGTGCCACCTTCAGAAGTCTGCCCATGGCTTCCCTGTCAATCACAAGAGAACCAACAAGTAGAGAGTCAAGGCCAAGAAGCTGTGTGGACCAGGGCTGGATACCACATGCGCCCTGTGAAAGGAACAGCGCCTAGACCCAAGAGAGCAGCTTTGCAGCCTCTAGCTCATCTGAGAGTGCCAACAATTACTCACGCAGTAAATACTCTGTTCCCAAAGTTTTTATATATATATATAGATAGATTTATGAAACAGACAAGAACTCAAAAATAGGCTGGTACTTAAATACTCACTTGCTTTCCAAAAGGGCATCGAAAGCAATTAACCAGGAGGAAAGGTTTGATTTCTAAATAAAGCTGTAAAAACAATGCCCATATGGAGAAGAAGTAAATCTGGTCCTTAATTCACCACCAAAGTCATTTTGAATGAATCATAGATACAAACATAAACGCTGTAGTCATATGGTGCTCCAGTGGGAAACATGAGCAAATGTGTTTGTGACTCAGGAAGAGATAAGGCTTTATAAACTGGCTACAGAAAACAAATATTAACTTTCACTGAAATTTAAAACTTCTGCTCATCATAGCTAACATGAAAATACTGACGAGACAGACCATCAGTTGGAGGTTATATTCATGATACATATATGACAACAAGAATGTCTCTAGAGGGCTGGAGAGATGGCTCAGAGGTTAAGAGCACTGTCTGCTCTTCTAAAGATCCTGAGTTCAATTCCTAGCAACCACATGGTGGCTCACAACCATCTAGAATGTGATCTGATGCCCTCTTCTGGCCTGCAGGTGTATATGCAGGCAGAGCACTGTATACATAATAATAAATAAATAAATCTTTAAAAAAAAAAAAAGAATGTCTCTAGCAGTTGAGACAAGGATTCTTTCTTCCTTTTGTCTTTTGTTTTGTTTTTGTTTGCTTGTTTTTTGAGAAAGGGTTTCTCTGTGTAGCCTTCGCTGTCCTGGAGTCACTCTGTAGACCACGCTGGCCTCGAACTCACAGCGATCCACCTGCCTCTGCCTCCCTAGTGCTAGGGTTAAAGGCTTGTGCCACAGGCAGTCTTTCAAATTGGCCTTTGAGCAAACACTTCATGAAAGCAGAAACACAAACGGGGAGTCATCAACCGAATGAGCGCTCACCACAGTTAATCATCAAGGAAAGGGGAAGTTAAAGTACCATGCATGAGTCAACCCCACAACAATGCCTAAAACCCAGTACACTGGCTGCCATGGTCAGGACTGAGTCCGGAACCCCGTCTAGGGGGTGGGGAGCGAACGAAGAAAAGAGCCTCACCTACAGCAAGGTGGGAGTTTCCTAGCCTGCTACAACCTGAAACACTTTTAAGTTTCTTATGTAAAGCACAGAGGGTGGAGTTAACTCCTCCGAGAGGAGGTCTCTGTAGATGGGCAGTCTCCCTTGTGGGCAGGTGGGAGGAGGAGGCTGCAGTCCTGGTCTTTGCTCGAACTTATTAATCATTCATGAACACTCAGACTCAGACTCCCAAAGAAAGTTTTGGTGCTTCTCTTGAGCCTGGGCTCAATGGCTTTGCCAGTTTCCCAAGGCCTTGGAGTCCTTGACATGGCTTTACTCTAGTCGACACCCTGGATGATCTATCCATCTCTATATCTATCTATCTATCTATCTATCTATCTATCTATCTATCCATCCATCCATCTATGACATAAATGCATTTAATGTGTGTCTACTCATGTACTTATCTGTATGGGAGTGCACGCTGAAGTCAAGAGGGCAACTTGCAGGGGTGAGTTCCTACCTACTGTTGAATCCTGGGTAATCAAGCTCAGGTGGTCAGGCTTAGCTACAAGTGCCTTCACCTGCTGACCCATCTTGCTGGCTCTAAATTCCACCCTTCAAGAGTCATTCCTTTTAACACTGGGTCATGTTGAAACGCCAGTAGTTGACTACATTTGGGCAAGCTGTACTTAATCAACTCCATTTTTCATGTGCTTGCCCAGGGTGCACTCCTGTCTCTGTCCACTCCCAAATATGATTCTATAAAAAGATAGAACACCGGGGCTGGAGAGATGGCTCAGCGATTAAGAGCACTGATTGCTTTTCCAGAGGTCATGAGTTCAATTCCCAGCAACCACATGGTGGCTCACAACCATCCACAATGAGATCTGGTGCCCTCTTCTAGCATGCAGTACATGCAGGCATAATACTGTATACATAATAAATAAATAAATAAATATTTAAAAAAAAGAACACCGTGGCCCCTCTGTGTCTGCACACAGCCTCTGCTTCATGAGGACAGTGGAAAAGATTGACATAGCTAAACTTTTAGAAACTCCCGGTGGTTGCACCCACACCTGTTGAGCTGTGGTGACCAAAACACCAGCCAGACTCCAAGGAAGCCATGCTCTCAACTACATGCAAATAAAAGCAGAGGTACCCCATGCCCCACCCAGGGTTCCTAACAATCCCACAAGTCCCAAGTGAGACACTCCCCATCTCTGAAGTCTTTAGATTCCCTCCCCTTGCATTATCCCATTTCACCCCCCATTTCAAAATGCCTCATCTGTTTACAACATAGGTTTGTAGCCAAACAGTCCACTCAGACCCCGAGTTACCAGTATCCTGTGCCTTAGTTAGGCCACCTGTGGAATGGGCACAAATAACTCAAAGCTTAGATTGAAGAGCAGGTGATTTTGTATATTCAACGATCGATGGTCCCTGATTGGCTTCTTCTTGGCTTTATGATGGTGCAATTTGCATTTAGTAGAAGCTACACCTTTCCCTGGACTGGTAATACACAGTGCCGTACTCTCTGAGGCAGCCATACATGAACACAAGAGAAATAGTCAGCACGTGGCAGTGCCCTATGACACTAAAGTATGTTCGGCAGGTTAGGTGCAGCAAATGTACTTCCTTAATGTGTTGCCCACACTGCCCTGAACTCACAGCCCTAAAAGATCTGTCCATCGCAGCGAGCCAAGTAGTCAGGACATCTAGGAGAGCACCACTGTGCCTGGCTTCTAAATATGTGGACTACATTTTTACTGATAACATCTTCAGCTTTCAGTGAGGTTATCAGAATGCATCCCACGCTAAGCGAAAAGAGCATGTGTGTGCCTACGGGCAGCATCTAGGCAGTGGGGCTGTCACAGCTCTTGTTTAGTTAGCCCAGATGTGGGTAACAGAGCCATGAGCAACACACACAATTGGCTCTGCCCTCCTCTGGGTGCCCAGAGCCTCTGAAATCTTGGCAGCAACAATAAACATGAAAACCTGACGGCCACCCTGAACCTCCTCTGCCCCCTGCCCCACCCCCAGGACTGCCTAAAACGGGTTGAGTTAGTAGCCACCACCCTGGTAATTCCGTTCCCAAAGACACATGTGCTTGAGGCACACAGGCCAACTATGAGTGTGTCACTTACTGTCCTTGTCTGCTTCTCTGCCGCTGTGGTAAGCACTGATCAAAAGCAACCTGAGGAGGAAAAGGGTCTGTTTGGCTTACAGGTTGCTGTCCGTCATTGAAGAGAGCCAGGAACTCAAGGCAGGAGCCTGCAGGCAGGCAGGCAGGTGCTGAAGCAGAAACCAGGAAAAGAACGCTGCTTCTGCTCTCTTAGGGCTTGGTCAGCCTGCTTGCTTTCACAACCCAGGACCACCTGCCCAGGGGTAGCACCGCCCACAGTGAGCTGGACCCTCCCACATCAATTATCAATTGAGAAAACGCTCCCCAGACTTGTGTATCACAGGCCAATCTGATGGAGATAGTTCCTGAATTGATGGTTCCTTCTTTCCAGGTGTGTCTTGGTGTTTGGTGCTGTGAAGAGACACCACGGCCAAGACAACGCTTATAAAAGAGAACATTTAGTTGGGGCCGGCTTACAGTGTCAGAGGTTTAGTCCACTTTCTTTTTCTTTCTTTCTTTCTTTTTTTTTTTTTTTTTTTTGGTTTTTGGTTTTTCAAGACAGGGTCTCTCTGTATTAGCCTTGGCTGTCCTGGACTCGATTTGTAGACTAGCCTGGCCTCGAACTCACAACGATTCACCTGCCTCTGCCTTCCGAGTGCTGGGATTAAAGGCGTGCGCCACCACGCCCGGCTTTTTTAGTCCATTTTCTTTTTTTTGTTTGTTTGTTTGTTTGTTTGTTTCGAGACAGGGTATCTCTGTGTAGCCTTGGCTGTCCTGGACTCATTTTGTAGACCAGGCTGGCCTCGAACTCACAGCGATCCTCCTGCCTCTGCCTCCCGAGTGCTGGGATAAAAGGCGTGCGCCACCACGCCCGGCTTTTTTAGTCCATTTTCAATCGTGGCAGGAACATGTAAGTACACAGGCAGACATGCTGGGGAAGTCAACATCTGGATCTACAGGCGGGGGGTGGAGGCGGGGGACGGGACACGACAGCCGCTCCGGGCTTGGAAAGAAACCTCAAAGCTCCACCCCCGGTAACACACTTCCGCCAACAAGTCCGCACCTCCCAACCCTCTGAACTAGCGCCACTCCCTGGTGACCAAGCATTCAACAATGAGCCTATGGGGACCATTCTTATTCAAACCACCACAAGGTGACTCCAGTTTGTGTCAAGTTGCCAAAAACTAACCAGCACACTTGCCTTGTCATAGTCCCCGCCTGCTGGCCTGGTCCCTGCTGGCTAGCCTGGACCTGGGCCCTCTGACTACGTCCTCAGAGACAACCAAAGGGAATGACGTTGGTGGCACTGACAAACTATGGCGGTGGTCTGCTCTGGATGTCTACTCCAAGCCATTTGACGCCTCCAGTTTTCAGTCTCCTCAGGTCCCCTCTCACAGCCTATAGCCAATCCTTGCAGGCTTTGAACCCTTCTCCTGCCTACTAGCCCACTCTCGGGAGCTAAAGGAGCAAAACCACCATTCAAGCTCTCAGCTTTGTTGCCCTCTTAAACCGTCCCTCATTTTCTCCCAAACACGTGCAAATCCTGCAGCTGAGAGAACTAAGTCTACTTAAACCACAGCGAGTGAGGTCTCCAGAAAAGTACCGGAAATTCCGGGTGCTTATGGAATCCCAGTTTAGATACTTCACCCGCATGCCTCACTGCCTGCCTCTAATCTGAGCCATAAGGAGGACATAAGGAAAGGAAGGACAAAAATAGTTCTGGCAAGGAGGCAGCCATGGGTACAGAAAGCAAGAGGGATTACTAAGCCCTAAGATGTTTCTTTTCTTTCTTATTTTGTTTTATTGTAAGTGAATTTATTTATTTTTAAATATATTTTATTAATTTATTCATATTACATCTCAATTGTTATCCCATCCCTTGTATCCTCCCATTCTTCCCTCCCTCCCTCGCATTTTCCCCTTACTCCCCTCCCTTATGACTGTGACTGAGAGGGACCTCCTCCCCCTGTATATGCTCATAGGGTATCACGTCTCTTCTTGGTAGCCTGCTATCCTTCCTCTGAGTGCCCTTAAGATGTTTCTTACAAACCATCTCCCTACTTTCTGATCTCTCTACCATGAGCTAGAACCAAAACGCTTTAACAGCAGTCAGCCAGGGGCTGCTGAGATGGCTCGGTCAGCCACTTGCATACAAGCCAGTCAACCTGAGTTTGAGCCTCAAGACCTGTGGTGGAGGGTGAGACCTGACCCTGAAAGTTGTCTTTTAACCTTCACACGGGGGCTGTGGCACATACACATACATACAAAATCATAGGCAATGAATAATGTTGGCAAAAGCTGGGCATGGCGATATATGATTGTAATCCCCGGCTTCAGGAAGGTGAGATACAAAGATTGCCACAGGTTGGTGGTCAGCCTGGGCTACAAAGTGAGTACCAGGCCAGCTGGCCAGCCTGGGCTACAAAATGAGTACTAGACCAGCCAGGGATGTATAACAAGAAAGACCTGACTTGGAAAAACTTTTTTTTTATTTTTATTTTTTTTATTTTTTATTTTTTTGGAAAAACTTTTTTAAAAAAATATTTATTTATTATGTATACATTGTTTTGCCTGCATCTACCCCTGCATGCTAGAAGAGGGCACCAGATCTCACTATAAATGGTTGTGAGCCACCATGTGGTTGCTGGGAATTGAACTCAGGACCTCGGGTAGAGCAGGTGGTGCCCTTAACCTCTGAGCCATCTCTCCAGCCCTTGGAAAAACATTTTTAAAAATTAAAAATAAGCCAGATGTGGTGGCACCCAACTTTAACTGCAGCACTCAGGAGGCAAAAGCAGGCGTATCTATGAGTTCAAGGCTAGCCAGGGCTACACAGAGAAACCCTGTCTCAAAAGATAAAAAAGATGGTTGGCCAAGAACATAACCCATCCCAAGCCACTAGACTTTCATGTTTCCTGCCTTTGGTACTTAGGAAAAGATTAGAAGTCCACACTGCATCCACATTTCCATGTGGCTTCCTTCACATATAAAACATCAGAAGGATGCAGTTTGTTCCATAAACTCAGACTGCAGCAGGCCCAGTGTTCTGTTCCCTCCTTCCATGAGGAACACATGCTTAGGTGTTACAACGATGTCTAGGAAACCAAAACCAATCAAAGCAATTAGGCAGTGTGAGTCAAAAATGGTTTAGAAAGACCATTGGTAATTATTATTATTTTTTTTTTTTTGAGACAGGGTTTCTCTGTGTAGCCTTGGCTGTCCTGGACTCCCTTTGTAGACCAGGCTGGCTTTGAACTCACAGCAATCCGCCTGCCTCTGCCTCCCGAGTGCTGGGATTAAGGCGTGTGCCAGACCATTGGTAATTATATCCACGAGCTGCAACAAAACCACTCCTTTTTAGATTTCTGTGGAATGCATTTCTGATGCATTGGCTGAATTTGCTGCGATCCCCACCCCCAGCCCCCACACCTCCCTTATGCCAACTGGGGTGCCTCAGACTCAGAGGAAACCATCCCTGATCAATCGCATATTGTGCCACTCTGTGGTCTTCCGCTGTGAAGTCCCTTTGGGGTCATAGGGTTACTGCTCACTTAACCTGCCTGAAGGGATGAGTTCATGGGGCTCCCCCAGCTTCCCAGGGTGGCTCTTCTCAGGGCTGTCACTCAACAGTCTCTGGGCAGCCAACCTTCCCGCCCCCGCCCCCACCCTCCCACCCCATCCTGGAGAAGTCCCAAGGCCAGGCAGTCTGAAGAGACATTTCAAGCACCAGGCTGATTCTGCACTGTGCACAAAGGCCACACCCTCTCTCCAGGGCCCTGCAGCTCTGTGGTGCCCTGGGCTTCTTCTTGGGAGGGAAGGAGAACTCAGTCAGCAATTCTTCCTGGCCTTGCTTCTTGGGTCCGCGAACCTAGTGGGAGATGCTAGATCCTGCTTCATCCCACTGTTTTGGAAGGACCCTGCTGTTTGGGGTTGCAGTCCTTGGCACTAGATGAAGGACTCCCTCTCCACAGCCTGACTTCATCTGGAGAGCGTCTTTAGGCACAGATGCCCCTAACCGCCTTTGACATATGGCCCTTGACACAGTTCCCTGCTAGCTCTCCTCTCCCTGCGCCTATAGGATAATTAGGTACTGTGTTCCTGTTCATATGATAGGAGGGTGCTGCCAAATGCAAATCAAGCATCCTTGAAGTGCCTAGTTCCAACCAGTTATGTACACCTATGCTAGGAGCCCCCCACCCACCCTATGTACACCTATGCTGGGAGCCCCCCACCCACCCGCTCCCCCCACCCACCCACTCCCCAAGGACTATATAGCCTTTGTTCTCCCCAAATAAAGTTGAACTAGCTCCCTGAAGTGGAGTCTTTCTTCCTCATGTTCCCGGCCTTCCTAGCCCTGGCACCTCATTGTCTGCTCCTTCTCCCCCTACACATACACACACAGAGAAGAGGAGACCCATTCCACTGTGGCAAAGCAGAGCAGTCGGGTAGTGGGAAGCCTGCTTTGGGGTTTCAAAGGGCTGCCAACAGGAGCTGGGGGAGGGCTGGGGCAGATGCAAGCCTTGGGTTTCAGGATTTCCTGGAAGAGACAGCCATGTGTTGTCACTCACAAGTCCTGCTGTGCTTCTAAATGGCTGCAGAAGGCACTTTGGAATCTGCTTGCCAGATTTAAATTTTTAGCCATCAAGAACCTTGATTTTTGTGCGTTTTAATTTTCTGACTCCCACCCCACCCCCTCAAAGTGGACTATTTAAATCAAAGTCCAGATTTCTTTCTGTGGCTCCCGAGAGAACTCTGCCCCCTCCCTTTCTCATGTGCCTGCCTTCAGGGGTCCACTCTACTGCTTTCATCCTTTTCTGGCCCTGTTCCCTCTCTGCCTCTCCAACCATCTGACCCAATGTCTTCTCAGTCTAATCATGGCACTGCTCCCCTGGGCTCCATATAGCGGCTGCTCCTGCAACTATCTTACAAGGGAGAGATGGAAGAACCGCCTTGTGTGGAGCCCACACCACCAGAGGCTTTTCAAGGCCAGGATATCTCAGGTCACTCACTACCATTTGCTGAAGTTTCTGAAATTGATTTTTTTTTAATTTTTAAAAAAATTTTTTAAAAATATTTATTTATTATTATGTATACAGCGCTCTGCTTGCATGTACCCTTGCAAGCCAGAAGAGGGGGCCATATCACATTACAGATGGTTATGAGCCACCATGTGGTTGCTGGGAATTGAACTCAGGACCCTTGGAAGACCAGGCGGCGCTCTTAACCACTGAGCCATCTCTCCAGCCCTGATTTTTTTTTTTAAGATGAAAAACGTGGATTGCTCAGTCAGTAAAGTGCCTGCCTCACAAACAGAAAGACCTGAAATAAAGACCCAGAATCTACATTTTAAAAGCTTAAGTAGTCCTGATGCTGGCAAGGCAGAAACAGGAGGGTCCCCAGGGCTCTCTGGTCATCCAGTCTAGCCAAATCCATGAGCTCCAGGCCAATGAGAGACCCTGTCTCAAAGGAAGTGGATGTCACTCTGGAGGAAGACATCTGAGAATGTCCTCCAGCCTTCATGAACACAAGGATACATCCATGTTTGCACACACCTCCCCACCGCAAATACACAGCACATAGATAAATACTAATAATTCTAATTAACTGAAAAAAAAATGCCCTGTTATGATTTGAATGACGGTCATGTTCGAGTGCTTGGTTTCCAGCTTGTGGCATTTGTTTGGGAGGCTGTGGAGCCTTTAAGGAGGTGGGACATAGCTAGAGGAAGTGGATTGTGAGGGGCTGGCCCTTGAGGGTTCTAGCTCAGCGCCTTGTCCAGCTCTCTTAGCTTCCTGGCCTGCCCAGCCATCTTTTCCTCAGCCCCATGGCTTTCTCCACCACCATGGACTGCACCTTTTCAAACTGTGAACCCAGACAAAGTCTTTCTCCCTTAAGTTGCTCTGTCTGGCGTTTTGTCACAGAGACAAGAAGAAAACAGCAGGTCACCAAGGTCACACGGGCAAATTATCTCTTGACGCACATTTGCAATGTAATTGGACTATTGACTAGAGACGTTGTCGGAAGTCCAGCTATGACCCTCTCCTGTCCACTGCCCCTTAAAGAACCTCATGACTGGGGCAGGAGAGGTGGCTCAGAGGTTAAGAGCACTGGCTGCTCTTCTAAAGGTCCTGAGTTCAATTCCCAACAACCACATGGTGGCTCACAACTATCTAAAGTGGGATCTGGGGCTGGAGAGATGGCTCAGTGGTTAAGAGCACCACCTGTTCTTCCAAAGGTCCTGAGTTCAAGTCCCAGCAACCCAACCACATGGTGGCTCACAGCCATCAATAATGTGATCTGATGCCCTCTTCTGGCCTGCAGGTGTACAACCAGACAACGCTGTATACATAATAATAAATAAACATTTAAAAAAAATAAAAATAAAGTGGGATCTGATGTCCTCTTCTGGTGTGCAGGTGTACATGCAGGCAGAACACTGCATATATAATAAATTTTAAAAATCTAAAAAAAAAAAAAAAAAAAAAGGAAGGAAGGAAGACCCTCACGATATCTTGTTTCTTATCTGGCTCTCAACAAAATTGAGGGGAGAAGCAGAATGACCACATGGTGTCAACCCCTTCCTATGCTCAAAAATATGAGCTCATACATCATATACCCTTCCCCATCTGTGTTTTGAGAGAAAGTCTCACTATGTGCTCCAGGCAACCTCTGAACCATTGATCTTCCGGACTCAGCCCCCTGAGTGTTGGGGTCTCAGGTAAAGGCTACCTCCCCTTGGTGAGATCTCATAAGAGGACCAGGACCGCATGCCACCTTTGCTGGGTCCCTGATGACGAGGTAGGGCATGTTTCGCTTTTACAGCCATGGCTGGTTTTGCACCCCCACAACATTTGACCACTTTTAAAGCTGTTTGTTTTGTTTTGTTTGTTTGTTTGTTTGTTTGGTCTCTTTTTCGTTTTTCGAGACAGGGTTTCTTTGTGTAGCTTTGGCTTATCCAGGACTCATTTTCTAGACCAGGCTGGCCTCGAACTCACAGAGATCCACCTGCCTCTGTCTCCCTGAGTGCTGGGATTACAAGCATCCACCACCTCATCAGGTGACTTAAAGCTGTTTTTAAGTTAATAAAAGTGTGGTGGTGTTTGTGTTGTTTGGAAACAACATGTGGAGCACCAGTGACTAGTTGGGCTGGGTGATCTTTGCTCCAGGAATCACTGCTAACTTTTCTACTGATGGGTTTGTTTGCACTTTCCATGATTAAAAAAGTGAAATATACGTAAACTGTTCTTGAATCTGTACTTACTTTCAATAGTAGGATCAAGAATAAAATGTTTTTAAATTTTCTTTATAAGTTGAGAGAAAAAAAACTGTTACCCCTTCCATTGCCTGTCTTCTAAGAAGTGGGAGGAGGCGGAGGAGGAGGAGGAGGAGGAAGAGGAGGAGGAAGAAGAGGAGGAGGAAGAGGAGGAGGAGAGGTCTCACTTTGAGTTCGTGCTTGGGTGTTATTTGTTTAGTCAAGTCTGAGCTATGAGACCCACATTACCAATATATTGTTGTTTTTGCATAGAAAACATCACTTTGGACCAGTTGACATCACAGGAAACAAACAAACAAACAAAAACCTTTGTAACTGAGCTTTGTTTTGTTTTGTTTAAATATGCATTGGTGTTTGCTTACATACTTATCCGTGTGAGGGTGTCAGATCCCCTGGAACTGGAGCTACAGACAGTTATGAGCTGCCATGTGGGTGCTGGGAATTGAATCCAGGACTTCTGGAAAAGCAGCCAGGAAGTGCTCTTAACCACTGAGCCAAGCTCGGAGAAGCCTTGTCCAGCCCAGGAGAGAGGCAGCAGGGCAGGCTCTCAGAGGAGCTGGTCCTAGAATAAGAGGAATTTCCGTAGACTAGAAAGTGGAAGGAGATAGAGATATGCCAAGAAGGAAGTGTAAGCTGAGATCCTGTATGTAAAGCTGTGTGTCCAGGTATGTATGTAGTATGTACACTTCTGTGGGGCACACTGGGAGGAGCTGGAGGAACCGCCTGAGGTGGAGCTATAAGGAGCATCTTGTAAGCCATATGCTGTGGTGTAGTGCTCTTTCTTTTAAACTCTACTTTATTTGGGGTGTTTACGCCTCAACCAGCCTTCCAACCTCCCAGCCCTACATAGGATCAAGAAGGTGAGTGGGGAGAGAGGGCCTCTTTATTTTAGGGGGCCAAGGCTGCTTAGGGTCAGTTAGGCTCTTTTTGTCTATACCCGTCTCCATCAACAAAGTGACGGGCCCTGAGCCCCAATGCGTTTCTCTCTGTCTGTGAGCAATCAAGGGCTATTGTTTATAAAGTGCCCCAGTCCAGGGTGCTTTTTATAAGAGCATGAGCAGAGAAACCATGCCACAAGATGAAGCTTCACCTTTGGGCCAAATGAGTCTCCGCTGTGGCCAGGCGTCTGAGTTCTTTATGTGATTGCTATACAGACAACTCAGAAATCCCGAGTTCTAGTCTCGGCTCTGCCTTGTGCTAAGACAGTAACTTTAGGCAGGTCACACAACGAGTCTTAGTTCCTGTACATGAAATCTGGATAAAGGGCCAAAAGACATATATTTATAGAATGCCGGATATTGCACTAGATGTAAAGTATCAATGATGTGGAACGCCTGAGCCAACCTCAACAGGTAATGGGTATTGGCTACCCGGTTTTGGCAGCTTACGCACTGAACTACATACAATACCACATCTAAGAGGGTACCACTCATTTTTAGACATCATAAGCTTGTGCACTTATTATAATTCTTTCAGCAGATGACAAGTGACTTATTCTCATGAGACTATCACAAGCTGCAGCCAACAGAAATAACGTTATCTTGAAGAAGGAATATAGACTGTCACATTAATGGCCCTAATGAGTCACACTGGTATGCGTGCCCTGTGCTGTCCTCTGCCCCACTAACTCTGAACTTGGTTTCAGCCATTCTCATATGAGCAGCTGTGACACTGTGATGCACACACACCCTCTGTCCTCCCCTCCCCCACTCCACCCCCCCACCCCTCCCAGTTATCAAAACCAGGGCCTCTAATTTTTTTTTTTAACTTTGCCTCATTATCAAAAGATGGCTGCCAATGACTGACTACCCATGTTCAAAGTAGGAAGAAAGGGAGAGGGCAAGAGCAAATAATTGTTTTCATCAGAAAAGCATTTTCCATGGCTGGGCGTGGCAGCACAGAATTTAATCCCAGCAAAGGCAAGTGGATCTCTATGAGTTCAAGGCCAGCCTGGTCTACAAAGCAAGTCCAGGAGAGTCAGGGATACACAGAGAAACCCTGTTTCGGGGGGAGGGGGTTAGGGACAACATTGTCCCCTATTAACATTCCAGCAGCTTGCTATTGGTGCCATTAGCTCATTGGCTCATTGAGGTGAGCCAAATGGCCATTGTTAGCTGCAAAGGAGTCTGGGAAACACAATACTTAGCTTTTCCAATCTCTGAGCTAAAATGTATACGTATTTTGGGCAGGCTAAATAATAATGTTTGTCATAAAACTTTTTTTTTTGAAAAAGATTTGTTTTCCCTTTTATTTTGTGTGTGTGAATGCTTGCCTACATGTATGTATGTATACCACATAGGTACCCATTGGCTGTGGAGTCCAGAGAGAGGGCCTCTGGTCCTCTGAAGCTGAAAGTTAGAGGTGGTCGGAGCCACAGTGTTAGTTCTGTGAACTGAATCCAGGTCCCCTGCAAGAACAGAAAGTGCTCAACCCCTGCATGTACACCTGCAGGCCAGAGGAAGGCGTCAGACCTCCTTATAGATGGTTGTGAGCCACCATATGGTTGCTGGGAATTGAACTCAGGACCTCCGGAAGATCAGTTGGTGCTCTTAACCTCTGAGCCATCTCTCCAGCCCCAATCCTTTACCCTGTTCTTAATTGATATGTACCTATTTGTAAGCACAGATGTGATCTCTTGATACCTGCTTAGAGTTTGCAGAACCGATTCTTCCTCTGCTTTAAGTCTACACCCATTGGCCAAACTCTCCCTGCTATACCGTCCCCAACTTGACACTAGCCTCTGGGGATCACTGTACTATTCTGCGCTGCAAAGAGATCTCTTGGAAAGACCCGGCTGTTTGAGGGTGCAGTCCTCCAAGTCCAGGTAGCCTTCCTGATCTCAGTGCTAGGTGCAGGACTCCCTCTCCCCAGCAGGGCCTCCTGCTCTCTGCCTGACCTCATCTGGAGAGTGTCTTTAGGCACAGATGCCTCTAACCGCATTTGATATATGGCCTTTGACACAGTTCCCTGCTCTCCCCTCCCTGTGCCTATAGGATAATTAGGTACTGTGTTCCCTTTCATATGATAGGAGAATGCTGCCAAATGCAAACCAAGCATCATTAAAGTGCCTTGTTTCAACCAATTACGTACATTACACCTGTCCTGGGAGCACCCCCCCCCAAAGGACTATATAGCCTTTGTTCTCCCTAAATAAAGTTGAACTAGCTCCCTGAAGTGGTTTCTGGAGTGGTACTCCCTTCTGCCTGCCCAGCCCTGCGCTTCTTCTTCTCCTCCTCCTGCCTTCATGGGCTGGTGGCCAACAGCCCCCTAGGGAAGAGGAGATGCACCAGAGGCCAGATTTCTTAGATTCTACGAGTGAGTGTCATCAGGCAACATCCGCTGCTCTGTGTCTGCCTTATGTCACTTAACATAACTTCCTCCAGATTCAAGCCACGCTGTGGGAAATGACAAGACCCTGTTATTTCTATGGCTCAGTCCTATCATCCCATTGTGCATAGATCGCTCACACTCGCCAGTCAGCCAGCCAGAAGACCACTTTCCTGTGCCAAGACAATACCAGGTTCAAAAAGCCTGAACCTGGAGCTTGCAGGACCAAATAACTAAGGTGGCCGGAGCCTTTGGCTGGGACATGAGATGGGAAATGCAGGCAGGGGCCTGTCAAGAAGGCCCCAGCGACTCACTGAGCCGGAGTTAATGGTGTTTTCCAAGCAGGAAACAGCTTCTCCCGACCTCATGGACAGTCCCATATGATTCCAGATGATTCTAAATCGAAAACAAGCCTGGAACACTTTGAAGACCCACTACAGATGATGCTCTCTCACTCTACCCGACATTCCTCCCCTCCTCAGGGCTCCTCTGGAGAGCGGAGCACATCGCAAACACTGAGGCGGGAAGCCTCCTGCCAGCTCTAGTGTTCACAGTGTCCCTTGAGAGCTAACACTCACACGTGTGCAGGCCATGCTGCCCTCTGGTCTGTTCTGCAGACGCAGGAGTGTTTTGTTTTGTTTCCTGCTTGCATATACCCACAGCTCTTTAATTTTTGGTGACTTGGAAGCAGGCCTCCTCCACCATTAGGAGGCTCTGCCTCTCTGCTGGGACATCTGCAGTGCCTGCCCTGACGCTTGTTTCATGTGGCTTACACACTAAAAAGCACGCCTAGAAGGCTGCGCGCCGCGTAGCAGAGGCCAGCGGAGTTCCCAGAGCCTGGGCCTCCTTCTTGGCCTATCCCCAAGAGATGAATTCCAGATGCTTTCCTTCTGTAGACATCCTGCTCTCCCCCTCCCCATTTCCTGTTGGGCCCCCCCCTGCTGCTCTCTCCAACACCTCCAAGCCAGGCAAGACTTAAGATGGAAGGCATTACTGACACAGGAGAAGAACCGCTCCTCTCCAGGAAGCAGACCACAGGATGTGTCACCTTGTCTGGGGTGCCTGGGGTAAAACAAACATTCTTCATAGTTCCTCTGACCAGTTAATCCCCCCTGCTGCCTCCCTCTGTCCCTCCCTTCCCTTTCCCACAGGAGCGACTGACTGGCCTGAGGCCTTTCTCCTATATACCAGGTGCTTTTCAGATACTTTCAAACCCTGCAGATAAAGATCCTTTTGCAGTGGGGGGCGAGGAGTGGCAGAGATGGAAGATGAAGGGTTTCCTGGAAAAGCTAGGAGCAGCCAGGCAGAGGTGACAGTGTCACTAGTGGCCCAAGTCTTTAACCCTAGCACTTAGGAGGCAGAGGCGGGGCGCATGGGGAAAGAAAGAAATGCTAGGCGCTGGCGACCCATGCCTCAAGCCTGTTTCTATCTCTTCCCACTGCACTGCGTGGATTATAGTTGTCTGTTTCCACCTCTTACAGGCTAGTAACTCATCTGAAAAATGGGTTTATTGACTTCTACTTCTCGAGTAGGGACTTTTTTATCCCCTTTGTGGTAGTATTGAACAAACAACCCCTGGGCCTTTCCTGAATGACTGCAAGCACTCATCTGTGTGTCAGTCAAGGTCTTTATGAGTGTGTGAAGTGGGAAATATACACTGATCACACTGTCCACATTACACAGACGAAGAAACTAAGTCCCAGGAGATGAAAACGAACATAGGCCTTGATCCACTGCAGCACTACCCGGCAAACAAATAAACAAGGACAACCAAACCCGCACACAAGATGGTCCCTGGAGTTTTGCTGTCACAGACCTGAGAAGCGATGGGTTGTCACCACACCTAAGTCCTAAGTCCTAACCCTTCAGCACCCTGCCCACTGCATTTCACAGGAGGAAAGAAAACTACAGTGGCCCGTGAAGAGAGACTGTCCCAATCCAGGCAGTGGGAGGAAGGCCTTGGGTGTGAGCCTGGTGACTTCTGGGGTTTATCCTCCAGCCTCAGGGAGCTGGAAGAGACAGGCAGACCAGCTGATAAGGCCAAGGCAGGCCCTGCCAAGTAATGCCTTTAAAATGCAGCTGCAGCAGCGATAATGGATTTAGAAGGGGAGAGAAAAAAACATCTAAAACCAAAGCAAGCCAATGCTGTATGTCTCCAGTGACAATCCTTCTGAAGGCAAGCTTAAAGGCCAAGAGGCCATTCTCCACAATGTCAAGCCTAGGGTTGTATTTTATAACCCTCTAGAGCAGTGGTTCTCAACCTTATTTATTTATTTATTTTGCTTTTTTTGGGGGAGTGGGGGACAGGGTTTCTCTGTGTAGCCTTGGCTGTCCTGGACTCACTTTGTAGACCAGGCTGGCCTCGAACTCACAGCGATCCGCTGGCGTCTGCCTCCCAAGTGCTGGGATTAAATACATGTGCCACCACTGCCCGGCGGTTCTCAAACTTCTTAATACTGTGACCCTTTTAAACAGTTCCTCATGTTGTGGTGACTCCTAGCCATAAAATTATTTTCCTTGTCAGGCATGGTGGCACAGGCCTTTATTCCCAGTGCTTGGGAGTCAGAGGCAGATGGATCTCTGTGTAGTGGAGGCCAGCTTGGTCTATAGAGCAAGTCCAGGACAGCCAGAGCTGCACAGAGAAACTATGTCTTAAAAAACAAACCAAAAACCCCAACAAAAACAAAATTATTTTATTGCTACTTCATAACTATAATTTTGCTACTATCATGAATCGTAATTTAAATATCGTTTTTGCAGGATATCTGATATGGAACCACTGTGAGAAGATCGTTCAACCCATCCCCCTACCCTACCCCCCCCAAAGAGGTCGCGACCCACAGGGTGGGAACACTCTACCTCTAAAGAGTCTTGGCCTTTCCTTCAAGCCATGGAAACGGTGGCATGGCTTCCTACCAGGAAGACCAACTAATTGGTTCTGGGTCACAATCAGTGATTTCCTAAATAAGAACGGATAGGAACAAGCTGAGCGTGGGTTCCTTGATGAAAATAAACAGGAAGAGGGGGCAGCATGCAGGGAGCCGCCAGGATTACGCAAGTGGCACATCTGGTCCTATACACTCTTTAGAAGGCTGAAGAGCAAGTCTTTAAAAAAAAAAAAAAAAAAAAAAAAAAAAAAAAAGCCTCAGTCTGTTTTCCTAGTGACTCCTTCTGAAGCTTTGAATAAAATTAAAGCTGATATTTTCTTTAGGGTAGCTGGCTGCTTAGCTAGATTGCAAGGCGCCTTCGACTCAGCAGATCTGAAAATAGGAAGCTGAATTCATCATCTCTCTGTAAGCACGTTCATTCTCCTCCAGCCCACATCTCATCCCATGGAACTAGTCCCCCGATCCAGAAAACCTGGGGCCCACTTGGGTGCAGCTCCTCCATGTCACCCTTCCCTTGGGCCACTGAGTTCGATTGTATGCAGCCTAAGTTAAATGGTTAAGTTCCACCATTTCTCTCCATATCTATCACATACATTGCTAAGGAATAGCTATGGATTCCCCCAGGCCCCATACCTGAGCCCTAGACTGTATGCACTTTGTCCTATCTAGACCTCAGCAGCCTGCATGACTTACAGCACTCAGCAACAGCACCCACCACACTCCTCCTGACCCCAGCATCTCACACAGCCCGGTGATGAGGATCCAGTGGGGGAGCGGGAAGAAATGCCCAAGGACCAGGAGAGATGCAAAGGTTGTACCACACAGGACACAGACAGAACTTCCCCATGAATGTGCCTCTGCCTTTGTCACTACACTGTGTGTGTGTGTGTGTGTGTGTGAATCTATAGCTCTAGTTTTTCTTGTTAACCATTTATTTGCTTATCTTGGTTTTTCTGAGGCAGGGTTTCTCTGTGTAATAGCCCTGGCTGTCCTGGAACTCTCTTTGTAGACCAGGCTGGCTTCTAACTCAGAGATCCACCTGCCTCCTGAGTGCTGGGATTAAAGGTTTGTGCCACCCTGCTGGGCTATGCTAACCATTTTTAATTGTATCATACATCTTGGCAAGTTCCTGCAATCCTAGTTACTCAGGAGGCTTAGACAGGAAGGTAGCGTAAGTCCAGGCGTATGGGGCTAGTCTAAATATTACAGGAAGATAGACATTTTTTTTTTCATTAAAAACAAGGTTTCATGTAGCCCAGGCTGACCTTGAACTTACTTTGTGTCTAATGGTGACCTTGAACTTCGGATCTTTCAGTCTACACCTACTGAGTGCTGTGGTTGCACCTGTGAACACCATACCCAACTTTATTTGGTGCTGGAGTTCAAACCTAGGGCTTTGTGCATGCAGGGCAGGCACTCTACCAGCTGAGCTACGTTCCCCAGCCTCGAGAGTTTTCACAAAGAAGAGATGACTGTACAGTTTAGTGGCACCAGACACATGGACGTTGTTACACATCAGCATTACTTACCATTCTTCTCTCCAGAACCTTCTCACCTTGCAAGCTGAAACCTTGTGTCTCTTACACATTAACTATTGCCAGGCGTGGTGGTGCACGCCTTTCATCCCAGCACTTGGGAGGCAGAGGCAGGCTGATCGCTGTGAGTTCGAGGCCACCCTGGTCTACACAGCGAGTCCAGGGCAGCAAAGACTAAACAGAGAAACCCTGTCTCGAAAAAAACTAAAAACACAAACCATTGACTACTTACTTTCCTTCAGTCAGCCCCTGCCCCCACCCCGACCCTGAAGGCACCATTCCTTTTCCTGCCTCTGTGCATACAGTCTTGACATTCCATGTGATTATCTTCACCCTCTTGGGGGAGGGGGAGGTGACATCTGTCCTCCATTCCTCATAAAATTCCAATGACGAACCAGAGTTCAACCCCGCCCAAGGTCACCCCGGGGGAAGCAGTGAGTTTATTAGGGTTACTTACAGAGTATGGGTGAGGAGGGGTTAAGGACAGGAGTGTGGGTGGCCTGCCCCCAGCATGGATGATGATGTCCCCATGGCTGTGTAGCTGGAACCCCGCCCCCTAGTTCTTCCCTCTCTATATACTTAACCCACTCCCTGAGACCCCATGTGCAATCAGGGCAGAATTGCATATAAATGGATTGGGAGAGGCGGCTGGATGCTCAGATGAGCCTCCCATGGCTCGCCCCAATCAACAAGCCCAGCTGGGGTGATCTTTTGGGAGCAGATCCAGCCAAACCCCTCAAGATGGCAGCAGCGTGGGCCACAGGATGGTCTGCACAACAGAGGTCAGACCGCCACTCCTTTTGAAGGCTGAGTAGTATTTTATTACATGTGCATACGATGTGCCCAATCAGTCTTCTTCAGGATTTGGGCTGTTTTCCCTTTTTGCTGGTATGGACAATTTTGTTATGAACATCAGTTTACAAAGTGAGTACCCATCTTTCAGTTCTTTGGAGGTAATATACTCAGAAGCAGTCCCCGCTGGGTCACCTGGAATATCTGTCCTTTAACTTTTTGTCTTTTCAGCTACACTGTGAACTTTTTTTTTTTTTTTTGGTGGTTTTTCGAGACAGGGTTTCTCTGTGTAGCCTTGACTGTCCTGGACTCACTTTGTAGACCAGGCTGGCCTCGAACTCACAGCGATCCGCCTGCCTCTGCCTCCCGAGTGCTGGGATTAAAGGCATTCCACCACGCCCGGCACTTTTTTTTTTTTGGTGGTTTTTCGAGACAGGGTTTCTCTGTGTAGCTTTGGCTGTCCTGGACTCTCTTTGTAGACCAGGCTGGCCT
>OU015756.1:24335810-24352354 GCA_907169655.1 Acomys percivali | reverse complement strand
AAGAAGAAGAAGAAGAAGAAGAAGAAGAAGAAGAAGAAGAAGAAGAAGAAGAAGAAGAAGAAGAAGAAAAGCAAGCAAGCAAGCCGGGCTTGGTGGCACACGCCTTTAATCCCAGCACTCGGGAGGCAGAGGCAGGCGGATCACTGTGAGTTCGAGGCCAGCCTGGTCTACAAAGTGAGTCTAAGACAGCCAAGGCTACACAGAGCAACCCTGTCTCAAAAAAACCAATAAAAAATAAAAAAAAGAGAGAAAGAAAGGAAAAAGACGGCTCTTAGAATGCAGAAAATATAATAGCACAATGACTTTAAAAGAGAGATTAGGTCTGTTAGAGAAGGATTTAGAACGCTTTTGGAGTACGCATGAAAGCTATGGACATAGGCAGAGAAATGGCATCAGAGATGTACAGGCAAGGGTGTGGGAGAGGGGGTCAGACTACGGAGGCAGCCGCTTATGTAAAGGCTGGGAGGGGGAGGGGAGCAGAGTGAAGCACAGTGGAAGCTAAGGAAAGCAGCTAGGTAGGAGAAAGGCGTTAAAAGGAGGGCCGGCACACGGAGGTGGGCTACTGGAATGCGGTTCTTTGAACATGTCTTGGGAAACCTTACAGGTGTTCCCAAATGTCCATCTTTAAAGCTCCATCAACCTCTGCCCACAATGGAAACATCACCAAGGCACCTTCTAGCTCCAGGACTCTGCTGCCAATTCGACTGCCAGTAAAATCCCTTGTGGATCTTGAAGCTAGATGACTGAAAGGTTACAAGAGCAAAGGGCACTGACCCCGGAAACACTGTGTTTAACCAGAGGCTGGGAAGAACTGGCGTTTCTTACCGGAAGCCAAGACATTCCAGAAGCCACATCTGCAGAGCCAGGAAGCAGAAAGAACTCAGTACCAAGACACAGCGGAAGAATGAGAGTCACCTCTGCTACTTCAAGGAAACTGAAATCTGGCAGCGAAATAAATGCCACAAGGAAGAAACCTGCCCATCCAGGAAGGGAGTGAAAAGGTGCCAGGAATCCTGAAAGCCTGCTGTGACCCGTGCACAACTGTAATTCCTGCACGTGCCAGGCTGAGGCAGGAGAGCTGGGAATTCGAAGCCGGCTTGGGCTGCAGAGAGGTCTAGTTAAAGGTAGTCTAGACCATGTAACGAATTAAATAAAATCCTATGGCTTGCTTTTTTTTTCTTTCGAGACAGGGTCTCTCTATGTAGCCTTGGCTGTCCTGGACTCGCTTTGTAGATCAGGCTGGCCTCAAACTCACAGCGACCCGCCTGCCTCTGCCTCCCGAGTGCTGGGATTAAAGGCATTCACCACTATGCCCGGCTTGCTATGGCTTGTTAGCTAACGATTGGGACTGCCTGTCCTGAAGCAAGCAGCCCGAGGCTGGACCATGAAACAGAGCAGAGGACACAAAGTGAGCCCAGCTCAGATTTCATAAACCTCTCTGCCAGGAAACACCCAGGCAGTCCAGCCCTGAGGACATGGGCTCTGAGTAGTTGCAGACCCTTTATGGATTCTTAATCTGGGAAGAGGATTCCAGGTAGCTCAGCTGAGGAGGGGGCAGGCCAGGCTGGCCTCAAACTCACAGGGATCCATGATCATTTACTTATTTGAGTACAATGAGCAGCTGGGTCCACTGTCATCCTTTCTAAAAGTTCTGACTCATCCCCGAAATATACAGAGTACCATGAACAAACGTGCTCAGGCCTGAACACCTTTTTTTTTTTTTTTTTTTTTTTTGGGTTTTTCGAGATAGGGTTTCTCTGTCTGGCATTGGCTGTCCTGGACCCGCTTTGTAGACCAGGCTGGCCTCGAACTCACAGCGATCCACCTGCCCCTGCCTCCCGAGTGCTAGGATTATAGGCGTGTGCCACCACGCCCGGCCCACTTTTTTTTTTAAAGATTTATTTATTTATTATGTATACAATGCACATCAAATCACATTACAGATGGCCATGAGCCACCATGTGGTTGCTGGGAATTGAACTCATGACCTCTGGAAGAGCAGTCAGTGCTCTCAACTGCTGAGCCATCTCTCCAACCCCTGAGCACTCCTTTTTCAGGAATATTGGCTATGCTGCACAACACAGAGCATGGTGGCAAGGGGTGAATGAATAAAAATGCCCCGAGCATTGTGGGTAAAATCAGTTGGGGGTGGAGTGGGGTGGCGGGTGATGCACGTGTTTAATTCCAGTCCATGGAGGCAGAGGCAGGAAGATCTCTATGAGTTCAAAGGCAGCCTGGTCTACAGAGTGAGTTCCAGGACAGCCAAGGCTACACAGAGAAACCCTGTGTGTTGGGGGGGAGGGGTACAGGGGGAGGAGCAATCAAACAGAATCATTTTCACTTGACATGTGAGCCTGCCCAATGCCATGAAGACTTGGTGGCCCCCAGTCTCCCACTGTACCTGTTAGCTGGAGATGACTCACTACCAGACGCCATGCAGTCTGTCTTCTTCCAAAGGAAGCTAGAAACCATGCCCATTCAGTCTCTGCCTTTCTCCTCATAAAGAGCAGTCCAGGAAGACCACGGGTAATGACAGGGATCGGGCACTCCTGCTTCCTTCCTCACTGCCTGCGGGAGAAGGCTGTGTTGGGTTCACGGTGGAAGCCAAGAAAACACATTTCAGACACAGAAGTTTAACATGAAAGCTTTATTTTCTGAGCTCAGGGAGGTGGCCAGTTCAAATCTGAACTGAGTCCTTGAGGGGAAGTTGTATTGCATATTTATATTTAAAGGTGAGAACGGCAATTAGCTCATGGGGGTTGGGGTGCAGGGAGGGGTTGCGGGGGCCTGGGATGTGAAACAGGTGGTCAGCTTTGTATCAGTTATTTTGCTAACAAGAAGTTCTAGCAAACTTTGAAAGTGTGCCTGGCAGTTAATGACAGCTGGGCTTGTAGTTGGGGAATTTTTGCTGATTAATAAGGCCATAGGGCTGTAATCCCAGCACTTGGGAGGCAGAGGCAGGCATATCGATGTGAGTTCAAGGCCAGCCTGGTCTACAAAGCGAATCAAGGCTACACAGAGAAAAGCCAAAACCAAAACAAACAAACAAAACCCATAGGCTATGTTGATTATAAACATAGTTTATGGTCAACTTGACCTTGTTTTGAGATTCTTTCACATCAACAACCAGCTGAGATGATGTGGCTAGTGAGTCTGAAATTAAAATATCTACAGTTGAGCCAGGCATGGTGGCACACACCTGTAATCCCAGCACTCAGGAGGTAGAAGCAGGCAGATCTCTGTGAGTTCAAGTCCAGCTTGGTCTACAAAGCGAGTTCAGGACAGCCAGGGCTACGCAGAGAAACCCTGTCTTCAAAAACCAAAAACCAAAACAAAACTATAGTCATGCTACCCAAAAGGAGCAAGACTTAATAGCTGTACCTTGCTTCTTCTGCCTCCTTCCTGGATGCACTCTCAGCTCTGCTCTTCCCAATCCAGGCAGGGACTTCTGGGAGGCCAGGCCACAAGGATAAGGCAAGCTATGCAGAGAGGCTCAGGCTGGGGGAGGGGGCAGATCTAGGGTTTTGCTTTTGGTTTTTTCTGCATTTCATGACAGGGTTTCTCTGTGTAGCCTTGGCTGTCCTGGACTCCCTTTGTAGACCAAGCTGACCTCAAACTTACAGAGATCTGCCTGCCTCTATTCCTACAGACCTGGAAAAAATGTCACAGAGTCTCCTGTCTGGAATGGGACCCAAGTCCTGGATCCTACCTAGTGCTGACACAGGACTGGGAAGCACCTTCCAATTTCCTTCCTTAGTGTCCAGACTTGCAAAACCAGTTGGCTCCAACTCAACATCTACATTTAAATGAGTAAGGAGCATCAGGACACAGGACGGCTGCTGGCCCAACCTAAAACTCCCTTAAATGCTGACTTCCCGCTCTCCTCTCCTGGCTGGAGCCAAGGAAGGATGTGTAAGGATTGACCAAACAATTCAACACTGGACAGTGGCATCCAGAAGACAAAGGGCAAGGGGTGGGGTGGCTGCAGGGACATAGTGCAAAGCGTGGGCATGCAGGTGTAGGTACATAAGCGTACATCACAAGGATAGCCTCTTCATCTTTTGGGAGGGGGCGGGGCAGATGGCTCAGTGGTTAAGAGCACTTGCTGCTCTTGAAAAGGACCCAGGGTTTGTTCCCAGCATTGACATGGTTACTTGCAAACCATCTGTAACACCAGTTCCAAAGGATCTGATGCCCTTTTCCAGCCTCTTTGGGCATCAGGCACACAAGTGGTACACATAAATAAGGCAAAATATTCATCCACATAAAATAAAAATACTTTGAGTGTGTGTGTGTGTGTGTGTAAGCAAGCACTTATCCCAAAGTAAGAAAAAAATCATGACATATTATAGGCACTTAGTAAATATTCGTTGGGTAGATTCATTAAAGCAGAAGATTGTAGGTTTAATATTTTATGTTATCAAAATATTCCGAGGAATTTCTTTAAATATTTGTATTATGTGTATATGTGTGTGTACTTGGCATGCATGTGTGTGTACAATGTATATGCAGGTACCCTTGGAGGCCGAAGAAGGGGGTCCAATGCTTTGTAGCTGTAATTTCAGGCTATATGATATGGGTGCTGACAATGGAACACTGTCCTCTACAAGACCAAGAGTCACTCTTAACCACTGAGCAATCTCTTCAGTACCCATTTTTAAAGAAATTTTATGTGGAATCAAGTTTTCATAGAGTCTCTCCCTCCCACCCTCCCTCTCTGCCCCCACCCCTTCTCTCTTTTTCCAAGACAGGGTCTCTCTGTGTAAAAGCCCTGGCTGTCCTGACTCACTTTGTAAACCAGGCTGGCCTTGAACTCACAGAGATCTGCCTGCCTCTGCCTCCCGGTCGCTGGGATTAAAGGTGTGCGCCACCATACTGGCTTTCATAGTCTCTTCATTTCTGCACAATGGTCTGAATGTTTCTGCCGCTCCAATAGTCTCATGTTGAAATGGTGATGCCCAAGATGGCAGTGTGAGGAGATGGCATTTTTGTGGATGTGATTAAACTGTGGGGTTTTTGCTCTACTCAATGGCCTTAGTGTCCCTATAAAATATGCCCAAGGGAACTCACTGACCCTTCAACTATGTGAGGACATAGATAGGTGATGCCATCTGAGAACTAGACAGCAGGTATTTCTTCATTGAGTAACAACAGATCTTATAGTAGAGGCAGCCGATTGCTAAGCTTCCCAATGCACCCAAAGGCACAATTGTTTTGTGGTGGTTAATAGTGACTGTCACCTGGACAGTCTCTGTGCACACCTGTGAGGCATATTCTACATCAGGTTGAGGTGGCAAGAGCCACCATGACAGTGGGCGGCACCAATCTGTGGAGTTGGGTGTTAGATGGAGTAAAAAGGGGAAAGTGAGCTGAACAACAGCATCCATCACTCCCTGCATCTTGGCTGCTGATGCCTCAGACTGTGTGGGATATGTGTTGTTTATGAGCCAAGACACGAAGATTTCCACTAACAGCTTGGGCTGCAATGCCTGTTGGTGCTGTTTTGACCTCTTTGTTTTCTTCATACCCTTTTTTTCTTTTTTTCTTTTTCTTTTTTTGGTTTTTCGAGACAGGGTTTCTCTGTGTAGCCTTGATTGTCCTGGACTTGCTTTGTAGACCAGGCTGGCCTCGAACTCACAGTGATCCCCCTGCCTCTGCCTCCTGAGTGCTGGGATTAAAGGCGTGCGCCACCACGCCTGGCATCTTCACACCCTTTCTTGCTTCACTCATACTGGAGTCTCTGCTTTCATTTATAGTAGGCTGGGAACCACGCAAGCCTTACCCCATCACAGCTTTGCTTTTCACCCGACTGCTTTTCACAAGGCCCATCCTAACTGGCTACATCAGATCCAACTAGAACATGGCACTTAACCCAAGGCTAGCCAGTCCATGATCGACACGAACTTTCTGTTGGCTTGAAAAATGGCTTTCCTGACCTAATTTTAAGAACCACGCTGAGGAGTATGCTTCCAGAGCAGTAGGCTCAGGGTTTTCAGGTGATAAAAGACATATAAAGGCTGATTATAGAACTAGTTTCTTTGCTTCTGGTCATGCCCCTGACTCAGCCCACAGAATACTGATTCAGAAGTTGGATAGACTCCGGGTGTGGTGGCGCACGCCTTTAATCCCAGCCCTCGGGAAGCAGAGGCGGGTGGATCGCTGTGAGTTCAAGGTCAGCCTGGTCTACACTGCGAGTCCAGGACAGCCAAGGCTAAACAGAGAAACCCTGTCTCGAAAAACGAAGAAGAAGAAGAAGAAGAAGAAGAAGAAGAAGAAGAAGAAGAAGAAGAAGAAGAACAAGAAGAAGAAGAACAAGAAGAAGAAGAACAAGAAGAAGAAGAAGAAGAAGAAGAAGAACAAGAACAAGAACAAGAACAAGAACAAGAACAAGAACAAGAAGAAGAGGAGGAGGAGGAAGAGGAAGAAGAAGTTGGATAGACTTGTACACCCATCGGTTTTATGAATCAGGTGTGCCTCAATTACTTGTTGCTGTGATAAAATACACTGACAAAAGCGACTTGAAGGTAAAGCACGGGTCTCGCAGGGCAGGCATGGAAGCAGAAGCTTGAAGAGACTGGTCACATACGTCATCAGCCAGGAAGCAGAGGTGATGAACTAGGTACCCAGCTCATTTTCTATTTCTATTCAGTCCGAGACCACAGCCCACGAGGAGCCACCCACAGTTAGGCTCCACCCACCCCCATTAATCCAATCTAGAAAATCTCTCACGTGCATGCCCAGAGACTTGTCTCCGCTATGTAGTTCCAGAGACTGTCAGGTTGGCAATAGTAACCACCACAAACTATCTTGGCATTGGGTGTGCCAGGAAGCCAGGCAAGCCGCTGCCTCTTTGGTAGAGGCTGTGTGTAATCTCACTGGAAGAATCAGTGATTCTCAGAGTTAGGTGAATGGTCCAGTTGCGTGGATCACCACAGACCACAGATCTGGCTTGTGGCCCCACATCAATCATCGTTTCATCCGGCTGACAGTGGTCATGTCTGTTCAGCCTGGAGAAGAACCAAGCTGAGATGGTTTCATGCTTGTTTTGATTCCCTCCCATCAAGAAATGGCATTCTTTTTATGAAAAATAAGCAATAGCATGGGAGCATTTCTAGAAAGTATGAGTCACTCTAGACAGGAGAGATACAGCAGTTGGACACTTTCCGGGGAGAGGTCGGGGACACAAGGGCAAATTATCAGGCTTGATCCAAATTCCTTCAAAGGAGCATTTACAGCTGCCTCTGCCACTGTGTGTGTATTGGATGCGGCAGCCGTCGCAACCACAGGACACTGAGTGCCTGTAACCTGTATCGTGGCAAAGACAACAAACCACAGCTTAAAGGTGTGGAGTTCCTAGGATCTCCTTTTTAGCCTTACACCAGCTTGAGATCAGGATGCCTGCTTCCAGCAAGGTGCTCGCCCTTCCCATCAGCCACCTGTTTTCCCAGAAGGCTCCTCGCTGTTTGCTGTTCTCCTTCTTGACAAGAACCTGGTCATCTGTGCCAGTTTCCTCAAGAGAAGAGGGATTCGTTTCTCCCATGAGAGAGTGTGCTTTAGTCATCCTCAGAATTCACAAGGAGCAAGATGGGGTGTGATAGTGCATGCTACATCAACACTTCGGAAGCGGAGGCAGGAGGATCAGGAGTTGGAAGCCAGCCTGGGCTACATAGCCTATTTCAAAAAGGAAAAAGAAAGAATGCACAGTAACCTTCTATCTCCTGGCTTCTCTCAATCCAGTCACTACTTTTGGGTCTAGGCCTACATGTTTTTGTTGTTGTATGTTTTTGGTTTTGGTTTTTCGAGACAGGGTTTCTTTGTGTAGTCTTGGCTGTCCTAGACCCACTTTGTAGACGAGGCTGGCCTCGAACTCACAGCGTGCCTCTGCCTCCCGAGTGCTGGGATTAAAGGCATGTACCGTCATGCCCAGCTAGGCCTACATGTTTTAAGAGATAAATAGCCATTTGTGGTTGTTAGTTCGTTTATTCCTGGCCAGTTGGCAGCCAGCAGGATAGTGTGGCTTAGTCAGGGAAGTGGCAGGTTCTAAGGCTCAGGGTTAGAGGAGAAATGTTACCTAGGGAAACAAGAGGCACCGAGGGCAGAGGGACAGTCTTAACGGAAGTCTAACACAGAAGGGCTTCCGGGCCCCGACCCTGAGGAAACACACAACAGAACAAAGAGGCCACAGGACAAGAATAAGGGTAGAACCCGGAGCCCAGAGCCTGGGCTCAAGGTCAGAGGTCAAGGGGGTAGGTGCCAAGTTCTGTTTCCTGTTCTTCTTCCCTAGTAAACTTAGCATTTGCTGTGGAATTGGGGTGTGGTGGCTCATGCCTCTAACCTCAGCACTCAGGGTGCTGGGGCAAGAAACATATCAGGAGAGCCAGCCTGGGCTATAGTATGAATGAATTCCGGGTTAGCCTGAGCTACAGAGGGAGACCCTGCCTCGAAAGACAAAAGAAGAAAAACCCTTCTGTGTTCTGCTTATTTAGCAGGCATGAAGGAGTAGTAAGTAACTGATGACACTGGAGAACTTAGCGTGGAAACCTGTGTGTAGGTGATCCTAAGGAGCCAAAACTCAGACAAAGCAAACTGGTGACAATGGGCCTGTGAGCCTGGACTTTCATGCAAGGAACTGGACAGACTCACGGCCACCGTGGAGCCTCCTTTGAATCCCATGGTTCGTTTCTATTTGGAAATACCCAGTCATACAGAAAAGTGGCAGAAGGAGAATTTCTCTCCATCAGTGTCCCCAGATGCTCACACTGCCTCTCTCCCAGTATGCCTCCCCGGGCTGCTTGAATGTACCTTGTCGGTATAAAGTGTGAGCCCCCGACACATTCCGTGCATAGCTTCCAAAAGCAAGAACTCCACTCTCATAAAACAAGGGAGAATAATCAAAACCAAGAGACATGCGTGGATGGGCTTGGTGTACGTTAATCTACAGCTCTCCCCAGGAGGTCAGCCCCTTGCCCTACTAATGTCCTCTGGAACATTCTGTGGGAAGCAGGGCAGGGCTCCAAACTCCAGATGTGCAGTCATTGGCTGGGATTGCGTGGTGTGACTGCTGCAGTGGGTAGGGACAGCTAGGGACTGTCAGTCACGTAGCACGAGCCCTGAGTGGTGCATTTCCACAATTACCATAGGCAGCCTTCTTGTGACCAAACAGGAACAGGAAAGAGAGTTGCGGAGGGCTGGAGAGCTGTTCAGCAGCTAAGGGCACATGCCCCTCTTGCAAAGGACCCAGGTTCAGTTCCCAGCACCCACAGGGTGGCTCGCTGTAACTTCAGCACTAAAGAATCCAACACCTGCCAGGCAGTGGAGGTGTATGCCTTTAATCTCAGTACTCGGGAGGCAGAGGCAGGTGGATCGCTGTGAGTTCTAGGCCAGCCTGGTCCGGGACAGTCAAGGCTACACAGAGAAACCCTGTCTCAAAAAACCAGGGAAAAAAAAAAAGAATCCAACACCTGGGCTAGAGAGATGGCTCAGAGGTTAGGAGCATTAGCTGCTTTTCCAAAGGTCCTAAGTTCAATTCCCAGCAACCACATGGTGGCTCACAACCATCTATAATGAGATCTGGTGCCTTCTTCTGGCCTGCGGGTGTTATATACAGGCAGAACACTGTATACATGATAAATAAATAGATCTTAAAAAAAAAATCCAACATCCTCATCTGGCCTCCTCAGGCTCTTCGTGTATATGACATACATGGATTAACACACGGGAGTGTGCACGCACACAGAGACACTCTCTCTCTCTCTCTCTCTCTCTCTCTCTCTCTCTCTCTCTCTCTCTCTCTCTCTCACACACACACACACACACACACACACACACACACAGAGACAGAGAGAGACAGAGAGAGAGACAGTGACAGTCCACAGCTCCAGACCACCCAGCCTCCTGGTATCTAAGCCACTGGAAGTTGAGTTTCTGTTGACTAAAGCCAGAAACTTTTCTGGCCTGACCCTCTAGACACAGAAATGCCAGATCTTTGTACCAATGTGTGAGTGTGCCCCACACAGACACCAAAACAAAAACAAAAGAAAGAAAACACTAGTCTCGGTCTTCCCCTTAGCAATGCATTCTATTTTTATCATTTTAATTTATTTGGTGACTTTTAATAGACATAACACCTCCCTTTAACAACTCTCACAGGTTCACAGAATTTTCAAGCGACAAGAAATCTGAGATATGATCTCATCTAACCTCCCTCACACACATGTAACTTAAAGAGCTCTGTTCACACATAACAGAAGTACCTATGAAATGGGAAAGGGTGGCCTATGGAAAAGGATGCAAATATCCTTCAATTATCTCCCACCACACAGTCTACACAGGCATCTATCAATGTGCCCAACAAATAATACTTGCTACAGTTTTTTGGGGGGTTATTTCAGCTTTTGGATTTGTTTTGTTCTGTTTTTTTCTGAGACAGGGTTTCTCTGTGTAGCCTTGGCTGTCCTGGACTCACTTTGTAGAGCAGGCCAGCCGTGAACTCAGAGTGATCCACCTGCCTCTGCCTCCCGAGTACTGGGAATAAAGGTGTGCGCCACCACTGTCCGGCCTCAGTATTTTTAACAGTCACTGTCATCAAATTCTGTGTATGTGTGTGTGTGTGTGTTTGTGTGTGTGTGTGTGTTTGTGTGTGTGTGTGTGTGTGTGTGTGTGTGTTACTGGGCATCTCCTCTAGATCCTCATACTTTTCTTTCACTTTTTTTTTGGGGGGGGTGGACATTTCAAGACAGGGTTTCTCTGTGTAGCCTTGGCTGTTTTGGACTTGATTTGTAGACCAGGCTGGCCTCGAACTCACAGCGATCCGCCTGCCTCTGCCTCCCGAGTGCTGGGATTAAAGGCGTGCGCCACCACGCCCGTCGATCCTCACACTTCTAAAATAAACACTATTCATTAAACTCCACTTGCAGCGCATCTTTTTTTTACAGGTAATAAAATTAACAGATTTTACTGAAATTTACATATTTCAACATCAGAAGTGTACACTGTAGTGGAAGAAAGCATATTCTTTGGTATCAGCCATGGCTATGTAGAGAGACCCTATTTCAAACAAACAAACAAACAAACAAAAATTACAGATTAGAATGCTCACAGGAGTTCCTACTTCCTAAGGGCCTTGTGACAACTTGGAATAGTTGCATTCTTTGTTCTTACAGTGTGTCACAATTATTAAGGTGGGTGGGTCTTGCCCTTTGGTTACATTTACCACAGGAGGGAGATGTGGGCTATGGCTTAAACTGTATTGTGGGCCCTGGCTACTCAAGGGTTAATGAACTTTGCACTCTGCCTTTTCCCGGAGTCTAACTGGGGCCAGCCTGCATGCCTTTCCATTATGGGCAGGAGAGTAGGCCTCAGATCTTTGGAGACCTTTGAACCTAAAATTGCAAGAAAGGGAGAGGCAATTTTCTCAAAGGCTTTATTCATGTTGCCACAGAAACTGATCCTTCCTCCAGCCTTCCCTGGTTGGAGTGTTTCTCAGCAGATTCTGGTCTGTGGTACTCCCCTGAGCATCTCGCACTCCCAAACCAGGGCCTGCCACTCTCTCTGAGAAGCCCCTCTTGTCACCTCAGCAGAGCTGTTTCTTAAAGCTTAGGTGAACACAAGGAAGTGCTTTATACCTTAAAAGGGAAAGCTTTTTTGGGCCTGTGCCCAACCGAGTTGTTCCATGCCAGAAGCAACAGGAATGAATTCCAGCTGTCCAAGAGGCCAGAAAATTCTACCACCTTGGAGCTGTTCCTGAAGGCCTTATTCCAAAGTCAGGAGGGATAGCTCAATGGCGGAGTACATGTTTAGTAAGCACAAGGCCTTGGGTTTGATTCCCTAGTACTATGAATGAATGAACGAACTAACTAACTTACCTCAAGGAACATTCAACAACAGAAATCAACTCAACAGTGCAAAACGTAGGGTATAAAGAGCCGTCGAGGCCAACACTGAAACAACTAATAAAGCCAACTTCCAATCGAGATAGTTCCCAAAGTAACTAGGCTTGAGTTGTCAACTTTATGTAAACTAGAGCCACCTGGGAAAAGGATGCCTTAATCTAGGAATTGTTTCCATCAGAGTGGCCTGTGGCACATTTTCTGGATTAAGGGTTGGTGTTTGAGGTCCTGGCCCAGTGGAGGCAGTGCCCCCCCTTCACCCCCCAATGTGGGCCTGGGTTGTATAAGAAAACAACCTGAACAAACCATGCAGAGCAAGCCAGCAAGAAGCCTTCCTCCACGGCCACCGCCTGCAGCTGCAGCCCTGGCATCCCTCTATCATGGCCTCTTAACGTAAGTCACATAAACCCTTGCCCAAGTTGGTTTTGGTCAGTGTTTTATCACAGCAGCAGAAAAGCAAACTAGGACCAGAAATTTAAACAGGACATTTCTTGAAGTCAAACAAGTTTCTTGTTTGTGTTTACTAAGTGAGAACTAATAATGCTTTAATTCTAGGTTAAGTGTATTTCCCCGCCGTGTAAAAATGACACACATAATGAAAAACATGTTGCTACGAGGAGCGCTGTTCTTGGCCCTCAGACACTAAAGGACAGAGTGCAAATGCTAACCCAGCAACCAGCTCTGGGTCCATAAATTATCAGCTGTGTAATCTTAGACAAATGACCTTCCTGCTCTCTGCTCAGGTCCTCGATTTAGCTGCATTCCTCAGGAGAGGGAGAAAGGGGAGCCATTCTAGCTCTTTCTAGCTTGTCCTTGGTGAGAGGAAGGGCACCCAGGAATCCAGGCTTCTGAAGTGTAGACCCAGTCTACAGTGTATGTATGGAGTGACATTGGCTTGTGAAGTGTAGACAGTGTGTGTGTGTGTGTGTGTGTGTGTGTGTATGTGTATAGTGACACTGACTTCTGAAGTGTAGACAGTGTGTACTGTGTGTGCAGTGACATTGGCTTGTGAAGTGTAGACAGCGTGTATGTGTGTGTGTGTGTGTGTGTGTGTGTGTAGTGACACTGGCTTCTGAAGTGTAGACACTTTTACTCGTCCTCTTCTCGCCCTGTCTCCATAGCTCAGGAGCTTGGAGGGTAATCTTGGAGGATTCCAGCAGGCAAGCAGCCAGTGGAAGGCACAAAATAAGATCGCGAGCCCCTAAAGACACTTCTCCGAGAATCGTCATTTGATGAATTGTCAGGTTCCCTAGAGAACTGTGTTCTATGCCCTACTCTTTATTTGAATTGACTCAAAGCAGCCCGTCCCTAGGAATGTTGTCAAAAGCAATTCAGAGGCCAGTTGGCTGAGGCAGCAACTACAGCCAGAAGCTGACCAGAAAGCCAAGAAGGAGAAGCCAGGGAAGAGGACACTGGAGGTCTTACGAGATTCTGGCATGTTTCTGGGGATCTGTGGGATGCAAGTGATAGGCCTGCGTCCATGTTCAGGCAAGACTTATGTTAAATGGGATACTAACCACTACCACACCAAGAAGTGTCTCTGTTTACAGTTGATAGAAGCACAAATCTATTGATGTAAACATACATTTTACCACTTGTGTTGTTCCGGCTGTCCTAAAACTTACTATGTGCTATGTAGACCAGGCTGGCCTCAAACTCGCAGAGATCTGCCCGACTTTGCCTCTCAAGTGCTAGGTTTAAAAGTATATACCACTATGCTCAGCTATAAACATAAGTTGGTTTTTTTTGTTTTTTGTTTTTGTTTTTTGTTTTTGTTTTTCGAGACAGGGTCTCTCTGTGTAGCCTTGGCTGTCCTGGACTCCCTTTGTAGACCAGGCTGGCCTCAAACATAAGTATTTTGATAGCATCTTGGCAACCTGGCCATTTAGAAAAACAACATCAATAGCACCTTCCACACCAGGGCTTGTTTACAGTAGCAGGCACGGATGTGCTGGCCTGAAATCCAATCAAGAGAGCCCGTGCCCGTTCCCATAAACAGCCTTGCCACTGTTATACCAGTTGGCACATCTTGTCCAGTAGGTCAATATTATGGCATGCGGCACCCAGTACTGGATAAGACCACTGATATCTTTTTCAGAGACACCTGAAACATTACAGACTACCGCCATTGCTCTTGCATGTCCTCCATAATAGAAAGACCCTATTGCTGAAAATACCACATCCTGACCAGAAAACTCTCTCCCCGGTGGCTAATTCTCACAGTGCTGAGAGACGCTATGCAGGCAGCAAGGGGAGAGAAGACAGAGAGCATTTCTTAACATCACCAGCTGGAGGCTAATATTCAATACCTGGGTTTTGGTATGTACATTCTCCCATCCACTTTATCTCTATACCATAACAGGCTTTATACCTGGCAGGGCTGCTGGACCATATTGCAACCACATGTGACTTTATGAGGAATTGCCCAATAGTCTTCTCTTATTGGATGATCTCACTGGCCCTCAAGACAGTTCAAATGGACCATTTCTTACCTTGAAGCAGTCATGCTCTCAGCCTCCTGCTTAGACATTAAATGCCATGAGAACGCTTCCCTGACCTTCCATCCTAAACCAGATGTAACTTGGGACGTGGAGCAGGCAGTAGCGTGGCACACCTACCACATTATTTTCACTTACCCTCTTGCACAGAGGGCTCTGTGGAGAGGGGGGCCTGTATCTTAGTCTCTAGCTCAGCAAGGAGCGTCTGAAAGGCAGTGGGGAGAAGCCAAGACTGAACGACAGCGTGCATTCCATTCGAGCGGCAAAGAACCCCACTGCTTCAAAGACTTTGTAAATTGACTTTATGGAGTCACGGAAGAAGGATGGCACGTGGTATATAGGTATGCACATATCTATACATATCACACAAATACTTATACTGATCATTTCAGTGAAGTATACATATAAGTATATGCATATGTGTATGTATATCGACGGGGTCTCACTCTTTTTTCATGGAACCTCTATGTAGACTAGGTTAGCCTTAAAATCACAGATCTGTCTGACGCTGCCTGTGCTGGGATGCTGGGATTAAAGTCATGAACCACCATCCCTGGGGTGTGTGTGTGTGTGTGTGTGTGTGTGTGTGTGTGTGTGTGTGTGACTCCTTTGATCTAGTAATCATTTTTGATATTAGAAATGAACTGAATTACAATTCATGTGAGTTTAGTTTCATTTCACTATAGACTCAGTGTGTAACAATTTTATAAAACTTTTATTAACCTTTACTTATATCATACACACACACACACACACACACATACACACACACACAGGAGGAACAATTTATTTGACTACCTGTTTCAGAGGTCTCTCTGTGCTGGGGAAAGAAGTTGGAGTCCAAGTCTAACCCTCAAAGACATGTCTTCTTCCCCCAATACCTAATTGTTTCAGTTAGGCCTCATCTCCAAGTTTTCAGGCTCCCCTGAAATAATGCCATCATCTGAGGACCAAGTATTCAACATCCCAGCCGAAGGGGGACATGTCAGACTTAGTCAGCACACAGGCAGATGCCACATTTAATCACACCCATCCTTTCTGCTGCTCACTCTGTTCCCCACTGCCCATAATCCCCATCCTTTCAACTGCCTTCTTCTCAAGCCATCTCCCTCCACAGATGAGCAAAAACGTGCTCCACTTTTCTTCTGGTACCTGGTGAATTTCACTTATCATAACCTCCTGTGCCACCCACCTCCTGCAAATGACATGATTTCATGCCTTGTTATAGCTAAATAAAGCTCCATTTTTGACACCGGTACCAAAGCTGATTCCATATCTTGGCTATCAAACAGCGTCACTGTTTGACATATATAATATGAGTGGTTTTCTTTTAGTGTTCAGGGATGAATCTGGGGACCACCTGTGTGGAAAGCATCTCTGTATATTCTATTATTGAGGGCTGACTGGCAGAGAACTGAGCACTGTCTGGACTTTGATACTGATATCATATTTTATAAACACTATTCTCCCTCACCTTTTGATTGGTTTGATAAAGAGCTGATGGCAGGAGAGAAAAGGCAGGACTTCCGGGCTGAGAGACAGGGTCTCTGTGGGAAGACTCAGACAAGGGGGATTTGCCAGTGTGACACAGGAAGGAACAGGTGCCAGGACCGAGTGAGAGAGAGGTAGCGGCACGGGCCACATGGCAGGATGCAGGCCAGGATTTGGTAGGTTAGAATACCTGAAAGTCTGCCCCATAGTGCCTAAGCTTTTCTAAATAACAACAACAACAACAACAACAACAATAATAATAATAATAATAATAATAATAATAATAATAATAATAATAATAATAATGTCTCTGTGTCTTTATTCATCCACTGGTAGGTCCAAGAAAGTCTCGTCTTGGACGTTGTCAAGATGAAAACTACACTAATACATACAGCGGCTCAGGCTTGTCTTGAGCTTTTCCTGGCTCAGCTTATGTTGTGGGATTACAGGCCTGCACTACCATGTCTGGCTCATTTAAAAAATTTTAAGTGTGGGCCAGGTGTGGTGGTGCATGCCTTTAATCCCAGCAGAGGCAGGAGGATTGCTGTGAGTTTGAGGCCAGCCTGGTCTACAAAAGAAAGTCTAGGATAGCCAAGGCTACACAGAAAAACCCTGTCTCAAAAAACCAAAAAAAAAAAACCAAAAAAAAAAAAAAAAAAAAAAAAAC
>OU015756.1:24294742-24335710 GCA_907169655.1 Acomys percivali | reverse complement strand
AAAAAAAAAAAAAAAAAAAAAAAAACCAAAAAAAAAAAAAAAAGTGTGGTTGTATTACCGTTTTAATTTCAAAAAGCATACAAAACACTGAAGCCATTAACACAAAATGGGTTTTAAAGTCTGCATGGTTGCAGTGGAGAGCTCTGACTTCCTGGTCATCCAAGGTCAAACCTTGTCTACTGCACACGTGGCCATTACAGTGAGTGCTGTTTACGAAAGACATGTTCTGAAAATCTCACCATCCTACATCCCCACCAGCCAAGGGGAGAGTTTCCGAAAGTACTTCACAATAGTTTAAGTGTTCTTCAGAAAAATAGAAAATACAAATAGAGACAGAAAATGCCTATGGTTTATATTTAAATTTTCAAAATTTTATTATACAGTGTGTATATGTGTGTGTGTTTGGCCTGCATGTATCTGTGTGGATCACATGCATGCCTGGTGCCCTTGGAGGCCAGAAGAAGGCATCTGATTTCCTGGAACTGGAGTTACACATGGCTAAGAGCCACCATGTAGGTGCTGGGCAGTGAACTCTGGCCTCTTAACTTTGGAGCCATTTCCCCAGCCCCTGTGCTTTATGGTTTTCTTGTGACCTTAGGACACCATGCAATAGGCGGGGACCAGAGTCTCTTCCCTTTGAAGGTGGCCCCTTTGGCAGTTCTACCTATTGAAAGCACCAGCTAAAAATATAAAATAAAATAACTGCTTTAAACTTTCTTTCCTAATTCCAAGAGGCTTGTGGCTCAGTCCCTGTTTAGACATACACTTTGGATAAGCAATAACAAAGTCTCGCGGGCACTTCAGTGTAATTTTACCAATTGGAAACCATTAGAGCCTCCTGGTCTGGCAGGGAGTCATCTCCCAGGGATGCCTAGGGGTGAGAAATGGGACACCCACACATCCCCTGTGATCACAGCCCCAGCATATGCCAAACCTATGAGTAGTTGCTTGTGGAGTCTCTGCTGGAAGGGCAGGAAATCCAGATGGGAAGACTGCGTCTCTTCCTCAAAGGAATTGTCATGCCATGTAACCAGCTCGACTTCTCTAGCGGTCTTCTAGGTGCCTTAACAACCCCCAACCCCAAAAGAAAGCTTAGTCAGAAGAAACAAACTGTCTCATCGAGCTCACCCTTGGCCGCACCGCTGCTGTCACACCTCACAGTAATCCCCCGCCTGTTTCCTCTGCACTCCTGTTCTTCTCTCTCACTACTTCCTTTCCTTTTCCACCATACCAGTGCTGATGTCACTATGGCATCCACCTTTCATTGCCCCAGAGGGCACCTCTCGCATGTTAGTGGAGAAGGGTTGAGGTCGGGGAAGACATCATAAGGCAGGACTCTTGGGCTAACACTGGCAGGGAGGACAGGAGCTGCACACCCCTGTGAAAGCCACACGGACTGCCAGGACAGACATCATGGATGGTATTTGCCCCTTCATGTACCAGGCTAACAGTCAGCTCAAGACAACCATCAATCAGCCATCCCCTTCCTGGTAACCAGAATCCTGGACTTTGCCTAGGAACAGGCCATTGGAGAGGCCCCGTGGCTGAGACTGGACCTATTGAATAGTGTTGCCTCAGTATCACAAATCATTAAATCTCAGCTGACATTTAAATGTCATCCAAGAAATGGATAATTGGCTACTTAAAAAAAAAAAAAGAAAAACAAAGGCAGGGCGTGATGGCGCATGCCTTTAATCCTAGCACTCGGAAGGCAGAGGCAGGAGGATTGCTATGAGTTTGTAGAAGCCTGGTCTACAAAGTGAGTCTAGGACAGCCAAGCCTACACACAAAAAAAACCCTGTCTCAAAAAAACAAAAACAAAAACAAACAAACAAAACCCCCAAACAACAACAACAAAAATCAAACAGCTTCCTATTTTGAAATAACTTCCAAATGCTAAGTACTTTACAAAGCACCTCTGTTTACCCTTTATTTCCACTTTTCAAATGCTAGTGTTTCATCATCTTTTTGTTGTATTTCCCTTCCTATCTTTTCTTTTAATAATGAACACATGGCCGGACGTGGTGGCGCACGCCTTTAATCCCAGTACTTGGGAGGCAGAGGCAGGCGGATCTCTGTGAGTTCGAGACCAGCCTGGTCTACAAAGCTAGTCCAGGACAGCCAAGGCTACACAGAGAGACCCTGTCTCCAAAAACCAAAAAAAAAAAAAAAAAATGAACACACACACACACACACACACATACACACACACACACACACACACACACACACACACACACACACACACCCATGCCAAGGATGGAACTAGAATCCAGGGCCTTTGCACATGGAAGACATGGTAGGAAAACTTTCTACCACTGAGGTACACACAAGGCCTTATGAAAAGACAGTTTAGGGATGCTTGAGGTTAACTGAAAAACTGAATAACAGTATTATGATATGGTCTTAGGACACGCTCACACCTACCCATACAGAATCTCTCACATCTAGAAGCATCGTACTTTAATATAGCTGCCATAATTAGTCAACCAACATGAACACACTATTATTAACTAAAGCCCTGCATTTACTCAGCTCTCCTTACTTTTTGCCTAACGTCTTTTCCTCTTTCAAGACCCCATCCAGGATGTATTATGTGTAGCTACCCTTTCTCTTCAGGGTCCTTCACGGTGACAGTTTCTCCTACTTTGCTCACTTTTTGTTTTGTTTTGAGATAGGGTTTGTCTGTATAGCCCTGACCTTACTGGAACTCACTCTGTGAACTAGGCTGGCCTCAAACTCAGAGATCTGACTACCTCTGCCTCCCAAGTGCTTGGATTAAAGGCATGCCCCGCCACCGCCCCATTGACTTGGCTCACTTTTGATGACCTGAGACATGGAGGGTAGACATGTGATAGGTCCTCTCTCCTGAAGTGTGTCAAATATTTTCATGAGGGTTGGACTTGGACTATATCTAGCTGGGAGGAGGACTGCAGAGGTCAAATGCCTTTCTCCTTATATCACGCCAAGGTACTCGTGGTCAGAGTGACTCAACGGCACTGCTAGGAAGTGGTGACAAGTCTCCCCACCTTAGCCTACTCTTTCCCTACGTTCTACAAGGAAGTCAGTGTGATCAGCACACACTGAAGGAAGGGGGCCTGTCTTCCACTGTAGGGACAATCAGCTTGAATTCTACGTGAGATCTGTCTCATTGCTCTCGCTTTATGGTTCAAGTCATAGTCCATTTTGCCTCGGTTTTTCTTGCTTGGCCCGTTGATGTAACATAAGTGTTAATCTATGAAAAACTATGGGCTGGAGAGATGGCTCAGTGGTTAAGAGCACTGGCTGCTTTTCCAGAGGTCCTGAGTTCAGTTCCCAGCAACCACATGGTGGCTCACAACCATCTGTAATGGACTCTGAATCCTTCTTCTGGTGTGCATGAAGACAGAGCACTCATATACATAAAATAAATAAATAAATCTTAAAAAAAAAAAAAAGAAAAAGAAAAATTATAACCTAAGATGTGAAAACTAGAAACTTTCCACTTTATCGACCGTGGTTATGTTTCTTTACCTTAAAATTGTGTTGAATTTTATTTACTTTAAAATGTTTAAACTAGCTTGAAGAGTCAAGACTCAAAACGGGAAGAGGTATTCAGGTGAATGCCTCCACGGGGAAATGCACTTGGTGCTGCCAAGTCTGGTGACCCTCGAACCTACATGGTGAAAGGTGAGAACTGACTCCCACTAGTTGTCATCTGACCTCCATATGTACACCATGACCTGCATGTACACCTTCCCACATACAAACAAGCACACACACACACATACACACACGTCATGTGTGTGATAGTTTTGAAATGTGTTCACAAGTCTATTATAGATCGAGAATCCCCCTCCCCTCACCTGTGGACATCTAGACTGAACGACTCTTTTTCCAAACAGAGTCTGACAGAATTGCCTGCGTGTGGCTTCCAAGATGGCATAGGAAGACTCCATGGCCTTCATCCTGTCTGCTGTGAATCAGTTGTTCTGAAGGAAGCGAGCAGCTAACACATGGCTCTCACCAGGACCCTCAGGCTGCTCCGTGGGGAGAGAACGAAATCCCCTCACAACAAAGCCCTGTGGATGAGCCCACTTCCCACCATGCCCCAGATGTGGCCAGCCTGCAGCACTGGATGATGTCTTGACTAGGCTCTCAGGCACCTCCCTGAGCCTCAAACAACCCAGTTAAGGTGCCCCCCACAACTCGAGGCAATGAAATGTGAACCAATGCATGCTTGATTTATTTTTTCAACTGCCAAGTCTTGGAGTAACTTGTTATACAGCAACATATAAGAAATAAATTATAAGCCAGGTATGGTGGTGCACGCCTTTAATCCCAGCACTCAGGAGGCAGAGGCAGGTGGATTGCTATGAGTTTAAAGCCAGCCTGTTCTACAAAGCAAGTCCAGGACACTCAAGGCTACATAGAGAAACCCTGTCTTGAAATAAAAGTAATACATCATAATATTACACTTATGTGACCTAACGGTGAGGCCCTTAAAAAGATCAACAAGAAGCTGGGCATGGTGGCGCACGCCTTTAATTCCTGCACTCAGAAAGGCAGAGGCAGGTGGATCGCTGTGAGTTCAAAGCCAGCCTAGTCTACAAAGTAAGTCCAAGACATCCAAGGCTAGACAGAGAAACCTTGTCTCAGAAAAAAAACCAAAACCAAAACCAAAACAAACAAACAAAAATCAACAAGACAGTTTTGCTAGAAAGAGAAGGATATGTAACCCAGTGTAAATGTTTGCTTTTCTATACATTAAAGTGTGTAAATAAATTAAAACTATAAAGTGCACTGTTGGTAGGGCTTCTGGGAGAAAACCTCCTGAGTGGTACTTTACTTAACATGATTCAGTGCCTCTGGAGGTGACAGATGCAATGGGTGCTATAAAGCTATGCCTGGGGCAGGAGCCAGAAATAAAAGAGCCTCATACTGATTTTCACAATGATATTCTATCAGTACTATTTGTACTAATGAGAAAACAGTCAGAAGCCCACAAGTAATGAAATCGCTAAAAACATATGAATATGGGATATGCTTTCTCACTGTTAATTATTGAAACAACCTAGGCTTAATCCCCAGCACTGCAATAAATAAATGAGTGAATAAAATATAAACAGGAAAACGCATTTACATGCACTCATTTACACCTATGCAGGTACGTCAGCATGTGCACTCCATGGCATGTGTGAGGTCAGAGAACAACTTTCTGGAGTCAGTTCTCTCCTCCTGCCATGCGGGTCCCAGGGATTGAACTTGAGTTACTAGGCTTGGTGGCAAGTGCCATTACCAACTGAGCCATCTCACCCAATCCAGATAATTCTTTAAGAGCAGGGAGTGGTGGTCCACACCTATAGTCCCAGAACCTGGAGGCAGAGACAGGAGAATTGCCAAAAGTTCAAGCCAATGTAGTTTGCACAACGAGACCCTGTCTCAGAAATAGAACAGATTAAACCCAAAACATAACTATATGATCATAGGTAAGCCGGGCGTGGTGGTACACGCCTTTAATCCCAGCACTTGGGAGGCAGAGGTGGGCGGATCACTGTGAGTTCGAGGCCAGCCTGGTCTACAAAGTGAGTTCAGGACAGCCAAGGCTACACAGAGAGACCCTGTCTCAAAAAATAAAAATAAAAAAACCCAAACGATCATAGGTACAGGTAGGTAGGCAGGTATAGAAAAGATAGAGGATTGATAGATAGATTATAGATAAATAGATGACTAGATAGATGATAGAGATAGATAAATGATTGATAGATAGATAGATTAGATAGGTAGACAGATCTCTTTTCCCACCCTTGTAGGTTTTTTTGTTTGTTTGGTTGGTTGTTGGTTTTTCAAGACAGGGTTTCTCTGTGTAGCGTTGGTTGTCCTGGACTCACACTGTACACCTCGAACTCACAGCGATCTACCTGGCCCTGCCGCCCAAGTGCTGGGATTAAAGGCGTGCGCCACCACTGCCCTGCTTTCCCGCCTCTATGTTACCTGATAAAGTGGCTGTGAAATAGTCTCCCTAGGTATTAGGAAAAAATAAAAAGGTGAAATCCCACCCAGTAACACTGGCAGATCTGACCCACTTTAAATTGTCGTCAAGCAAAGTCCCTTCCTCCCTATCTGTCTCCTTAGCTTCACTGCCTTAAAAGCAAACAGAAAGACTCAGGTGTCAGATAGCTGCTCACGCCCAGAGGTCCCTTTCTTTGCTTCCTGCTGGTTGCAGCAGGGGTGGGAGTGGGGGTGGGGAGGGTAGGGGGTGGGGAGGTGGGAGGGCAGTTTCCTGAAGGTGGAGCCTTCTACCTGATAAGTTCCAGACCCGAAACACTGGCAAAGAAGCTGGATAAAAACCAAAGAAAACCATTGTTCACGTCATAGGAATGCAAAGAACGATTGATGGCAGAGCGTGTTCCAACAAGTAAGTATGGTTTGTGTGAGGTCTGGGATTGGTCCCCAGAACCGCACGCAAAGAGCACGCACGCACGCAACTTCAAGCTTAGCCCTTGGAGGGTAGAGAAGGAAAGTGGCAGCCCAGGCTGCTCTACAAACCCCTCAGCTGCTGTCTGTCACCTGAGGACACAAACACATAAACATTCCCTTACTGGCTCCATACGCAACATCCAGTTCAAACAGAAAATGGTAGTGATGAATTGGCCAAATAATAAAACCAGCAGTTGGCACGTGGAGTGGGTGCCACTTTTGTTCTAGATGCTGGACCGGCACACACCGAAATGCTACCAATGATTGGCTCATGCTGATGCAATCAGAAGATAGTTGTGCTTTCTGTTGTTGTTGTTGTTGATTTTTATGTATAATAGACAGTTATCATTTCTATGGTTTTTATTTTTTTATTTTTTTTAAACATAAAGGTAGCTGTAAAGTCAAGCCTTACGGCACATGGTCTGAGTTGAGACGTAGGTCAGAGAATCACCTGCGTTTACAAGTTCAAGACCGCCCTGAACAACACAGGTGAGATCCTACGTCAACAATACCAATGGCAGGGATAGAGATACAGCTCAATGGTAAAACACTTGCCTACATGGGCAGGGACCTAGGTTGAAGGCCCCAGAGAAAAAGCCACTCTAAAACGTGTAAGATACCTCCGTTTATTAACCACGCAATTTTAAAGATTTCCCCCTCAAAGGTAAATAAAGACAAAGTGCTTCAAAAGCCTAGCCTCTCTTTTTTGTTGCTGTTATTTTTCGAGACAGAGTTTCTCTGTTGTAGCCTTGGCTGTCCTGGACACCCTTTGTAGACCAGGCTGGCCTTGAACTCACAGTGATCCACCTGCCTCTGCTGGGATTAAAGGCAGGCGCCACCACGCCCGGCCCCTAACCCTCTTCTTTTAAATAAGTAAATTACTGTCTGTCTTGTTTACATACTTGGCATATTTTGTGAATGTACACGTGTGAGTTCAGGTACACATGGGGGTGAGTGCATGGGAGGCCAGAGGACAACTTCTGAATTTTTTTTCCCCATAAATCATTATCCACCCTGTTTTTTGAGACAGGGTCTCTTAGTCTCCTAGTCTACTAGACCTACCCTGGAGTCCCAGGGATCCACCTTCTGTGTGCCCACCCCCAGCTCTGGGCTAAGAAGCATGTGGGACCACAGTCAGCTTTATTATGTGGGTTCTGGGAATCAAACCCAGGTCCCCATGCCTGCACAGTAGGTTCTTTACTGAGTCAGCCATCTCCCCAGTCCTCCAAATATATTCACACGCAGTTTTTAAAAAATGTTTTAAAAATGTCACCATGTAAAAGGATATAAGAAATCCTTGTTAACTAAAATAATGTATTAATCAAAATATCCCATTTCTACCAGAATAAGGTAGGATAGTCCCAAATTTGAGAACAGCCTGGGCTACAAAGTGAATTAGAGGCCAGTTTGGGCATTGAAAATAAAAATGAAACAATGAACACACAACAAAAGATCCACTTGCCACAACTTTCGCTGTAGTGCCTTCCACTGCTTGGATCCCTTCCCTGGGGGGAAACTTAAACAGTGGCCACCCCATTCCTAACGCCCTGAAACAAACCCAGACACATTCTGCCAACTGTTTACTCTGGGGCAGTGAGTGTGTTGGGCTTTACTTACAGAGCTGTGGATGAGAGGTTATGGCCAGGAGCATGGATGGCCTCAAAAGCAGCCACTCAGGAAGGCCTGCACCCAGTATGGAGGATGACTGCAGAGATGCAGGCGATTCTATTCCTTCCCAGGGTAAATATTTTCTGCTCTTCCTTGAGGAGATGCGCAATTAGGTTATCATTGGGAAGAGTGGCTGTATACTCAGGGTGGAATTTTAACCTCTCTTTCTGTCGAGGAAGATCAACAGTCAACACACCTGGCTGTGATGATCCTCTACAAGCGGGCACAGCTGAACTCAGGAAGATAGCGGCAGTTGCAGGGTTGGCAGAGACAAGTTCAAGACCATGCTGCACCAAACAAGGACCACGCACCGAGAGGACCTAGGCCCTCTCCTCAGACGTAGCTGATAGAAACGCAGTCTCCTCCATAGGGGTCCCCTGGTAAGGGGAGCAGGGGCTGTCCCTGACATAGACTCTGTTGCCTGCTCTTTGATCACTTCCCCCTGGCAGGGTGCCTTACCAGGTCACAGGGGAAGAGGATTCAGGCAGTCCTGATAAGAGTTGGTAGGCTGGGGTCAGTTGATAAGGGAGAAGGGTCCCCCTTCTCTGAGGACTAGGGGAGGGGCATATGGGGGAAGAGGGAGGAAGGGTGGGACAGGGAAGGGAGGAGGCTATGATTGGAATATAGAGTGAATACATTTTTTTTTTTTATAAAGAGAGAGATAGCAGCATTATATCTTGGAGAATAGTCCTGTATAACACCTTCTGCTGCCCCCCCTCCACCTTCCAATCCTATAAAATAATTTGATTTTCTTTGAATTACCAACTATTCGTAACTTCAAAGCTATTTTCCAGCGTGCTATAGCTTTAAAATGTGAAGAGATCGGATTTTATTTTCTCATCCCAGAAACATAAGTAAGGACCCTCAGAGTTTTGAATCTGAGAAATGCCACACAAAGATCCCCAAAGTGACTTTGAGTCAACAGTGCCTGTAGCAACACAGGCACAGCACCAGACCTGTGTCCAGGATGCTGAGAGTGCCAGGAGAGGCAGGTCCACCTGCCTCTGATCTTCCAGGTGGTCTTGAGGAAGTTTATAGAAGGAAACCAACACCTGGACCCAGAAAGCACCTGCAGGTGTGAGGTGACACACAGGTAGGGGTATAGGGTTTTGGGCAGGTGGCACCCAAGGCAACTAAGGCTGCAGATGTCTTTGTCCTGTGCCTAGATAATCGCCCCTTTTCCCTTCTCAAAGGATTCCAGGCTGTTCCAGGAGGAGGGGCTTCTGTGGTTATGGAGCCAGCTGCCTCACTCCTTCCTTTCTAAGAATCCAAGAGACTTTGTAAGTAAACACAATAAATCTCCTGGCACAAGAACAGAGACACAGCCAATTTGGTGTCTCATTATCCACGCTGTAGGATACGCATTCGAGGGGTCCAATGGTAGAGAACACTGAAAACCGAAACTTCAGATGTATCAAAACTCTTTAAGGCGTAGCAAGTTGTCTTGAGTTTCAAGCTTCTCCCTCTGTGAATTCCTAACTCTGCAATTAGCAGATAGAAATAAAGGCCAGAAAATAAAATGCTGGAGAGAGATTATCCTCTGCAAGAACTCTGTAAAAATGGTTCCGAGACCCAGCTTTGCAAGGCTTATGACAGGTCTCAGCAGTCACGCTTGAGGAAGCAGGATGTTCTTTTTGTGATAAATGCACAGAAAGATGGTCCATCAGTTAGATACTACTGCAAGATGCTGCTTGGTGGCATCTTAGACCCCTTAGGGATGGAGTTCAAAGGAGAAAGCAGCCAGTCTTCTGGGGTTCCCTCCTTTTGCTGTAATGCATTGGTAATACTGCACATTTGAGACTTGTCTATCCTAATCTCTCTCACTTTTGTTTTTGTTTTTATTTTAATGTGTGTGGGGGCAGGGGAGTGGGCAGCATGCCTGCCTTGCTGTGCATGTGGAAGCGAGGGGAAGAGACCTGGGTGCCAGGTCATCAGGCTTGGTAGCTCATGCCTTTACCCACTGAGTCATCATCTCCTTGGTCTCACTTCTCCAGTCTTTTTTTTTTTTTTTTTCTCCCCATGTATTTATTTAACCACTTTATGTCCTCCCTCCTCTCCTCCCAGTCCCACCCTTATGCCCCCCTCCTCCATGCCCTCTCCCCTTCTTCTCAGAGAAGGGGAGCCCCCCCATGGGTACCAACCCACCCTGGCACATTTAGTCATAGCACGACTAAGTGCATCCTCTCCCACTGAGGCCAGACAAGGCAGCCAAGCTAGAGGAAAGGGATCCAGGGGCAGGCAACAGAGTCAGAGTCAGGCTCCACTTCCATGGTTAGGAGACCCACGTGATGACCAAGCTGCACATCTGCTACTCATGTGTAGGAGGCCTAGGTCTAGCCCATGCATGTTGGTGGTTCAGTGGGCCCAGGTTAGTTTACTCTGTAGGTCTTCTTGTGGTGTCCTTGACCTCTCTGGCTCCTTCAATCCTTCTTCCCATCCTTCCACAAAACTCCCCAAGCTTGGCCTGATTTTTTGGCTGTAGGTCTCTGTGTCTGTTTCCATCAGCTGCCAAATGAAAGCCTCTCAGAAGACAGTTATGCTAGTTCCTGTCTGCAAGCACAGCAGAATATCACTAATAGTGTGAGGGGCTGGGTCTCTCCCATGGGGTGGGTCTCAAGTTGAGCCAGTCATTGGTTTGCCGTTCCCTCAATCTCTGCTCCATCTTTATCCCTACACTTCTTGTAGGCAGGACAGATTTTGGGTTGAAGGCTTTATGGATGGGTTGGTTTCCCTCTCCCTCCAGTTGATGCATATATCCGCCCACTGTTCGAGTGCTGGAGTTATTTTTCAGTGACTCTACTCTCATAGCTCCCACCTCTGGCAACCAAAGAGCCCTGCTAGGCAGGAAGGCTGAAATGATATCCTTATGGCAAACTGGGTGCTCAACAAATTCCCAGTAAATGTACCCAGACTTGGTGGCATGGCTGCAGCTGCAGTTACTTACTAAAGCAAGAGGATTGCCTGAGCCCAGGAGTTGGGACTAACCTGGACAAGATGGCCACACCCCTCCCACCCTGTTCTCATTAGGCGGAAAGCTACTAACCTGCACTCCCGGCATACTCAGGTAATCAAATGTATTCCTTCTCAAGTCTCTGATGGGGTTGAAGACAAGGTAGCTTAGTTGTTTAGGGGGTTAAGATGTTTTTAGAAAGAATGTTTCAGATAGATGTTTTAAGTTGATAATGACAAGATGTGATGGAGACTGATTTACATTCAGAATTTTAGATGTACCAAGATAGGAAAGACGTTTTCTTCAAGGCTGTCAAGTACAAATAGCCAAAACACTAAGAATGTAACATTTATATAATTCCTGCTTGTGTCATGGTTCTTCTTGCTGTAGGTAGTTTATTGTATATATGTGTAGTAATATAAATGTATATGTAAAAACTAAAAAATGTTTAATTAAGAAACAAAGAGAAAGAAAACAACAGTCAGCCTGGTATATTCAGATGAGTTCAAAATGTTTTCTAATCTTCAAAGTCTCAAGGGACAATCAAAACACTTTGCTTAAACACATGGGACAGTTATATTACAAGCCATGCTATGTGCTTGTAATGCCAGCACATAGGAGGCTGAGACATGAGGAAAAGAATCAGGGCCAGCCTGGGCTACATGAGACATTGTCTCAAAAAAGTAGAAGATAAAATCAAAATACTATGATAAGTGAGCAATTCCAAGACCTGCACACAGCATTCTGGGAATTCTAGTGAAATAGCCTGGCCTGCACCTGGAGGCCTTCACCTTGACTCTTCTACTTCTATTTGGGGGGGCGGGGTTTCGAGATAGGGTCTCTCTGTGTAGCCTAGGCTGTCCTGGGACTCATTTTGTAGACCAGGTTGGCCTCGAACTCACAGCGATCCACCTTCCTCTGCCTCCCAAGTGCTGGGATTAAAGGCGTGCACCATGCCTTGACTCTTCTTTACAGGTTGTTTGAGCTGTTCCTTGAGGGATATGAGCAAGTTTAAGGAGAAAGCAGCAAGTGCCCGTTTCCAAGCTGAAGGAATCTAGGACAAAGACAATGAGTGGGGTAGGGACTTAACACCCTACGCGCCCCCTCCGTGGGTGTGGTGCTACCTCCAGCAGGGAGAAGCCAGCTGAAGGCTGAAGGCCCTCTCCACCTGGACTTTGCAACATGAGCAAGAGGGTGAGCTCTTTCACCCGGCCCCCCCCCCCCCCCGCCCCGCCCCCTTCCATCGTGACTCCACCCCCATCTTCCACCTAGCACTGTGGCTACTTAAGGAAGTTCTTCAGACCGGGTACAGCAAAGGCAGAGGGAGGCGAAGAACAAGTCCTGAGGAAAGCTAGTCTGTGACTGTGCCCTGACCACTGAGCAGCCAGCCAACACTGGCACTGTGTGGAGCCACACTGAAGCAGAGGACAAGAATGTGGAGGAACCAACAAAGCTGGTTTCTTGGGAAGGCCAGTATCGTCACTCCTGGCCTGAACCAAGCCCATCTCAGCCTAAGGGATTTCCCCCCCCTGCCCCCCCCCCATCTCCTTTCAGAATCTTTGGGAAAGCGTAGTTGTCACTAAGTCTGGCACTTTGGAGTGCTACATTACATTGGTTTTTCCTCATTCCGGATCCCCTGATACATACACTCTTCTTTCTCTTGCCGATTATTACAAACTTCTCTGTGTTGTAATGTGGCTCTGAAAGACACCTTGGGAACAAGTCAAGATGGAAAGCAGCCAAGAACAAATAGTTTGGATTTTTTCTTTTTTAGTGTCTTCTTTTCTTCTCTTTCTTTCTTTCTTTCTTTTTTTTTTTGTTGTTGTTTTGTTTTGCTTTGTTTGAGACGGGGTCTCTCTGTGTAGCCCTGGTTGACCTAGACTCACTTTGTAGACCAGGCTGGCCTCAAACTCCACAGAGATCTGCCTGCCTCTGCCTCCCAAGTGCTGGGATTAAAGGCGTGCGCCACCATGCTCAGCCCGGATTTTTTAGTTCCCGTATCTGGGGAGACATCCTGTTCCACTCACCTTTATAAACCCCACAGCACTGCATTTGTTGAATAAGCTGTTCTAGTTGCGACAATATGGTTTGCTCTCGGGAGGCAGAGGCAGGTGGATCGCTGTGAGTTCGAGACCAGCCTGGTCTACAAAGCGAGTCCAGGACAGCCAAGGCTACACAGAGAAACCTTGTCTTAAAAAAAAAAGGAGTTGTTTTCTAGGTTACTTGCATAGATGTCTGCTCTGTAAATTTAAATTCTTACCCTCCACCCCACCTCAGTCATTTTCTCTTGTTTTCTGACTTGATTTTCTAGTTTCACCCTTTAGGTAGGGGATGAAAAGGCCATGTAGTTAGAAAAGTTCATAGAACTGACTGTTCTGACAATGCTGGGGCACTTGAGTAAGACCCACGAGGCTCCAGGGTCTATCCCCAGAGAAATGCAGAGAGATGGACAAGAGAAAAAGATGGATGTCAGCAAAATTATAAAGCTAGGCTACAAAGAAACAAAGAGATTTGTCAGTCACCAAGGCCGTCACGTGAGAACATTAGCAGGAAATCAGCTGGGTACAAAATAATTACTTATAACAATCTGCTGGTCTTTTAATGCAGGAAAATAACCTGAAGAAACACAAGAATATTTTAAAAATACAGCATCACACATGAAAATATTTCCATAGAAACAGTGAACTTTCCAGCCCTTTTTGGATTCCCATTCAGTGACTCGCACGTCCTACTGGGGTTTGCAGAGACTTCACTTCAGCCAGGGACCCACACTGATCAGAACTGAACAGGACACTTCCTGTCAGTCAGTCAGTACTTCGAGGCTAATATTTAATCTTAATTGGCAAAAAAAAGTTTAGTGCAAATAAAGTTATACTTAGCAGCTTAACAAAGTTCTGGTGCCTTTTAACCCTTACCGCTCCCCCAGAGTGAACCCTGCTCTCTTTCCCTGAGTAGCAGCATTGACTTTCAACCTATGGAAAGCCCTCAGAGTTGACCCTGTTTGCTACTTAGGGAGTCTCCCTGCAGTTCAGTCATTACATAAGTGAACCAAAATGCTTTTATACTTGGGGAGCTCACTTTGGGTTGGTGCAAATCCCAACAAACAACAGCAAAACCAAACCACAAAACAAAACAGGGCCCAATGGGTGTCATTTCTCTAGGGAGTAGAACCAAGCTCCTGCCTGTAGCTCACTCGGCTTGCTTCTCTGATCAGTGGCAAAGCCGGCACCAATTTACAGCAAGCAAACGCAGTCGATTGCCCACAGGACTGAGGAAGTCTCCTCAATCAAATCCTACACTTTCCAGTCACACTTTTACCTCACTGACTGGAATTGCCAAAAGGCACATGAAACGAAGGCAAGCCATCTGACTTCAAACCTACTGCCTTCCACTCAGCCAAGATTTATTCTAGAGATGAGTAGAAGCCAGAGAAGACTGTGGGCTGTATCAGTTCCACCCACTGCCTCTCCTTGACTGCCACATCCGGACCCTTTCTAGTAAGGTCTGCCTGGCACTACCTCAGAAAACACTGTGCCTGCCTGGGACCAGACACCCCCACCCCTTCCCAGGCTTGACTGCCTCTGCTTTTGTCTGGAGTTCACAGCTCAAACATAGGAACCTTCAAGAAGCTGAGATGACCCTTCACACCATTTCACTGGTCCTCTTTACCAACTCCTAACAGTTTCTGTTTCCCTTTGGGTTCTCTCACCTACTTAGTGGCTTGGGAAGGGGGTGGGGCACGGCGCTGCCCTTCTGGAGAGAGGAGCCCACCTCAGTCACTGTATTCATCTCTCTCCTTTGGGGTATGGAATTTCTCATAGTGGCTGGCCAGCTTCCATTTGTTGTGTTGAGTTTTGAGCAGAGCAGCCAAGGAAGTCTTCCGGGTGATATGTCTAGACATTTCCCGGCTCTTGACCTTTCTAGCTGGGGAAGAGCTTTGGACTAAGGAATACACAGGGAAGATGGGTTTACCTCGGGGTGCACCCAGGAGCTGCCATGTTTCCCCAGTGGCACTGCTATTCAGATACTGCCAAGGCTTCTTACCACTGTAGTCCCGGATATTCACCCGAGAAGCCAACCTTTTAACTAGCAACTTGATGACTTCCTGGTGGCCGTGAATAGCAGCAAGGTGCAGCGGGGTATAGCCACAGCTGGACCTCACGTTTACATCTAGTGCAATCCCCGCCTTCTGGGCTCCAGAGACCAAGTCCTGAAGGCCACTCAGGTCGCCATGCTTTGCTATCCAGTGCAAGGCCGTGTACCCTGTCAGGAAGTCTCTGTGTAAAGCCAGCTGAGGGTCCTCCCAGAACAAAGTCTGCACTTGCGACCAGGAGCCACTGGTAAGCCTCACAATCCACTCATGCTCCCTGGCATCTAGAGGGACAAGGGGTGACCTGTGTTCAGAAGGTCTGTGGGGTACCAAGTCTGCAGATCCATCCCTGCTGAGGACCCACGAGGAGTGTGGCTGACCTGCCAAGGCATGACCGTCTGCCAATTTCTGCATCAAAACAACATCCACCCTTGGACTAGGCAAGGCTCCTGCCTTGGAAGGTTTCCTGGACCGAGGTGGGCGCCGGCTCTTCTTCACCAAGTCTTCACCATGATGCTCCTCATCAGAGGAAGAGGAAGATTTCGTTCTCCTTGTTCGAGAGCTTCTCCTGAAAGACCTCCGGAACTTGGGGCCTGGCCAGGGTGAATACTCCTGGGGGTGGTCTCCAAGGCTTACTGCCACTGTTGGGACCTTCCGAGAAGTAGGTGTGTTCCCTCTATTATTCCCGAGGCCAGGACGGATCAGGCAGGGGCTACCTTGGTTTGGTGACACAGACAGGACTTCAACTGCATCCCTGAGCTCTCCCAAAGAGGAAGTTTCCAGGACTGGTTGCAGCCCCTCCTCGGGGGTTCCGGGAGACTCTTTGGGTCCACTGCTACTCTCCTCACTGCCGTGGCTTTCTTGATCTACAAAGTCATCCAGATCCTGGAGGGACAGCTGACAACGAATGCTTCGAAAGACAGTGGGTAGAAGGCTCCCCGGCCAGGATTCTGAGAACTCATCAGCAGCCACAGGAAGGAAAGAATGAAAAGACAGAGCGGGCTCTGGCAGCGCCGAGCTTGTCTCCGAGACCTCAAAGGCGGTTTCTGAGGGTAGTTGGAGGAAGTTGTCTGGCAACACCGACCAGGCGCGAGCGGGCACCTGGTTCCTGCCCTCAGGAACCTGCGGGTATCTGGCTACCCACTCTCGAGTGCGCTGCTGCTGCTGCAGCTGTTGGACTGAATGGTTTGGGTAGCCTGCGGTAAATATCTCCAGTGGCTCTCTGGAGGGAGCCGGGAGGGGCAGGAGAGCCGGCGGGGACGTCCGGCTGTTAGCAGGCTCGACGGGGGCGGGAGGCCAAGCAGGCGTTGCAGACGCCAGCGCGTGCTCAGCCGAAGCTCTTTCCCGCAGCCACCTTGGAGCTCCCAGGTCATCCTGGGCAAGCGCAGGGCGCTCCGGCTTCTCGCAGGCGGCAGTAAGGTCTTCGACATCTCCTGGCAGCGGCTGTCCCGCGGGCTCCCCCCAGCCGTTCTGCTCGCATTCCCAGCAGCAGCGACCCCGCGTCTCCAATGCTGCACACCTGCCTCTAGTCTGGGCAGCCGCTGGCTCCGGTGTCCTCAGGTTCGGGCTGCCCCTTGGACTGTGGGCTGCCCCGGCCGCCTCCGGCGCGCCACTGCCCGCTAACTCATCGTCACCTGCGTCCACCCGGGTCCTGGCACCTGCCGGCGGCTTCTTCGGCTCCGGGTCACGCTGGCGGCGGCGGCTCCGCTGCGGTCCCTCTGCAGGGGCGGGTCGTTGCAGACCCTCTTCCCCCAGCAGGTCCCTGTATCTCCTCTTGAGCACTACGTACTTGGTGCCGTCGGGGTCCTGGCGCACTGCGGCCACTGAGTTCACGAAGCCCTTGAAGAGCTCGCGACGTTCTTGCAGCTGGTCAGGAGGCACGTGAGGGTCGCGCAGGAAGCTCTTGAAGTGGCTCAGCAGCTCTGCGTTACGCACGCGGCCCCCGGCCTGGCAAAGAAAGTCCAGCAGTGCCTCTTGGCTCAGCTCTCTGGCCATCGCTGCCGGGTCCCTAGTCCCTGGAGCGATTACGACTCAAGCTTCCAGAGCACTTCCCCTCCGGCAGAAACCCAGGCCTGGCGAGTGTCACCTGCGCCCGGGGCGGCGCCACCCGCTTCCATCTGCCGCGGAGGCCCGCGCCGCCCGCATCCCGGGAGCGCTACGGGAGGGCCGAGGGTCCCCAGAGGCGGGTACCTAGGCTCAATCCCTACACTCGGTCCCAGTGGCAGAGAGGCGGCTCCCGGGCCGCCCCTGTGCGACGCTGGCCTGTCGCAGCGAGTCCCCGCAGCGAAAGTTCCCGGGATAGGTCAGAGCTGGTTTCACCTGCGCTCTGGCTACGCCTCCTCCCGGGCTCTGGGGGGAAGGGCTCAACCCGCCTCCTGTACCTCCGCCCTCTGAGGTGTCCCTCAACCCCCGCCACCCGTCCGAGGTGACTCAGGCTGGTCACAGCGGGAGACAGCGCGGGGAGGTGAGGCCCGGGGCGAACTGAGCGTGAGGCGACTGGCTCTGCGTGACGCGCAGCCGCCCCGGGGCCTGGGAGGTGGCAGGCAGGTAAGCGACCAGTTGTCGTCCCTCAGAGTGCCCGCCAAGAAGGAAACAAAAGCATATGAGGGTAGGCTCCTTCCCTCTCTCCCAGCTGCACAGGTTACATTTTGCCGGTAGGGGTTCAGTAGACAAGCTCTACACTTTCTCTTTCTTTATTAACGCGGTCTGGGGAGGGGCTTGGGGTTCCCTGTGGCAAGATTGAGACCCAGAGAAACCACAGTGATCCAAACCAAATCTCTTTTGGTTTGGCGATACTTAGATACTGAGAAGGCCGCCCCCGGGGCACCGGCTTTAAGGAGTTCAAATACACCTGCCTAAGTCTGTGCAGAGAGCGAAATCACTCTGAAAGCTACAGACCAAGGTTGGTTTCTGACCCCCCTCCCAGGTTATTGTCTTACGTTACAGTGCAGGGGTTGCGGGGCGGGGGGGGGGGGGGGGGGGGGGGGCTTCGCTGCCGGGGGGTTTAGTTGCCTCGGACGCTAAAATCCATAGGAACGATCTCTCCCCAGCTAAGGTATTTGATACCCAGGGCTATTTTGTTTTTATTTAGTCTAAGATTTGTGAGCAGAAGAGATTCCTCCCGCCTGTTTCGTGTTGACTTCTTGGTGAAGTCTTTGCTTTGAGAGTGGAAGTTTTCCTCCACACATTTAAAACGTTGAGCACGTGACAAAGGTTTGATTTCACCCCAGGGTTCCCCCTTCGAAGGAGTCCACCCTAATTCGTTGACTTCTCCTAGTGTGGAACTAAGTATTTCTTTAGTCTCTTTTGAAGCGGGAAGAGTTACCGCATAGCATCATTTATCGCAGCTGTTACTGCCCTCCATTTCCGTCTGGTCTGGGCGCCTCTATTCTCTATCTTGAGTCTATTTGCACGCTGTGCCTTATCAACAGCATCAACTATTGCAGCCTCAAGCCCCTTCCTTCTTTATGGAAGCCGTGATGCAGCTGTCCCCACCCCCACCCCCACCCCCACCTTCACCTTCCCCTAACTGCCAGCACAAATGCCCTGTATCTCAGCACCCTCTCCTGACTGCCAGGTTCCTATCAATAAATTCTCTACTTTCTTTTCCCTGGGCATTCGACACCCTTTCTCCTGTTCTGTCTTTTACTTTTCTTGGCTTCACTAAGAATATCTCCAGAGGCGAGGACGTGGTGGTGCAAGTGGGAGGCAGGGGCTGTTAAAGGCCAGCTTGGTCTACAAAGCAAGTCCAGATAACATAGAGAACGCTGTCTCATTAAAAATAAAAAACCAAAAAAACCAAATATATATATATATATCCATCCAGATTGTTGGCCTAAAATTTGTCAACATGTTTTAGTATGGACACCCTCCATTCCCACTCCAGCACTGGGGATCAAACCTGGGGCCTCACTTGTCACTCATACTAGGCAAGCCCTCTGTCACTACCACAGACCAATCTGAGTGGCTGTCTGGCCACATCAGCAATGGTTTATTTAAAATCCCAACAGAACCCTGGTACTTTTCCATGACTGACTTGGAATCCTTGGCTTTCAATTATCTAGGTCAGAAAGGACTGTTTGTCTATTTGGGGCAGTTTCTAGAATTGAAATCTAGTAGTGGGTTGACATGGAGAAACTGTTCCCACTCCATCTAACTTTGAGGTCTTAAAGTAGTTATGGAAACAAATGGTTTTTTAAAATATTAGACTTGAGCTCTCTCTTGTATTTATTTACTGGTGTTGAGTCTCGGTGGGGTTCACAGGTGTGGGAGGGGTCTCCAAATGGAAACCTCAGGTGGGCAAGTCAGGAGAGTTCTTCTTTGGTTCCTTGCACAAACATATATGTTGCGTTGCACAGGTGGCAAAGAGGTAGAACGGGGCCATGACTTGTGTCACTTTAAGACAAGAGAGAAAGTGGAGGGTCAGACGCCAAATGTTTTGACATCATTCACCTTCTCTTTTGGGTTGAATTACCAAGTCTGCAATTGTTTTGGAGTCTGGATACCCAAGTGGTTTACTGTCCTCTTGCTTGTCTTATGTAAGGGCATGGTTAGGTGGAAGGATCTACATCTTTATTTTTATTTAAGTTTTTCAAGACAGAGTTTCTCTGTGTAACATCCCTGGCTGTCCTAGACTTGCTTTGTAGACTAAGCTGTCTGCGAACTCACAGAGATGCACCTGCCTCTGCCTCCTGAGTGCTGGGATCAAGGCGTGCGCCACACCACTCCCGGCTAGGATCTACATCTTATATATATGAGGGACACCTTCATGTTTGTTTCCCTCCTGTTTAGTTCATTATTTCCAAAGGTTTTTTTTTTTTTTTTTTTTTTTTCTGTATTGCTGGGCGTTGCTGGAAATGGGTATATATAAAGAAGAAGGTGTGTTCGAGAACTCTGTGCTAGTACTAAAAGACAAGAGAAATGAGGTGGGTTTGCATGCTGCCTGATTTAGGAGCAAGCAGCACAGGCTGGAGTGGGGGTGGCGGGTATATGAAGGAAGAGCCCAGGCTCAGGTCAGACTGAGGACAAGGACTGGCTACTGCGATTTCAAAAAAGCTGAGACCTTTAAGGCAGAAGACACTTGTATGCAGAGAGAGGGCTCTGGCTCCATTGAAGTGTTTTGGGGAACTAGCTGCAAATATCGCTGCTTGGCTTTCAGGCAGAGGGTGCATCTGTGTAGGAAGGTGGGGGTGGGGCAGAGGAGGGAGGTTTAGGAAGGGGACAGGAATAGAGAGCCCCTCTCTTCAAGGCGGCGCCTTTTAAGAATTTCCCAGAGAGCCGAAACCAGATCAGATTTGCACTTTAGAAAGATCTGGAGGTAAACGCTGATTTTTGAATTATGGGTAAAAAGAATGTGTATCAGAATGAGTAAAAGAGAACAACTCGCTCACGCCTGGGTGGTGGTGGCGCAAGCCTTTATTAATCCCAGCGCTAGAGAGGCAGAGGCAGGCAGATCTCTGTGAGTTCAAGGCCAGCCTGGTCTACAAATGAGACCAGGACAGTGAGGGGGGGGAAAGAAAAGCAATTCACAACAGTGTTGCTTTTAACCAAACCAAAGACTGTATCTCTACTTCAGAGGTGTTAAAATGTAAAAAGAAGTACCTCTTAAAATACAGGAATCACCAAATGATAAATAAATAAGGCTGGGAATGGAGGTACATGCCTTTAATTCCTGCACTCAGAAGGAGGAGGCAGCTGGATCTCTCTGAATTAATTCCGGGCCAGCCTGGAATACATAGTATAATTCCTGACATGCCAGGGCTATATAGTGAAACCCTATCACAAAAAAAAGGAAGAAAAAATAGGAATTGCAGGATATTTTAAAAAATCTTTCTTTAAAAAATATGTATCTGTGTATTGGGGGTTCAGATTTGAGGATGTTTTTTTAAATTTTTATGTATACAGTGTTGTGTGCTTGTTTACCTGCAGGCCAGAAGCAGGCACCAGGTTACATTATAGATGCTTGTGAGCCACCATGTGCTTGCTGGGAATTGAACTCACGACCTTTGGAAGAACAGGTGGTGCTCTTAACCACTTAGCCATCTCTCCAGCCCCAGATTTGAGGATTAACTTTAGTGTTTCTTACTAGCATAACAGCCTTCACCAATTGGACTATATGTTCATTACTCTTTCATGTGAAAAGACACTTAAAAACAAAGTAACAAGAGGTGATGTCACCTCTTTAATCCAGGGGCTAGGAGCTGGAGAATTGTGAGTTGAGACCATCCTAGGTTAAAGAGTGAGACCTCATCACTGAAGAAAAAAGGATTATGGGGAGGTGGGGAAGATGAGGCTTCAATAAGAGGAAGAGTCCAGACCCTGCTGAGATGACCCAGGAAAGGGTTTAAAAAAAAAAAAGGAGTTCAGCAGAAGCTGAGAAAGGGAGATGAACAGATGGAGTCAAGAGATATTTAGAAGGTGAATTCAATAGGACTTGGCACCAGAGTCAACCAGGGGATAAGGAACAAGGTTGGCAAGCTCCTGAGTAGCTGAGAGATGGTTGGCATGAGAGATGGTTGGCACCATCTCTCTACTTGAAGAGAACATAGAGAAAAGGTACAAATACATAAAGATGGTAAATTCAACTTGGGGCGTATTGAATTTGAAGGGCCATAAAAATAGAAATATATAGAAGTTAGTTAGTTGGCAATATAACTTTGGGTCACCAAAGGCATGACATTTACATCTATAAATGGTCATTTAAACCATAGGAGAGGAAATTGGTTTTAAAAACAAACAAACAAAAAACAGTATACAGGCAAGTGGCAGGTGCAAGAGGCCAAAGTAGCAATTTCCAGAAAGAGGAAAAGCCTCCCGTGGGGACTTGGAAGAAACCCCAAAAGGAACACCTGTGTCTCAGAAAAGCAGGCTGGGGAGGGACAGCTCTCTGGAGACACTGCCAAGGCTGATAAGAAGGGAAACAGGACCAGATCTGGCAGGTCACTGGGGCTAATCTGGAACAGTGTCAGAACAGTGGCAGGGACCGAAGCCAGGTCACACAGAAACCTTAGAGGTGGGGCAGGGGGAGAGTGTGGAGAGAGGACTCACCCACTCCCCCCTGGATAGAAGGGAAAATGGAAGGTTTAGAAACAGAGACCATCGTCAAATCATGGAACCTAGCCTTTCTTCTTTGAGGACAGGATATGATCTTGCATGGGTGCTGAGGGAAACAAGCCAAGGAAGGCTAAGGGGAGATCAGAGCCAAGTGAATGATTGATGCACTAGGAAGAGGAGGTGGCCTTAGAGCCAGAGAGAGGGGGTGGGGACACTACCTCATTAAGAATCGAGAGGACAGTCCAGTGGTGATGCACGCCTTTAATCCCAGCACTCGGGAGGCAGAGGTGGGCGGATCGCTGTGAGTTCGAGGCCAGCCTGGTCTACAAAGTGAGTCCAGGACACTCAAGGCTACACAGAGAGACCTTGTCTCAGAAAAACAAAACAAAGAGAAGAGAGAGGCCAAGGGACATGTACCTTGCCTAGCACCCACAGAGCCTTTGGCTCCATCCCCAGCACTGGGGGTGGGAGTGGGGGCGGGGCGGGAGAAACAGAAGAAAAGTAGGTATTGCATTTGGGGGTTGGAAATGTTGCTTAGTTGGTAGAGTGCTTACATAGCATGCATGGGGGTCAGGGGAGGTTGATACCCAGGACTATTCAATCCAGGATAAACTTGGCATGGCCCATGCCTGTAACCCCAGTACTGTGAAGGTGGAGACAGGAGGATCAGAAGTTCAAAGTTATCCTTGGCTACATAAGGAAGTTTGAGGCCAGCCTGGGCTACATACTGGGTATATCTCTTCTCCTGTCTGTAGCCTTTATTTATTTGTCAAATATTTATTGAGGGTCTACCAGATGTATGTATGGGGAAGCTGAGAGTATAGTGGTGAATCAAAGAGGCAGTTTTAGTTCCAGGAGACTTGGGAAATAGAGTGGCAATATCCGTAAAATAAACCGAAAAGATCACTATTGGTAAGTGCTCAGATGCAAAGGCCAACCAACGGACTGATGACGCGACAGCAAGGGTGACCAGGGAAAGCATGTCAGCAACTAGAAGTGGGCAGAGATCACAGTGAAATGAAAGCAGCTGGGCATGGAAGAGGAGCAGGCTAGGAAGAGTGTGCCCTGCCCAGAAGATCTCTGTGTCCCTATCTCTGTCCCCCCAACTCATATATCCACACATATTTACTCTCTTGCAATACTAGAGGTTAAACATTGGAAACCACATTACTGACAGAGCGCCTTTCTCTTGGAGCCCTTGGGGGCATCTTTCTCTTCCTCTCCCAGCCTTGGGAAGGGCCTGCTTGCCTTACTTTCTACGGCTTGTACTTGTACCACGCCAATCTCTGGCCCTGCGGCTCTTTTCACACCTCCTCCTCTGTATGTCTTTCCTCTTCTGTCCCTTGCAAGGACATTTGTCTTTGGCGTTATGGCCGAGTCCATAATCATGGATGCTTTTTATTACATCTGCCAGTTTGACCTGTAAAGTAACAGCCACAGGTCCTTGGAATCTTACATGTGACATGCCTTTTGGCAGCCTGTCATGCGATCCTTTAGAGGAAGAAACAGAGACGCTCAGAAGTGTCTTTTCACTGCCTTTGCTCCTCTCTTTGCTCCAGCTAGCCTGAATTTCAAGATTTGACTCAACCATCACCGAATCTGTCCCAGCAGATGTCCCTCCTAGGACCCAATAACTTGTGCATATTCGACATTTGTTTCTTATTTTTGTGTGTGTGTATGGACCTATTTCTTGCTACAAGCCTCTAAATTATTCCCCTTGGTATGGCTTACCTGGTCTGTTTTGTTTTCTGTACTGACCCCTGGATCTCTTCTTGGACAGCAAACGCGATGGAAGCCCTGCCTCCGCTCCTAACACCTGTGGCGGCACTTCAGGCTCCTCAGGCTCTCTACAAAGGCTGCAGAATCCAGTGAGCCGCAGAGTGATAGCAGACTGACGGTGAATGGTGGAGGGTTTTGAGTTACAAATGAAGACGTTTAGATTATTTGTTGGCTTAATGTGTGTGGGTATTTTTGCCTGCGTGCGGGTTTGTGCACCACTTGTAATGCCTGATGCCCTCAGAGGCCAGAAGAGGGCGTCATAGGCCCTGAGACTGGATTACAGGTGGCTAGTGGTTATGAGCTCTCTTATGGGAGCTGGGGATTGATGTATGCCATTAATCCCAGCACCAGGAAGGCAGAGGCAGGTAGATCTCTGAGTTCTAGGCTATCTTGGTCTGTAGAGTTAGTTGTTCCAGGACAGCCAAGGCTATACAAATACACCTTGTCTCAAAAAAAAAAATAATAATAAAAAATCAACCCTGGGCTGGAGAGATGGCTCAGAGATTAAGAGCACTGGCTGTTCTTCCGAAAGTCCCGAGTTCAATTCCCAGCAATCACGTGGTGGCTCACAACCACCTATAATGAGATCTGGTGCCTTCTTGTGGTGGCAGGCACACGTGTGGGCAGAATACTGTATAAATAATAAATAAATATTTTTTTAAAAAAATCAACTCACCAACCAACCAACCAACAAAAAAACCCCAAAAAGTCAAAATTGTATCCTCCAGGATACTCTGTTATCAGGGCTTTACCAACAAGATTTAAAATAGGCCGATTCTCATAAAAGAAAGCATAGATTAAAGATAGCACCAGACTTCCGATCCAAGAGATAAGCCTAAGAGGCAGACATCTGTCCCTAGCATGAGCCTTCAGTCACTTCCAAAACTGAAATTGTGGAAAAGAACATTTGAAATAGAATTTTCCATTCTCTATCCTCAACGACATATTCGGCTTGTGGTTTTGGCGGCTACAGTGCTAGAACTAACCGAGGTTAGCAAGATCTTGAGAATGGCGTGGTTATTTTTCTCTTTTACATATTTCCTTTTACAATTTGTACTTTTCTTTGTATAACTCACATACTATTAGTTCATGCATTGGGCAGCTTTCCATTGCTGTGACAAAAATACCTAAGACAATAACTAAAGAGAGGAAAGGTTTCGTTCCTTGGCTCGCAGTTTCAGAGCGTTTGGCCCAAGGCTGCTGGGGCCTCTGGCTTTGGGCCTGAGACAGAGCTGATTGTCTCAGTAGAAAGCACACTGTGGAGCAAATATGGCTATAACAAATAAAAACTTAATTTTAACAACTTCTTGTCTTTATTAATTACGTGGCAAGGACATGGACACCACAGGTTTCCTGGCTTTCTTTTTTCACATGAAGCTATGCATGGTACTTATCAGTCATCAATAAACGTGTTGTGAAATGTTGGTATTTATATACTACAGTTGGCATGTATCTGAGGAGAGCTCAGGATACTAATTTAGCATGCTATTAATAAGTCTGGCTGCCCAAAAAATCCTTGGCAAACACACTCTGGCAGATAATTGGATTTCCCCCAAATTTCAAAGGCTAATTTCTTTTTTATATATATATGATATTTTTTTTTTTTAGTCTTGGAGAACTTAATACAATGTGTGGGGATCACATTCATCCCTTACCCTTATTCCCCCCTCCAACTCCTCCCAGACTCCTCATTCCTGCCTCTCCACCTCTCTTTTTAATTTTTTTCTTCAGAAGCTAATTTCTTAACACATATAAACTATTATACTAAGGTAGTGGCGATATTAACTACAGTTCTTATAGCTACAGAATTATAAACGGATATTAGTTTTTTTTTAAATGAGGGGTGGGCAGTAAGAAGGCTGGAGTAGGTAAAGACACTTACTACCACCTCCTAACCTCAGTTCAAGTCCCCAGACCCTCACAGTAAGAGGAGGGGATGGATTCTCAGAAGTTATCCTCTGGCCTGTGTACTGTGCAGAGTCACGGGGGAAAAGTCTGGGTACCAAGGGATACAAGCCAGACAGCTGAGAAGCTGCCTGGCACATGGTACATACATCTGCTAGGACCTGGCTCAGCACAGAGTGACAGAAAACTAACGGTGATGGTAAATTAGGAATCTCTTTCCCATACACTCATGGCAGCGCAGAGTGAGGCAGTGTACCGCGGCTGTCATTTGCCCGGACTCCTGTCATCTTTTGTTCTGCTCGTTCTCGAGGTGGGGTTTCTATGCGAGAGTCTGACATGGCTCATTGTATCTACATTCCAGCTGCTACAAGAGAAGAAAGGCAGAGAAGAGGACAAACTTGCTGTCTGGAAGAATTCGCCCATATCCAGGCATAGTGATATGCCTCTAACCTTGACAGCTGGGAGGCTGAGAACAGAAAGATCATGATTTTAGGCTGGCCTTGACCACACACCAGCTTTAGCATAGCCCGGAATACAGAGTAAAACTATTTCTCAAATATATTAAACACACACCCACACAATATATATATATATGCCGAGTGTGGTGACATGAGCCTTTAATCCCAGCACTCAGGGAGGCAGAGGCAGCAGATCTCTGTGTGTTCTAGTCTACAAAGCGAGTCCAGGACAGCCAGGGATACACAGAGATATCCTGCCTCAAAAAACAAACAAACAAAAACCCCACAAAACAAAAGATATATAGATAATGTATAAGATATATGTTTAAAATGTTATTATTTGCATGTGTGGGACAGTTGCATATGTATGTGCATGCACACATATGCCATAGTATGTTTGCATGCTGATCAGAGGTCAACTTCATGCATGATTCCCTCCTTTACCTGTGTTTCAGGATCAAACTCAGTCCCAGGGATTAAACCTGGGTTGTGAGGCCTGTGGGACAATCTACAGAGCCATTTTGCCAGTCCTGAAAGATTTTATTTTATTTTATTTTTATTTTTTTTTGAGACAGGGTTTCTCTGTGTAGCCTTGGCTGTCCTGGACTCACTTTGTAGACCAGGTTGGCCTCGAACTCACAGCGATCCACCTACCTCTGCCTCCCAAGTGCTGGGATTAAAAGCATGTGCCACCACACCTGGCCTGAAAGATATTTCTAAAAATAAATAAAGATGAAAAAAAAATAGTTGCCTGCAACACTGCTGGTTACATTCCAATGCCAGAATGTAATCTCACGGCCACATGCAGGTGGGGAGAAAGATGCAGGAGAAAACCTCTTTGTTCTGCATAGGCGTGCTCACAATTGAGAACAGGAAGCACATTATTACAGAACCGGCTTTATCATTTGGAGCACTATAGGCCGTTTGTGCAGGCCAAGTCTTTACTGAATGACATCATCTTGGATATTTCAGGTCTTCTCCCTCTAGGGCCCAGATACCTAAACACCAGTCACGCCCTCTCAGTCACAGTATCGATGCCTATACGTTTACATTACCCATAGGGAGTGGCACATGTCCTTAAACTTCAGGCTTCTGTGGAAGGCATCTCTCATCACATGTCAGTGTCACATTGTCAGGGAGACTCTGCAGCCATGTGCTGAGCCTGACTCCGTGGGTGACTCTTCCCTTCTAGTTACACAGAGGGGAAACCAGGCCAGTGTCTGACCCAGGCGAAGCCAAATAAAAGCTTTCCCTAGGTTTTAAAAACCAGAACCAGGGGGACAAGTTTCCATTCCTCTGTGAGATTAAAGACCCCATGTCATCAGAGCATTGCTGGGAGGAAAGATAGACAGGTCCTTTGGAAAATAGCAAGGCATCTCTGGTGCCACCAGAGGCACCAGGTGACATAGCGCTGTGCTCCTGAGTCTGTGGGCTAGTCAGCCAGTAAGGGTTAGTCAACTAGGTTAGGATAGTCAACTAGTTAGGGTTAGGCAGCTAGTTATAGTTATGGTTAATCAGCTAGTAAGGGTTAGTCAACTAGTTATGGTTAGTCAGCTAGTAAGGATTAGTCAGCTAGGTAGGGTTAGTCAGCTATTAAGAGTTAGTCAGCTCGTGTGCATGTGGAAACCAGAGGTTGATGTTAGATGTCTCCCCCCTGCCCCCCAGAGACAAGGTTTCTCTGTGTACCCTTGGCTGTCCTGCATTCACTCTGTAGACCAGGCTGGCCTCGAACTCATAGAGATCCGCTGCCTCTGCCTCCCGAGTGCTGGGATTAAAGGTGTGGGCCACCTCCACCCAGCCAAGTAGTGGCTTTTTAAAGTAAAAGCAGGTATGTGTGTGCCAGTTGCCAATGGCCTGTTCAGGGAGTCTTCATTGTTTGCCACCATGTTCTTCCTACACCACAGTACACTTGATTGTTATGCTATAACAAAACCCATCTACATATACTTGGTCTTGGTCTCTGGTCCCACCAAAAAGCCTTGTGAACTCAGGAGTGATAGGTGTATCTTTGGTCATTCCTCATAAGTCTCTTTCTACTTTTCTGAACTCATACCAATGCAGTGGCTCAGACTAGACCCTGAGACAGGCTCAAGAAAGGAGCTAGTCACACCAGGAAGACAGAGAGCATGGCTAGAGGGTTGGAGCTGTCAGCTCCCAGGAACTCGCTGCTTTTCTTGTCACATGACAAAACACCTGGCAACTTGAGGGAGAGAGGCTTTATTTTGGTGGTACTTCTGGAGATCAGGGCTAATGGAGCGTATGTGTCAGTAGATGGGGGGGGGGCCTCAGGTGGTATCTCCTCCTCACATTTTAGTAGATTAGAAAGCAAGGAAGTAAGCTGGGCATGGTGGCGCATGCCTTTAATCCTAGCACTCTAGAGGCAGGTGGATGGCTGTGAGTCTGTAAGTTCCAGGCCAGCCTGGTCTACTCCAGGCCAGCAGTCAAGGCTACAAGGAGAAACCCTGTCTTGGGGGGGAATAGAGGGGGACAAGAAGCAAGGAAGGAGAGCAGAAACAGAGTCAAGCCCAAGCCCCACCGACAGTGGCCTAAATCTACAACTAAGACCCTAGCCCCAAAGGTTCTAGAACCTTCCAAACCAGCCAGATACCAAATGTCCCAAAACATGAGCCTGTGGCAACATTTTGCAATGGCGTTATATCACCCATTTCCACTCTTGGGGGGCCAGACCTGAGTTTAGTCACGTGGTTAGTAGTCAGCTCAATTAAACTTGCCAGTAGATGACATGGCAGGTGAGAAGTGTTCATGTCTCACACTTAGGGACAGACCTGCCACCTTCAGACTTCACCTAAATCATCTTTAATATGATTCTGTTTCTAAAGCCGGGCATGGTGCATGTACCTGTTATCTCAGCAGAGGCAGGAGATCAAGAGTTCAAGGCCAGCTTCCTCTAAATAATGGATAATTTCAGCCTGGGCTACAAGAGACCCCATCTCAAAACAACAACAATAACAAGAAGACAACAACAAAAACCAAACCAAACAAAACCACTGGGTGCATGCCTGGGAGGCAGAAGAGGTAGATTTTTGTGAGTTCGAGGCCAACCTGGTCTGCAAAGTGATTCCAAGACAGCCAAGGCTACACAGAGAAACCCTGTCTTAGAAAACAAACAAACCAAAACAACAACACCAACACAAAACAAGCATGTGACTGTTTCTAATTTGGACCATTTACAGTAAGATGGTGCTGCTTCTGTGAGTCAGAGCAAGTCCTCAATTCTAAAGTGCAGTCTTGGGAGCCTCTGATAGCCACACTGGTTAGTAAGAACCCTGGGTCATCCCTAGGATTATTCATGCTGGTGTCAATCTGTGGGCTGAGCTCCTGACCTGTGGGACCTGTGTGAACTGCCCCCTGTGGGTACTATGGAAACTGACTGTAATTGCTGGGCACCCATTTGTGCTGAGGAAGTGTTGATGCACACTGGGGCAGGCAGCACACTGGGGCAGGCAGCACTCGGATGTTATGCAAAAGCTTAGTGAATACTACCAGCAAGGACCTAGATCTTAAATACTAAATAGAAACTACTGTGGTACTAGAGATGCTTCTTCAAGCGAGGTTAAAGTATTGACTCTTTTACGGCTTACTTATCTTATGTGGACGAGTGTCTTGCCTACCCATCTGTCTGGAGTGTCTCATGCAGACCTCACGCCTGGAGTGAGAAGAGGCTGTCAGATCCCCTGGAACTGGAGTTACAGAGGGTTGGGAGTCACATCGTGGTTGCTGGGACCTGAACCCACATCCTGCAAAGACCAGCAAGTGCTCTTTACCTCTGAGCCATCTCTCCAGCCCCAGTGTTGGTGTAAAAACATTATTGATTTACTTTGTGTGCAGGGGCAGTGTAAGGGGGGATCCATTCTCTCCTTCCTCCACTGTGTCCTGGGGATAGAACTCGGGTCCTCAGGCTTGGCAGTAGGCGATTGGTCCTACTGAGCCATCTCTCTTGCTCTTGACTTACTTAGAGGGAAGTTGTTCCTCACTACACAAATGCCACAAGGTCTACAATAAGCAACAATAAGGAAACTAACAAACGTCTCTTCTTATTGTTCTACTGATCCCCTGAAAGATAAGGAATCTGGTTTATACAGATTTATTTTGAGGTGTAGATCTGGCTGAAGGCTTCGTTGGTCACTTGCTTTTGTTCTATCCCAGCTAAAGTGAGCCTGCAGGGATCTTGAAAGGAAACAGCCATTGCCTCGAATGAGTAGGCACCCCCTCCCTGAGGGTAACAAATTATATTTCCTTCAATAGCATTTTTCTTTACATCGATTCTTTTAGAGAAATTCATTGTCTCCACACTTGGTCCCCGCCCTCCTCTCCTACACAGCCTGTTATTCAATTTGTTAAATATGAGTTTCACGTGGTCTTTGGTTTAGACTAGGCTCGGGGACCCCACTCAACTGAACTAAAAATCTTATTAATGTTCTAGGCCACAAAATGGAAACTAGACTGCTCTCTGAGAGATATCACGAATAGCCAGTTTTCCAAGCAGACCAATTCTAGTCGACTGTGCTGCTCCCCCCCACTTCGCTTCCATCCTCCTCTTGATAAGGAGCAGAAGTTAAGCTGCTTTGATGCAATCCCTTGGTGGTGCTGGTTTTTCTATTGCTTTGTTTCCCTATTCCTGGTTAAAAGGAAAGTAATTTTTAAAATTAATTTATTCATATTACATCTCAATTGTTAGCCCATCCCTTATATCCTCCCTTTCTTTCCTCCCTCCCGCTTCCCCCTCTACTCCCTTCCCCTATGTCTGTGACTGAGGGGGACCTCCTCCCCCTGTATATGCTCCTAGGGTATCCAGTCTCTTCTTGGTGACTTATTATCTTAAGGAAAGTAATTTTTAAAACAACCAGGCCAGGTTTGGGGCTGGAAGCTCAGTTGGAAGGGTGCTTTGAGTAGCCTGCCTCAAGCCCTGGCTCTTTCCCCAGCACCATATAAAACCATGTCTGTTGGCAAACACCTGTAACTTCACCACTCAGAGGGTGAAGGCAGGAGGGCCAGAAATTAACCTCCAGTCTCAGCTGGAACATGCCACACAGGGAGATGCAGGACCGCTAGACAAGAGACCTGTCTTTAAGAAATGTTAATCCCAGCACTCAGCAGAGGCAGAGGCAGGCAGATCTCTAAGAGTTCTAGGCCCGCCCGCTCTTCAAAGCAAGCCCAGGACAGCCAGGGCTACACAGAGAAGCCCTGTCTCCAAAAACCAAAACTCAAAACACCCCTCCCCCCAAAATGAATGAATGTGAAACCCTTGTGCTCAACCCATTGCATTGAAATACATGGTCCACTTTATATAGTGTAATTATTGTCAGATTCTAGAATCATTAAGAAAAATCCATTTAAGATCTGTCAGCCAAACTGTTTAATTTTGTCATTTTTCTTTTTCTCTTTCTTTCTTTTTTTATTTTTGTTTGTTTGTTTGTTTGTTTGTTTGTGTTTTGAGACAGGGTTTCTCTGTGTAACAGCTCTGGCTGTCCCGGAACTCACACTATAGACCACGCTGGCCTTGAACTCACAGAAATCCGCCTGCCTCTGCCTCCCAAGTGCTGGGATTAATAATTATTTCTTTTTAGGACATCTTTCACCCTCACATAGGAAGCACATTAGAAAGTCAGACTATGAATAGCACAGTGGCAGAAATATTCAAGACTTTAAAGTGACAACGAATAGTTCATTACAGGGAAACTGCATCTACAAGAAGCTAGGAAAAGGATTACGTATTACTTGTGTATCCTTAGGGTGTGAGCAGGCAGGCAAAGGAGAACACTCTTAGAATTGGAGAAGGACAAAACTGCAAACCAATTCATGAGGCACAACACTGTTAAAGTTATTGTTATAAAAGTATGTTTTTCAGTTTCTCTCTTACTCCAGCTAGCATTAACATAACTGAGACTCTATTATATTTGTTCAATAAGCTTCAAAACACAATAACTGAGCAGTTATTACTCTATTCTTAAGCTTCTAAGGTAATCTGGTTTCCTCCCAGTGTACATCCCAGAGATACCTGCATTTTGTGGCTTTCGTGCTCAGCTGAATCTCTCTTGGACCTCTGCCCATGGCTCAATCTCCTACTTCCTCCTCTAGCTCCTCCTCCCCTGGATGGCAGGAAGTCCAGCCCTATATTCTCTCCCCTGCTCCATGACTGGCTATAGGGGCTTGATTGGCATTTTAGGCCACAACTGGGGAGCAGTGTTTACACAACATTAAGACGAGAGAGTCTCAGAACAAGGATTGCAACCAGATGTTGGGGGTACAGAAATCAACATTGGAATTACACAACAACGTTATGCCTACACGACACACTCTAAATATTTGCAAAGTGGCCATTTTAAAAATAGGTCTTATTTTCTGCGTATGGGTGTTCTGTGGACATATACGTCTACATATCACATGTGTGCCTGGTGACTGTGGAAGGAACGAAGAGCGTGTTAGAACCCCTGAAACTGAGGTTACAAGATGGCTGACAGTTGTGAGCAACCATGTGGGCTCTGGAAGAGCAGCTTAATGGATGTTCTACCTCCAAGACAGATTTTAAGAAGTTGAAGCAGGTGCAATGGCACACATCTTTAAGCCCAGCACTCAGGAGGCAGAGGCAGGCAGACCTCTGTGAGTTCAAGACCATCCAGGTATACACTGAGTTCCAGACCAGCCAGGGCTACAAAGTGAGAATCTGTCAGAAAGAAAGAAAGAAAGAAAGAAAGAAAGAAAGAAAGAAAGAAAGAAAGAAAGAAAGAAAGAAAGAAGTAAGTAGCTAAGGTGTAAGAGGCAGTGAACGTACAAGAGGACAGAGTCTTCCTTTTGAGGCATAATATCCTTATCACAGTGAAACTTGATCTTACTAAATGAGTTAAAATACCCCATGAGTTAAGGTGGTTTTATTTATACTTTATTTGTTTTGAGGGGTGCTGGGAATTGAACTCTGGGTCTTGTCCACATTATTAAGTCTACCTCTGAGCTACATTCCCAGCCCTAAACTTGTAATAAAAGACTTGCTTTACCACTGGTTTCAAGCAATGGTTTTATGATTATTTCACATGGGAATATTAAGGACTTCACAGGTTTATTTCATCAAATCATAATTAGAAGGACATAATGACATTTTTCATATTATGAATTTTCAGTCTTATCATGATGTGTATTTATAAACCTTTTGTGCAAGAGGCAGTATCATACATCACTTTTCTAATATTTTAAAACTACACAAAACTGTTTATAACACCTTCAGAAAATTGTGACCATGAATAAAACGATGCAGTTTTTAGCTTGCTAACTTAATAACACTTTAGTTCATCTAAAATGTTCCTGGAGACTATAATAAGTAGTTCATCTATTTTTAATTGCTAATTTAATTCCAGCAGTAACAATTTTATTTAGGAAAATGATTTCACAGGAGAAAGCAAAAGTCAGCAAGAAGAAAAAAAACAAAAACAAAAAACAACCCAACTACACAGTAAGTAGTCTTTAAGATTCCATTAGGTAGGGGCTGGAGAGATGGCTCAGCAGTTAAGAGTACTAGTTGCTCTCCAGAGGGCTTGGGTTCAAATTCCAGTACCAGTGGCTTGCAACTGTCTGTAACTCAAGTCCCCAAGGAGCCACCCTCCTCTGGACTTGGGCATCAGGCACACACTTGGTGCACAGACATCCAGGCAGGCAAAACGCTCATACACATAAAACAAAAACAAAACAAAAATTAGGTACTGGGTTTAGGATACTACTTAGTATTTTTTGGTGCTGTTCCCATCCCAGGGAATAAACTCTATGCAGTGTCTGTGGAGTTCAGCTCCGGATTTCCATGCTGAAGTGCATGTTCTCCGCAGTGTCTTTCTGATGGTGATGATGAGCACGGCTTAGGGCCATATGCAGCGATGCTCAGTGCTACCACTTACCAAATAGGTAACCTTTCTGAATTCCCAGTTTCTTTAACTAATTCTGGGTTAATGGCATGATAGCAGAGGACATTCTGCTTCATAGCCCCTCAGCCTACTGCAGCCGTGAGAGACAGCTCCTGTACAGAGATGTTTTCTAGGTTATGTGTAATAACAGAAGGGGTGAAAGGAAAGAAGGAAGGAAGGAGAGAGGAAAAAAGAAACTGGGGGCGGGGTGGACCAGCTTAATATTTAATAGCCATAGAATGAAGAGATACATTTACGTGTTCTCATGTCATGGATTTTTTTCCCTCCACAAGCCAGAGGAATGACTTCTACCCTGTGTGCATAAACATTTCTATTGCTCAGGAAAGAATTAAATACTCTCTTGAATTTACAAAGGAGAAAATGGGGCTGGGGAGCTGGCTCTGTGGGTAAATCGTGTGCTGCACAAGTGTGAAGACAACGGTTCGAATCCCCAGAGCCCATTTAAAAGCAGGCAGGTATGGGTTAGAGAGACGGCTCAGAGGTGGAGAGCACTGACTGTTCTTCCAGAGGACCTGGGTTCAATTCCCAGCACCCACATGGCAGCTCACAACTGTCTGTAACTCCTGTTCCAGCATATCTGACACCCTCACACAGATGTGCATGTAGTCAGAACACCAATGTACATAAAATGAAAATAAATTATTAAAGTAGGCAGGTATGGCAGTCAATGAAATCCCAGTACTTCAAAGTCAGATATGGAGAGTTTCAAGGGCAAGCTGGCTAGTTAAACAAGCTGGAACTGGTGACCTGGTGAGCTCTGGATTCAGTGAGAGACCCTCTTCAACAAATAAAGTGGAGAAACTTCAAGGAAGAAACTCAGCGTCAACTTCAGATCTTCACGCATGGATACATGCATGCACTCACACCACATATACACATACTCAGCAGGAAAAAAAAAAAAGAAAAAAGAAAGAAAAGTTTCTGGAGACATTTTAAAAATCAATAATTGTCAAATAAAGTTGTAGAGGACGTTTAATCCAGCAACATGGCTGCTCTGGCAAGGGATCACATCCCAAGACCTTCTAGGTCTATGCAATCCGGCTGGAATGCAGACACTGTGGATTACAGTATGATCTGGCTGGAATTACAGACACACCCTTAGTGCCCACCTTTAATCCCAAACAATGAAAGTAAAATTAGTTTATACAAGTGTTCAAAAGTGATGTCCAATTTAGAGGCAGACGAAGTGAGGAATCAGAGAAAGAGTTGATAGAATGAGTCAAAGATAGGATACACTCAACCCTGACAAGAACAGGACAGGAAAGAGAGGCTACTTAAGAGCAGCGCAGGGGGCTGGAGAGATAGATAGCTCAGTGGTTAAGAGCACTTACTGTTCTTCCAGTGGACACAGGTTCAATTCCCAGCACCTATATGGCAGCTCACAAGTGTCTGTAATTCCAACTGACACCCTCACACAGACACACAAGAGAGTAGGCATACTTTTTATCTATTTTATTTATTATAGTTTTTATACCTATACCTCCCTTCTCTATTCCAATGCCTTCCAACACCCAACACCAGGTAGGACAGAAAGGTTAGTGGGGAGACGGGATGTAGTTCTCTTTAGCTGCTTCCTGCTGTTAGGGCCGTTCAGTTCCTTGGGGGCAAGTCCAGTCTTTGACTCGGGGTACCTCCAACTTCTGATCAGACAGCATCCACAGCAACCAGGAGCAGTGGGGTTGGAGAGCAGCAGCCTTCCTCCTCAGAGCCCTCCTCTCTCCCACATCTGCGATTAAAACAAAAGCATGCTCACATAACGTAACTGAGTGCTGAATGGTCATTAATATTTAATACTGATTTATAATTTTACTATAATCAAGTTACTCCTTAGCCAGCTCTATACCCAAATAACCACACAGAGAGACCAGGATATATTTAATTAGCCTAGAGCACAATGCTGTGTAATAATTACTCCATCCTAAATCTCCATGCTAGTATAGCTTCCTCCCATTCAGATTTCCACATTATACTTGCTTTTTACTCGTATCCTAGGTCCAGCTCATTCCTCCTGGTGTTTCCCAGTCGTCTCCATGTACATCCTTCCTGTCCTTTCTGCTCTTTCTCTGCCCCTCACTGACCAGGATGTCCCGCCCTATTCTCTGTCTTGCTCAGCATTGGCTAGTTGGCTTTTATTGGCAATACAGAGAACAAATGTTGACATGTTTACACAGACTTGAGACAGGAGACACATGGTGGCGCATCCCTTTAATCCCAGCACTCAGGAGGCAGAGGCAGGTGGATCGCTGTGAGTTCGAGGTCAGCTTGGTCCTCAAAGCAAGTCCAGGACAGTCAAGGCTACGCAGAGAGAGAAACCCTGTCTCAACATGCCCCCCCAAAAGAATAAACATCACAATGCAATGTCTAGATTGACACCAGATAGTGGGGTAGAAAAATCAGCACTTGAATGAACAAGGGTAAACCGTATACAGCCCACAAAAGCATTATGCCAACAACTGAGTTTTTAAAGACACCAAAACTTCCTCTACAGGAGAGAGAGTTTTTTGTTTTGTTTTTTTACCAAGAGTTTATGACTATGACCAGGGCAGTTTTACAGAAATAGGCTGCAGAGAGAACAAGCTAGAACCAGGTGAAGACAGAAGGAGCCAGAAGAGTAGAACAGATTGCTAGAACTAGTTTGAGGCCAGGCAGAGAAATTCAGTCAGAAGCTGAGAGAAGCCAGATTGAATCAGTCAGCTTGGAGAGGCGTTTAGGCCAGAGTTGAAGCAGTCACCGAGAGTTCAGAAAGTGCCAGAAAGGCTTGGGATTGGCTCTCATCTCATCCCTTCGTCTGAGGAAATAAAAACAACATTTATATGAAGTTGAAGTATTTTTTAAAAAAAAAAAACTATAATCAAAAGTAGAGTGTCGTGGTGCATGCCTTTAATCCCAGCACTCAGGGAGGCAGAAGCAGGTGGATTGCTGTGAGTTCGAGGCCAGCCTGGTCTACAAAATGAGTCCCTGATAGCCAAGGCTACACAGAGAGACCCTGCCTCAAAACAACAAGAACAACAATAAACAAACAAAAAAACAAAGAAACTATAATCGAGTTGGGCATTGTGGCATATATATAATACATATATGTACCTATATGGCGCACGCGTGCGTGTGCACACACACACACACACACACACACACACACACACACACACACACACAATATACATGCCTATAACCCTAGCACTAGGGAAGTAGAAACAGAAGAATCATGAATTGAAGGTTGGCTTTTGGCTATATGAGATATTGTCTCAAAAAAATCAACCAAGTAAACAAGGCCCCATTAAACCTTGTCTGTTTGGTTTTGAGCTTATCCTTTAATGGCTCAGCCATCTCTCCAGCTCTATCTCAAACCTAAAAAATGGGACTCTAAAATAAATAAATAAATAAATAAACAAATAAACAAATAAATAAAAATAAACTCCCAATGATCCTCTGCTGCCAATGCTGCCAACCACAAAGCCTGAGCCACCTTGTCAGCTGATAATTAAGAATTCCTAAATGTTTTATTTCTTTTTCTTTTTTTTTTTTTTTTTTGGTTTTTCGAGACAGGGTCTCTGTATAGCCTTGGCCATCCTGGACTCACTTTGTAGATCAGGCTGGCCTCAAACTCACAGCGATCCACCTACCTCTGCCTCCCAAGTTCTTTTTTTCTTACAAAAGACTTTTTATTTTTATTTTGCGTGTAGGGGTGTTTTACTTGCATATATGTATATGTACCATGTGTGCAGTGCCCTCAGAAGGTAGAAGTTGGCATTGGGTCCCCTGGTACTGGAGTTACAGGTGGTCATAAGCCTGTGCTGTGGGTGTTAGAAATGGAACCCAAGTGGTCTGCAAGAGCAGTTCAGTGTTCCTAAGTGCTGAGTCACCTCCCCAGAAACTTCTTTTCTCTTAAAATTACTTTATTTGTTTGTATCTGTGTGTGACACCTATGAACGTGTGTGCTATAGCATGCATGTGGAGATCAGATCTATTCTCACCAGCCTCCCTGTGGGTCCTAGGGATCAATGGTGTTAGCATGCTGCCCTCAGTCTGCCTAGTGACCTATGATGTCATTACTTGCCTGCCACTAGGTGGGCCAACTGCCCAGGATATAAAAAGGGCAATCCCCTATAGAAAGATAAGGTAGGATAGTTAGACAAGGTCTTCAAAAACCTCACAGACATGCAGAATATGGCATTTAAAATGTTTTTATTCTTTGAAAGATTCACTGACAATGAGACAGGTTAAATCCTGTCAACACCCAGCCTACCTCAAAGAGGATGATGAACATCAAAGAACCTCCTTGTGGAGATGGCTTTAAATGTGACAAACCAGCCACTGGGGAAAATGTCCTCATTTCTACCACAGACAGAATTCTCCCTTAAAAAGGGCAAGCTTGGATGCAGGCAGAGTCGATGGCCAAACTCTGCCAAGACAGGGTAAGCAAGTCCTCAACAGCTGCTGCCTCACAAATATGTCTGTCAGATATATTGGGCCAGAAGGCTGAAGAAGATGCGCCAACATTCTAGAGAGTTTTGGGTGACTATTCAGGTAGAAAATTGTCTCTGTCATCTTCTTATTTGGAAAGCTACTAACCTGCACTCCCGGCATACTCAGGTAATCAAGTTTATTCCTTCTCAATTCTCTGATGGGATTGAAGACAAGGTAGCTTAGTTCTACAATGAAGTTTAGTTGTTTAGGGGTTAAGATGTTTCTAGGTCTACATAGATGTTTTAAGTTGATAATGACAAGATGTGATGGAAATTGATTTACATTCAGAATTTTAGACGCACCAAGATAGGAAAGATGCTTTCTTCAAGGCTGTCAAATACAAACAGCCAAAACACTACGAATGCGACATTTATATAATTCCTGATTGTGTCATGGTTCTTCTTGCTATAGGCAGTTTATTGTATATACATGTAATAACATAAATGTATGTGTAAAAAATAAAAACCGTTTACTTAATAAAAAAAAGGTCAGACCTACCTTGTCTCTCTCTCTCTCTCTCCCTCTCTTGTTCTGACTCTGCCTCTCTCTCCCCTTTGGGGCACCCTTCCCCTTTCCTGCTCTCCCTCACTCCTGCAATAAACTTCTCCACATCATATCTGCTGCCTGGCATCTTATTTTTCATATTTAATAATTGGCTTTAGCTGCACAAGTGTCTTTATCCTCTGAGCCATCTTGCTGGCCATCTTTCAAGTTAGTTAGATATTGAAAGATTATTTAAAAGCGCCACTTATACCCTCAGTCTGAAAGACTATATAAAGAATGTCCATTTCCACAACATCCCGGAGAAGGCGGAACTACAGGATTTGTAAAGTTGGTGGTTGTGAGGTACTTATGGGAGATTGCTGACTGTAATGCAAGGGAATTTGTTTCAGTGTTGTGAAAATTCCCTTGTATAATCAGATAATCAGTTGGCTATTAAAAAGCACTGTTTCTCTGCAGCCAGTTAAGCTAATCAGCTTCTTTTTCTCAGGGGGGCCTGGCATGCAACAGCTGCAAGCAACAGACCCCTTGGGAACACGTGCAGCCTGTTGCTTATATGGGTTGCCCTAAAGAACCCTGAAGACCATTTCTGATGGAACTTGTGTCTCTGATCTCACCCTTTCTCCATTTTAGGCTCCAGGCAGGTGGTGGGGATGCCTTCGGAAGGCCAAAGGCACACTGGCCAGGTTATCGTATCCAGTTACAACAAAGAGATGTGACTAGGGCCCTGCCCTGGGCCAAGGCTGAGTTCCCTGGCTGACTGACAGAAGAATCCCATTTAAAATGAGCAGTGTAATTCTCATTACCTAATATAATTCACCTAGTGTAATGCCCATTGCTTTGAAGATGTGGGAGCCAGGGGCTGGAGAGATGGCCCAGCAGTTAAGAGCATTGACAGCTCTTCCAGAGGTCCTGAGTTCAATTCCCAGCAACCACATGGTGGCTCGCAACCATCTATAATGTGATCTGATGCCCTCTTCTGGTGTGCAGGCATATACAGGGTGATATATTTGACTGTTTAGTCACTAGGAAGACTCTTCAATAACATTACAAGGATTAGGAGGCGTGGCCACATTGGAGGGAGTGTGTCACGGGGGCCGGGGGGGTTGGGCTTTGAGGTTTTCTTTCTTTCTTTCTTTCTTTCTTTCTTTCTTTCTTTCTTTTCTTTTTTTTTTGAGACAGGGTTTCTCTGTGTAGCCTTGGCTGTCCTGGACTCCCTTTGTAGACCAGGCTGGCTTCGAACTCACAGTGATCTGCCTGCCTCTGCCTCCCAAGTGCTGGGATTAAAGGCGTGAGCCACCACCGCCTGGCTGGGCTTTGAGGTTTTCAAAAGCCCAAAGCCCAGTAGTTTTCTTTTTCTCTCAGCTTGTGGATTAGGATGTAGTTCTTAGCTCCTTCTCCAGCACCACACCTGCCATGCATGCTGCCATGCTGATAATGGACGAATCCTCTGACACTGTAAGACTGCTCCAACTAAATGCTTCCTTTTATACGAGTTGCCTTGGTCATAGTGTCTCTTCACAGCAGTAGAACAGTGACTACGAGTCCAAGGATCAGCTTATCCTGACTGGAACTGGAGCAAACATATTTCTAAACACGATCCCCTCCAATAGTGGGCCCTGCACTTCTGAAGGCTTCCATTATGCTTAATCCTGCACGTATGCACACACACACACACACACACACACACACACACACACACACACACAC
>OU015756.1:24231804-24294732 GCA_907169655.1 Acomys percivali | reverse complement strand
ACACACACACACACACACACACACACACACACACACACACACACACATACACACACCCCTCTAGCCTATCATATTTATGAATCAATCTTCTGTCCAGACCAAAAGTTTTAAAAATTAAAAGCAATGTTCTTGAAGGATTTTCAACAATATAAAAGTAATATTAAAAAGTGCTATTTTTAGTATCACTATAATTCTATAAAAAATATTCACTGTTTTGGAAGAAAACAAACCCATATTTTTTATGTGCTTTTTTAGTTTAGACTAAAGATTCTCAGAGATTGTAAATTAATAAGTGTGCATTCGTAAACATTGCATGTATACGCAACTTATTTAAACAAAACCAAATTGAAACCCAGGATCAATATAAACGCTGATGTTGTAAACAGAGGCAGACTTCACTTACACACTTAAAGTCAGTCCCTTTCTGATTGGGAAGAATGAGGAAAGAAAACCAGAGGAGGAGGAAAGAGAGAGAAGGGGGGAGACTTGGAAATTTAGTGTGGGGCTAACTCTAAAAAGGACTAGTGAGCCGAGCCTCAGCCTCCCCAACCCCTTCTTTGCGGGCCCATTTGATTCAGTCAGTCACTCTTCCAGTACCTTTACTTATTTGTACACTTTTCCTTTGCTGAAACTATAACATTGAATGTGCATAATATAATTGACCATAGACATGCACGCCCTGTTAGGCCCCAGCAGCCTTGCTTCCTACTGACCAAAAAAGCCACATCTTCCCACTGTGAGTGTCCTTTGCAAACTGGTGCTGTCTGTGCCCTCAGTTGTCAACTCTGCTTCTTGCTTGACCCTTGTGCTTAGCTCCACTTTATACCTACTGCTCAGGATCCGCTGCCTAGGGAATGCTGCCGCTCACAGTGGGATGGGGAGTTAACTCGGCTCCCCACAGACATACCCATAGATCAATGTGGATAATCTCTCACCGAGCTCCCAGGCGATTCTAAGTTGTGTCAGGTTGATACCTAAACACAACCACCACACGTGGATAGTAAAAAACTCAAATATCCATTTAATAGTAATATAACCATGCAAAGCCAGGACCAACAGTATAGTACCACACCAGAGGAGGAAACACAGTATTAGGCCAGGACTCAAGAGTCAAAGTGCATCACTTCCTGTCACTCTCTACCACTTTCTTATCCATAGCCTGATGTTTCCCGTCGGTGAAATGGAGAAACTGGCTCTCTGTGGATTCAACTTCTAAGATGGTGTCCAGTGAGTCTTTCCTCTCGGCACCTTCTGTATTAGAGTTTATGCAATAAGCAACAGGCCAGTATAGGAAGGCAGGAGGTTATTTCTAAAGCTAGTCCAGAAAAGACCTTGGGGTTCCTGCCTTGGTCTTTGCTTATTCTTGGATCATTTGTTTTAAGAAAGTCAACTGCCAGCCAGGTGTGGTGGCCCACACTTGTAATCCCAGAACTCGGGGGACACAGAGGCAGGCGGATCTCTGGGAGTGTGCAGCCATCCTGGTCTACAAAGTGAGTCCAGGCTACACACAGAAACCCTGTCTCAAAAAAACAAAACAAAACAAAACAAAACAAAAAACCCAAACCAACAACAATAACAACAACAATCTGGACCCTTGGCACAGCAACTAGTTCTGTCTTCCCAGACACATTGCTTTTAAAGGACTGCTGTTCCAGACAACATATAACTGTTACCTCCAACGACATTCTGTGCCAAGCCACTAGGGTGAGCTGCTTCTGACCCACCTGCACTGTTCTTTTAAGCTACTACATTTTGAGGGCATTTTGTTATGCAGCAATAGCTAACTGGTACATGTAATCATTTTGCTTTCTTTTTTCCCCCTTTTTTAAAATTATAATTTATTCAGATTACATCCCGCTTGTTATCCCCTCACTTCTATCTTCCTGTTCATTCCCACTCTCCCTCCCTCTTTCACCCTATTCCCCTCCCCTTGACCTCAGACAGAAGGGGACCTCCTCCCTCATCATATGACCACAGCCTATTAGGTCTCCTCTTCTGGGTGCCGTCGCCGCTGGGCCTCCCCACCAAGGAGAAGTGATCAAACTGGGGGCACCAGAGTCGAGTCGTTTTGCTTTCTTTAGCTGCTGGTCCAACAGAAGATGACTGAGAAGGCAGGGTCTTAGGGCCGTATTTAGGGAAGGAGAAGGCTATAAACAAAGGTACCAATTTGTCCATGTAGGGACATACGAATACTCTGGTAGGAAGACGCAGGGGTTTGTTGTTTGTTTGTTTGTTTGTTTTTGTCGTCAGAAGGAAGCACTGAGTAGCAGCTAGAGAGAATGATGGAATGCATACACAACACTACAAATGATGAGGTATAGCAATCTGCACATTGGGCTCTTGTGTCGGCCAGTCCTCTATCAACTAGGGCAGAAGTGATAAAATGGTACCCAGAGGAAGCCCAAGGGAAAAGCTCAGCAGTGGCCTGGCTATTCAAGACACCAACAGGGAGAACGTGGTTGTATTGACTACTGAATCCTTGCATAGATAGCTCCAGGGACTTGGCCTGATTGGGGCAATGAGGGAATGAAGAAAAGACCAACACACAGAGACACTCATGCAGCTGGATTCTGGTGCAGTGGGACCCTCTGATGGAGAAGCCACAGCACCCTGCAGCTGCAGAGTGTTGATCATACAGAGTTGAACAGACAGCAGTGGCTATTGCGTGCAGCTGAACAAGGAGGTGGGGTTGTTATAGAGAGACAAACAAGAGACAGGGTTGTTAAAATCCACTGTGTAAAGAGGCAGGGTTATTGAGCTGGGCATGGTATTGCACGCCTTTTAATGCCAGCACTTGGGAGGCAGAGGCAGGTGAATCGCTGTGAGTTCGAGGCCAGCGTCGTTTACAAAACGACTCCAGGACAGCCAAGGCTACACAGAGAAACCCTGTCTCGAGAGAGAAAAAAAAAGCAGGGTTATTACATACAGGTAAGCGAGGGGGTAGGGGTATTATCTACCATTGGATGAAAGACACAGGTTTAGCTGGTAGGATCAGTGTCTGTAGGGGGCAGTGTTCAGGCTGTTAATATCTGGAGGAGAAAGCTAAGGTGGACATGGTCTGCATGCATGGTCTATAGATACCCACATTTGGACCCTGAGGAAGGATCTGCTATCTCTTCTGAACCTGACCCCAGGAGGAGGGGGCTTTGCCAGCCTCCCTGGGCCCATGTCAACAATACACATTCACTCAGGACTTCACCACTCAGGGCTTCCTCCACTCCCCACAGTGGCCCCTGCTTAGTTCTTTGTACTGTGAATTTGCTGATATTTAATCGCTTTGACCTACATAAAAGCTAGCTTCACGTAAGTCGATCTATGTTCGCCTGTATGGATAAATCAAACAGGAGTAGGGGCGGCTGGCTGAGTCCGTCTGAACGAGAAACAAATCTCTTTGGAAACCACATTTTCTGGGATTTGTTTTTTCAAAGATTAAAGGCTATTTTCCCTGAATAGTCATTGATTTCTAGTACTGAAAACACACTGCGTACTTTTAACATCTATTATCTGTCCATCCATCCACCTATCATCTATAATCTATCACCTATCCATCAATCTATTGATCTATCTCTACTATCTGCCTATTTATCATTATCCATCTAGCCATCTATCTATCCATCCATCCATCCATCCATCCATCCATCCATCCATCCATCACCCACCTCCAGCCACTCAACCACTGCATACATTCACATGATTGCAAAAGAAAAATATGGCTGGGGGATGCTTTGTTGGGTAAAAGCATCTGTAGTGCAGCCCCGAATAACCTGAGCTCAATTCCCGTGACACACATAAAAAGCTGGATGCAGCAGGCACATCTGTGATCCCAGAACTTCTGAGGAGAGAAGACATGGAAACAGGAAAATAATTCTGACATGCAAGGGCCAGCTAAGCTCGAATACACTGAAAAATACAGAGAGACCTTGCTTCAACAAGGTGAGAAGAGAGAACTCACTCCTGGACCTTGTCCTCTGACCTCCATACATGGACTGTGGTGAGCATGCAAGAATGCACGCACACGCACCCACGCAAACACACACACATGCACGCAAAAAACAAAGAACAAAACACACACGCTCGCACATGCACACACACACACACACACACAACAGAACAAAACAGAGTACATAAAAAGTCTTCTGCTTTAATGTTGTTTTTTGCTCCAAATGGTAGACCTTGAGGCCTCGCTCTGCTTTGAGTGACAGGAAGAGTGTTCACTCAGTTACTGAAGTTAAAGGAGATGGTTCTGTTGATGGGGAGGCTGACAGTATTGCACAGAGGCCACTGTTCTTTCCTCTGCTCTCTAGTGTATGGCTGCAGTCTGAGGCAGGCTCCTTTCTAAAAATAAAAGCAGGCGAGCTTCGTGCCTCCCTGTTGGACTCCACAGGAGACAAGAGAACATGACATCCCTGGACTCTGTCACGGTGTGAGAGCACATCCCAGGGCCATCAAGCACGCCTCTCCTCTCATTTTACTGCACAGATCTGGGTCACATAGCCATCCCTGAAGAAGTCACTATCAAGAGAATGAGATTGTACTTAGCCCAGCAGAGCCAGCCCTGGAGGAAATGGTCAGTTGCCGAAGCAACTCTGGGTGAAGTGGAGATGGCTGAGGCACCTGAAGTGTCTGTATCTTGCCTCATACCTGCCTGTGCACCCTTCACTGGGGCAAGCACTGTTCCCAGCTTCCTGTGTACCTTATGGACAGTATTCTAGAAGAATCTTCTCTTTTGTATAGGAAGGATGGCATAGAGTACACATCACCTTACATGGCTACCATTGGGACATTGTTGTTAAGTTCGTAGTAAAATATATGAGTAGACGTGTGTATTTTGTTAGTCAGGGTAGGTTTATGATCTAACTATGCACCTTGTCTACTTGTTTTGTGTGCCCGACTAGTGGTAGTCTTTTTGTTGTTGTTGTTGTTGTTTTTGTTTCTTTGATACAGGGTTTCTCTGTATAGTCTTGGCTGTCCTGGACTCCCTTTGTAGACCAGGATGGCCTCGAACTCTCACAGTGATCCGCCTGCCTCTGCCTCCCGAGTGCTGGGATTAAATGCCTGCGCCACCACGCCCGGCTCTAGTCTTTTTTTTTTTTTTTCAAAGATTTATTTTATTATTTACAATGCTCTGCCTACATGTGTGCCTGACCTCCAGAAGAGGGTACCCGATATCATTGTAGATGGTTGTGAGCCACCATGTGGTTGCTGGGAACTGAACTCAGGACTTCTGGAAGAGCAGCCAGTGCTCTTAATCTCTGAGCCATCTCTCCAGCCCCAACCAGTGGTAGTCTAACTACTATTTATTTATTTATTTATTTATTTATTTATTTATCCTTCAGCAATTTTTTTGGCTGGCCCCTGGCAATGGCAGTATAAAGAAACAGAATCCAAGACCAAGCCATACAAACAGTAGCAATAATAACAGATGCCATTTTATATATATTCTCATTCATACATATTTATTTTATACATGTGCCTACTTATATACACATTGCTGGATGTGTGTTCGGCCAGACTTGGAGGCATACATCTGTAACTCAGCACTCAGGAGGCTGACGCAGGACTTTTGAGTTTGAAGGTAACCCTGATTACATCATGAGCTGCACCCGCTCCCCAAGGGGGGAAAAAAAACCTAGTTAGGTTTGCTTGCGCAGCCGTTTCTTCACACAGCTGAAGATTCTCCCTGACATACTCCTAATGTTTTAGTGACACACGTGTTTCTTGCAGAGTAAAACTGCAAACAAGTAGACAAACCAAACATCAGTAGAGCAATTTTAAAAACCCAATTTTCCCAGGCATGGTGGCGCATGCCTTTAATTCCAGCACTGGGGAGGCAGAGGCAGGGGGAGCTCTGCGAGTTCAAGGCCAGACTGGTCTACAGAGTGAGTCCAGGACAGACAGGGCTGTTATACAGAGAAACTCTGTCCTGAAAAAAAAAAACAAAATAAAAAAACCAAACCAAGCCAAATAAAACAACAACAACAAAAGAAATCAAACAATTTTACCTACAATTTTTATTTTATATAATTTGTATACAACATTCCATACCCATTTTTAAGATAAATGTTTTTTTATCAGATTCATTCACCGCAGTCACTACCAGGCTAGCTAAGTACATTCTAAGGGGGCTTCTTTTTTTTTCCCCCGAGACAGGGTTTCTCTGTGTAGCCTTGACTATCCTGGACTCGCTTTGTAGACCAGGCTGGCCTCGAACTCACAGCGATCCGCCAGCCTCTGCCTCCCGAGTGCTGGGATTAAAGGCGTGCGCCACCACCGCCCGGCTTCTAAGGGGGCTTCTTGAGGGTTCTTTCCAAGTCAATCCTCAACCCAAGACCCAGGATCACCACTGTCTGCCTTCTGCAACTATAGATGAGTTTCGTGCTTCTTACAATTTCATATGAGCAGGATCATACTCTATATTTTGAGATCTATCCCCATTTTACAGGAATCCATAGTTGTATTTCATTGCTGAGGAGTGGCTGGGTACACCCACATAACTTTTTATCTATTATCTACTGAGGAACTCCAGTCACTCCCATTATTTAACTATTATGAGTACTCAATGAATAAAGCTATCATTTCGATGGATTTTTTTTGAGGGGGGTAGAAACATGTTTTTCTTTCTCTTATATAATTACCTTTGAGTGTAATTGTTGAGTCATATGGAAGTATATTTTTAACTTTTTAAGAAGTTGCCAATCCCGTGTTCCAAAGCCTGGTACACTTTATGGTCTCATCAACAGCACATCAGTGCTGCATTGTATCCTGAGGAACACTGACGTGGCCAGTCTTCCTAACTTTCCGTTTCTACCAAGACTAAGGATATGACCTTCATCTCATGTGCCCTAGGCTGAACACTTACCATCTTCGTGATGCCTATGCTCACATATTTTGCACATTGAGTTTACCACCGCCCCCTCCCCCCCCCCCCCCCCCCCCCCCAACTAGCAGTCTGTGGTTTGCTTCTTTAGTTCTTTTCCCATTCTCCTAGGTGCATTTTGGTTGTTGTAGCAAACACTCTGACCAAAGTCACCTTAGGAGAGAAAAGATTTATTTGGTTTATAATTCCAGGTTACAGTGCCCACAAGATCTAGGAATTAGGGGGATGGGGTGTAAGAATTATTGGCAGGATCTGGAGAGATGGCTCAGCGGTTAAGAGCCTTTAATCCCAGCACTCGGGAAGCAGAGGCAGGTGGATTGCTGTGAGTTCAAGGCCAGCCTGGTGTACAAAGTGAGTCCAGGACAGCCAAAGCTACACAGAGAAACCCTGTCTCGAAAAACCAAAAAAAAAAAAAAAAAAAAAGAATTATTGGCAAAAGGAAATGAATTTGGAAAAATGAACACAACACGAACACAATCCACAGGCACAGGTAGACGAGGGAGCCAGAAGTCATGAGTGAAGTAAATTAAGGACATCTTACACCACTCAACCAGAGGATCAGGCCATCAGTGAGGGAGTGAGATTCCAGAGGTCTCCATGCATCGGAGCTCATCAGCTGGTGAGACTGAGGAGGGTGGAACAGTGGATTATAGCAATGACTATGCGGTAAGATTGAAGTGGTTCTTGATACACTATGAGCATATACAGGGGGAGGAAGTCCCCCTCAGTCACAGTCATAGGGGAGGGGAGTAAGGGGAAAATGGGAGGGAGGGAGGAATGGGAGGATACAAGGGATGGGGTAACAATTAAGATGTAATACGAATAAATTAAAAAATATATATTTTAAAAAAGAAATAATTCAGGAGATGGTGTAGAGACCACCTAATTAATAGACAGCAGCCTGATATGATGTGCCTGATATGATGTGCCTGATAAAGCCAGGAAGCAACAGTGTAACAGATAAGAAGCAAACAAACAAAAACTAAAGCTGTACTTGGCTTCATTTGGGCGTGTCCATGTAAACATTAGACCCTTGACTTATTTTGATGGTTTTATTTGTACATTATATAATCTAAGAAATTCTTTTTATAGAAAAAAAAAGATTGAAGTGGTTGCTGTCAAAATGTACAGGCAAGTATGATCCTCTTCATTTAGAATCAATATTTAGTATTTACAGAGACTACGTGAAGTTTCAAGGCCCATAAAAACAACAGCAAGCACATGACTACTGGTCCCAGTAAGAAAGGAATTACCTAGGAGAGAGAGACGCCAGAGCTAAGGGTCCCTGATCGAGCTCCAGGGCTAGCTGCCAGAACAGTGGCCAGCAGGCTGTCATCAGACCCCAGGGAGCGCCCTGCTGCGTCACAGGACAATTCTTTATGAGATGTTAAGAAAGGACAGGCACGAAAGAGCAGCCCAAGCCCGCAAAAACAGACACTTCTCCACAGGGCTGGATGGTTTTCATCTTTAAAAGAATGCAAAGAAGTTTTAAAATGTTGCCTTTTGTTTTTTCAAGTCATAATTGCCAGACCAGGGTGACTAAGGACGTAGGTCGAGCTAGGATGCCGACGATGACTTGAGAATAGGACAGCATGTAAGGTACCCTTCTCAGGAAGTGAATGTCTTAATAATAAGCCTGGCTAAAGGGCCCCTGAAGTCCAGTATGGTAGGCAAGCAATCACTTGGGTTTTTTGTGGGAAGAGGGGGTGCTGGGGGGGGGGAGGTTTTGAGACAAGGTCTCTCTATGTAGCCTTGGCTGTCCTGGACTCACTTTGTAGACCAGGCTGGCCTCAAACTCACAGCGATCCACCTGCCTCTGGCTCCTGAGTGCTGGGATTAAAGATGTGCACCACCATGCCCGGCCCTTTTTTTTTTAAAGCAATAGAGAGTATGTACTATGACTGGAATATTTGATACTGCTAAAAGTCAGTTCTCGGGCTGGAGAGATGGCTCAGAGGTTAAGAGCACTGACTGCTCTTCCCGAGGTTCTGAGTTCAATTCCCAGAAGCCACATGGTGGCTCACAAGCATCTATAATGTGATCTGGTGCCCTCTTCTGGCCTGCAGGTGTACATGCAGGTAGAGCACTGTATACATAATGATAAATAAATAAATCTTTAAAAGCCAGGTCTCCTTACACTATAGATCTAATGCAATTCCAGTTGGAACTGCAATGTGTTGGGGCAGAATTTCAGAAGCTTGCTATAGGATGTATGTGGCAAGAGGAGGGAACTAGGGCAGGCAAGGAAAGAACATTATGGAGTTGGAGAATTCATTTTGCATGTGCTCACCGCTTAAAGCTACCCTGACTAAGGCAGGGTAGTCTTGGCAAAATGAAAAGCACACAGATCAGTGGCTCACAGGCAGAGGCCCACACCCTGGTCCTCCCTCTTGAGCAGCGAGCTACCGACTAACTCCTTCCTTTGCCTCTGAGGAAGGAATTCAGTGGCGGGAAAGGGGTACAGGGGCAGGGGAGGGAGAGACTTTGCTACAGATGATGAAAGAAATGAAAAGGCTAAAACCTCTTCTTACCCCATAGACAAAATAATTTTTAAAATTATATTTACTTTTTTTCATTTATGTCTTGTGTGTGTGCGCGCGTGTGCCATAGCACACATGTAGAAATCGTTAAGACAACCTACAGGAGTCCTAAGGAATAAACTCCAGTTGGCAGGCCTCGCAGCAAGAGCCTTCATCTGTTGAGCCGCCCCTTCCCCCAGCCCTAGACTTAAAACTAACAGGAAATATAGGCCCACGCCTATAATCCCAGCAGACAGGAGGTAGACGCAGGAGGTTTTCCAGTTCCAGGCCAGCCTCAACAATCGAACAGCAGTAACCAAACAACATAGAACTCCGAGAACCATGAAAGGTCTCGGAGAACACCAATAAATGTGTCAGACTCCTTAAATATAAAACCCAAGCCAAAACATAATCCATAAAGAAAAACAAAAAACAAAAAACAAAAATCTCTGCTTTTGACTACTAAAAAAAGGAAACGCCATGTCTTGGACAGAGTAAGTATGTGCACAGCACACACCTGCTAGAGGGTTTGTACCAAGCATCTATGATGATTCTCAAAGCTAACAGGAAAACTCACCTTAAAAACCCAAGGAGGATAAAAATTGAGATGTAATCTGAATAAATTAATAAACAAAAAGAAAAAAAAAGATTATGCAAAACCAAAAAAAAAAAAAAAAAAACAAAAAACAAAAAACCAAACCAAAACAAAACAAAAAAAAAAAACAAGACCCGAGGGAAAGCCAACATGGTGGCATGTGATTACAATTTCAGCACTTGAGCTAGAGAGGGCAAGAATTTCATGATTTCAAGGCCTGTCTATCTGATTGGGCCAGTCAAGGCTCCACAGTGAAACCTTGTCTCAAAAAAAAAAAAAAAAAACACCAACAAAAAACAAACAAACAAACAAAACCAACCAACCAAAACCCAAAACCCAACAAGAGGTAAGAGATAACCTCATCAAAGAAAGCGTATGGTCAGCAAGGACCTGCTGAACATGAATCTCCGGTAAATTAAAGCCACCTAAGGGAACAGTGCCAACCTACCCAGATGGCTACAACTTAAAATATACTGACCGCACTGTGGCTGGACAGCAGGGTCGTGCTATCATAGCGGGTTCTGTCCTAGCCACCTCAGAAGTGAACCCTGCCTCTGCCCCTCTTAAACAATGAGCTGTCTGTGTTTAGACTCGGGCATATAAGTGGAGTCATACCATGAGCGCTCTTTTGAGACATTCCCCTTTCACATAACATAATTCTTGAAAGATCCATTCATGTACTATGTTATCAGTACTTACCCCTTTTATGGAAAAATAAATACCCTACTGTATGGATATAGCATATATTATCTGTTCATCAGTTGACGGGGTTATTTCCACTGTTTGGCTATAGTGTTGAACCCTGTGAATGTCACTGTGCACACTGCTATGTGGACTGTGTTTTCATTTCCCTTGCAGTTCTACCCAGAAGTGACATTTCTAGGTCATAGCATAACTGTGCTTAACTATGTGAGGACTGTCAAACTGCCTTTCCCATGGCTGGGATGTCATCCCTACCAACAGTATGTGAAGCTTCTTAGTGTTCCCCAAGCTTTCCAAACACTATTATTTAAGCCCTTTGAGGTTTTTGTTGCTGTTGTTTTGGTTGGTTTGTTTTTGAGACAGGGACTCTCTCAATAGCCCTGGAGGTCTTGGAACTCATGTAGACCAGGCTAACCTTGAACTCATAGAGACCCACCTACTTCTGCCACTCTAGTACTGGGCTTAAAAGTATCTGCTATCATGCCCAGGGGCCTTCGAGTTACAGCTGTCCTAGTGGATGTGAATTGTTATGTCCTCGGTTGATTCCCACCTGCTTGGAAGGTGACTCTTTCCCCACTGACTGGTCTTACCACCCTTGTTGAAAATCAGTTGACAGCAGACAGGGATCTGGTTTGGATCTTAGCTCTAGGCTGTTAGTAACAGGGCTCTCTTGTATCTGTGCTACTCAGGCTCCTGTGGTTTTGAGGTCAAGTTTGAGACCTGGAGTGTGAGTCTTGGCATTTGTGGCTCTTTGGGTCCCTCAGCTTCCACAGGAATGGTGGGACCCAATCACCACTTTTTAGCAACAGGTTAGCTGAGTTGCTGAAAGGACTGTGCTGAATCTACAGTCCAGTTTGGAGAGTCTGTCACCTTAACAATGCCATGTTTTTTATATCATGCACATGAAGAGTTTTTGATTTATTTGGATTCAAAACTTGGGATGGCGGGGCTGGGGGTGTTTAGCTCATGATAGAGTGCTTGCCTGGAAATCCCTATGCATGATCTTGGGTTCAATTCTCAGTATCTAAAATTTGTTTTCAGAAGTATTTTTGCATGTCTTTAAAACCATTCCCCTAACTTCTTCGTTTTGCTATGAATATAAATGAAATTGTTTTCTAAAATTTATTTTTGTATTGATCATTGCAAATGTGTAAAACAAAAATGATTAAAAAAATTTTTTTTGGCCGGGCATGGTGGCGCACGCCTTTAATCCTAGCACTTGGGAGGCGGAGGCAGGTGGATCACTGTGAGTTCAAGGCCAGCCTGGTATACAAAGGGAGTCTAGGACAGCCAAGGCTATATAGAGAAACCCTGTCTCAAAAAACTAAAAAAGGCTACACAGAGAAACTCTGTCTCAAAAAACAAACAAACAAAATTTCGAGACAGGGTTTCTCTGTGTAGCCCTGGCTCTCCTGGACCAGGCTGGCTTCGAACTCACAGAGACCCACCTGCCTCTGCCTTTCAAGTACTGGGATTAAAGGTGTGTGCCACCACCGTCTGGCTACAGTTGATTTTTGAGTATTGATCTTGTATCCTAGATAATCTTCTGAGCACACCTATTAGTTTTAATGGTGTCCTAGTATCCTTAAGATCTTCTTTATAAAGTTCATGTCATCTTTGAATAGAAATAGTTTTATAATTTCTTCTCTAATTTGCATGTATTTAAAATGTTTCATTGAGCATCTTCACAGGTTTCAGAAAGAGTCCTGATCTATTGCTTTACTCTCTAAATGGAATGTGGTGATGGTTTCTAACTCTCCTTTTCCTTCCTCCTCTCCCTCCCTCCCTCCCTTTCTTTACTTACTTTTTTGACAAGATCTCACTATGTAGCCCTAGTTATCTTGAGACTGGCTATATACGAGGTTGGGATTAAAGGCCTGTCACCATAGGAGCCTCCCTGTGTCTTATTCTATCTTCTTCTATCTCATTGTATCTTATTGTATCTTATTAAAAATTCTATCTGTGATATTGTTCTCATTGTATGTTTTGTACTTCCTTAATGTATCTCTTTTTTGTAGTGCAGTCAAAGGGCTCAACTGGGTGTGGTGATGCCTGTAATCCTAGCACTGGGGGGTGGGGGAGGAAACAACCTAAGAACGCTGGGTGTGGTGGCACTCGCCTTTAATTCCAGCACTCCGGGAGGCAGAGGCAGGTGGATCGCTGTGAGTTCGAGGACAGCCTGGTCTACAAAGTGAGTCCAGTACAGCCAAGGCTACACAGAGAAACCCTGTCTGGGAAAAAAACAAAACAATAACAACAACAACAAAAAACCCAACCAAACAAAAAATAACAACAACTTAAGAACGAACTATAGAAAAGTTCTGTCTTCGAGTCACTTAACTCCAGAGTCAAATGCAACAGTGGCTACTAAGCAGTTTAGATCACATTTTCTCTTTAGGGCACTAAGGGGCACTATTTTCTACCAAGGTTCACCATTCACTTAAAAATCTCAAATAATCAGGGGGTCCCACTGAAAAGAGGCAAGGATTCTACATAAGTAACAATGTTAAACCTGCACTATATATCTTTTCTAAAATGAAAATTTGAGGTCATGTCTATGCTTACACCCCTAGGGCTCTTCACTGCCCTCAGGACCAACTACTAAATTCTGCCTATGGCAATAATTGATTGCTTGCAGCCTTAGTCCCTAATTCCATCTCTGTTCAAATGTGACTCAACATTTATCGAATTAGTAAATATTTATTGATCATTCAACTTCATTGATATTGCAATGTTTCACAAGTTCCTTCCTGGGATGGGAGGGGGGCAGCTTAAGGAACATCTATCTAGCCTTCCTCCCAAGGTCCAGAGACAAACTGAGGCACCATGCAACCAAAGTTCACCCTGGAGCACCCGCGAGGGCTTACGTACTGGAGGGTAAGTGCTCCCTTTCTAGAGGCCACTCTGAAAACCGACATCACCCAGCAGGGATGAGGGTTTTCCAACAGTCTCATGGATGGATGCTCTCTGTCCTAGTCTTCCTAGCCTGTACTCTCTATCCCTTCCTGGAGGCCACGTGCAGTTAAGGCAGATGTACATTAAAAAAAAACAAAACAAAAAAACTGTGGTGCTGGATACTCAGCGAGGATCCCCTGAGTCTCACTGGCCCTCTATGAGGGGGTGCAAACAGTCAGCAAGCACAGCTGGGATGGCTGTTCACACACAGGCACAGCTGAAGACCCCCCCCCCCCCCCCAAAGATGGCAGTTGTTTGGCTCTGAGGGTAGTCCTGTGCAATATGTACATTCTGTGCTGGACGCCAATAGACAGATAAGCACTCTTGAGTTCACAGTCCACTGAGGGATGTGATTACTATGACAACCTCTCAACTGCCTAGTTCATCAGCAACAATGGCTGGGGTGACTGTAAATCCTAACTCCTGCGTGCTGTCATCTGACGTTATAGAAGGCGCCAGCCTCCCTTTTCATCTTAAACGTTTTTAAGTTTGGATAAGAAATTATACACAATCCTCTTCTCCACCCGTCCCGATGAGCACCCCTTCCCAACCAAAGGGCAAGAGGGCATCCCGTTAGAGTCCCAGAAGAAAAGAACCCTTGTTTTTGAGAGCTTTTGCACAGCACTCACTCATGTAACAATCTTAAAACCTTGGCAGGGTTTTTGCTTACTTTGTCTTGGCATAAATGAGGTCCCCGGTTCTCAAAAGACCTGATATCTATAGAACAGAAAGCGATCAAAACAGAAGTCAGTGCTGTTCAACTCTGAGTGAGCCAGAATCAGGCGCTATGTCAGAGCCTCTCACTTTTCCCTCAACACACTATTCTCTAGGTTCTACCGCCACGGGCGGGGATGCATTCCGGAGGCTACTAGCGCCTCACTTACCCAGTGGTGAACCAGCGTTGCCTGGCCACTTACCCTCAGCTAAAGGCTAGGCAGGGCATTGGAATCCTGCGGCCCATAGTGGGTGGTACAGGAAAGGCACACTTAAGGCCCCCATTAACTTGGATGTTTGAAGTCTCAGGTCAGACTCTGAGGTCCCCCAGTTGCCCTTAGGGCGCATTCACGTGGGCTGAATACAACCCTTTAGTGCCACTTTCCCTGCGCTTCAACCCACCTGGTTTCCTCAATTCACTCAAATAGCAATCCTCATGTGGTCGTGGGTCCCCCACGTGGGTGGACACCCACAGCGCGTGACACCCCTCACCGTTCAGCCTTTGTCAGATGCATGCGCAAAGACCCCTCTTGTTTTTGAGGTTTGTTGTCATTTCGCCTGCCACCCAGACATAGTAATCCTCCAATATCTGCTGGAAAAATCCTTCCTTATAGCGTAGGAGCTCCCCAGTCCCACGCACCGTGAGTCGCACCCACTTGTCAACCGCTTTGCGCATTCCCCACATCCCGCAACCAGGGTTGAACGTGCCCGCCTCTCGTCCCTGGGCCATCTGGTCTGCCTCCGGGGATCCAAAGAAGTCCAATGACCTCTCCAGTGATGCGGTGGGAAACGCTCTGGAGCAAGCCCTCAAACGGCCTAAGTCCTCCAGCAAGGATGGGAGTTTTTCTCTTCTGTTCCCAGTAGCCGGGGTTTGGGGTCCTCCACTGACCAACTACTGTGGCCTCTTCCTCTCCAAAAGCGGTCTCCAGCCCGGCCACACGCCACAGCGACGGCTTGCAGTAGCTCGTTTAGTCCCCTTTCTGATAGGAAGCCCAGCAGACCGGTAATTATTTCCTCGTGGGGCGCGCTCTGCCCTAATGGGTTACCCATCATACTCTCTAAGCGGGTTCCTCGCGGTGCGGGCGTGTCACCAGGGCAACTTTTCGAGATGCAGACCCTTCACCCAGTAGTCCCCCTAGCTTCCCTGCCCCACCCCACAGCAGCTCCAGGTGCCGGCTCCGCGCAGCGCGTGGCAGCTCCGGGTTGGGACCTCCGCGCCTAGGCTTTTACGCGGATTCCAGCATGTGTTACAGCAGGGGGGGGAAATCAGGAAGAGCCCAGTCTCGGGACACCTTAGTGGTACGAAAGAAAGTCGCAGAAGGGAAGGTGGCTGATTTCAGATAATATCATCCTGCCAGCTGACTAGGATCATGGTCCACCCACGGCGTTCAGTTGGTCGGCTGTGGCTGGGGCGCTCTCTGTACCCCCGTCCCGGGACCACTAATGGTTGAGTCCAGGCGGGAGGCCATGTTGCTGGAATAAAGCGGGCGGGGCGGCGCAGGCGAGCAGATGCGGCTGGAGGCGCGCGGGAGTCGGGCGCGAGCAGGGCGCAGCCGCGAGGGAGGCGCGGGGGAGACCAGCAGGAGCAAGGGCGCTAGCAGCAGCTTGTGTCGGCAGAGAGCAGCCGGGCGCAGCCGGAGCCGCAGTCGCTATGGCCGTGGCTGTGGGGAGACCGAGCGTGAGTACCGCGGCCTCGCTTCCCCAGCGTGCTGATCCCGGGGTGCCGAGTGTGCTCGGCTTCGGGGAGCATGCGGGTGGAGACTTGCGGGGACCAAGAAGGGGCTCTGGGTGGTGGCTGCTGGGGCTGTGGGTGTGTGCATGCATTTGGGCGCGCGTCTGTGGCGGAGGGGAGCTTGGGGAGCCCGCAGGCTCAGAGCCTACCTGATGCAACATTGGGTCGCCTTGGCGCACCCCTATTTCGGGGATGTGGGAGAAAAAGGATTCATCTTTGAGGCGTCCTTAGATGGGGTTGCTTGAGCTGCTGCCTTCCCCAGCTACCTCCCTCTACTAGCGCACAACGTTTGGCCGGTGACAGTGGAAGAAAGCGCCGGCTGCGGAGGGTTTCCTCGCGGTTCTTTCGAACCTCGGGGGCTATCGGGGCTTGAGAATTGGGTGCTGAAGCGCTGTGTCACACGGTTGTGGAAGCAGATCCAAGGGGTAGGATAACCGTGCTGGCTTACCCCCGGTGCATTGTGAAATTCCGGACACCCTCAGGCGCCCACCCGAGTGACCCGGCCCTGCCCAGGATGTGGACAAAGCCCTAGGCATACACACAAAGTTTTCAAAGGGCTCTCTTTCGGGGTGGGTGGAAGTCCTGAAATACTCTGTGGCTACCAGCCGGGGGCGGCGGTACTGAATGCAGGGCGGGAGGGAAGGGGCCTGGAGAAGTGCTTCAGCACCCGAGGGCCGGGACGGGATGCTCCTGTCCTGACTCTAGGCCGGGGCACGCGCTACCCGACTGCGCCTCTGGGAGTAGACGGACTCTGGGTTCGCAACTCCGGAGCCAGCCAGATCGAGTAGGGTCTGCTCTCCAGCCTCGGGTGAAAAGGAGGGAAGGGGCGGCGGCGGCGGATTTTCCTTTTTATTGAAAGGAGCCCAGCCCAGTGGGAAAGGCGGAGTCCTCTTTTCTCTTTCTCAGTTTCTTTGTCGACTTTCAGAGCCCGCTTTTTGCGTGGTCTGCCCTTGGGGCGCCTCCAATACAGTCCTTCCCGAGCTAGTACCTCATCTTTTCCTTCCCTTTCGAACTTTGCAGCTAGCTTCAGGTGGTAGCTTGGCATTTTACAGATAGAGAGAAAAGTCTTAGGTAGATTCTGAAAGCTGCGAAACCCCAGATGCTCAGAATCTTCTCCTCTCTTCTCTTCTCTTCTCTTCTCTTCTCTTCTCTTCTCTTCTCTTCTCTTCTCTTCTCTTCTTTTCCCTTACCCCCTCCCCCCCCCCCCCTCTCTCTCTCTCTCTCTCTCTCTCTCTCTCTCACACACACACACACACACACACACACACACATTCTGTAACCTGAGGAGTCTCAGCCCAGCAGGAAGTCCATGGGATCACCCTTTGCAACATTTACCTCAATTTGGTGGTTCGGTTGCTTTTTCTGCTGTTTGAGGTGCTCTGAAAAACTTTTTTCCGACGGTCAGAAAATGAGCGCAGGTCATCCCTTAAAGTGTTACCATGGGTATTTTCAGCCTTCCAAATGCTGTTAAGTGACACATTCTTAAGAACTTTGTCTTCCTCTTGACACAAATTACGCTCTTGTTAATTGGTTGGAGGCTGTCATTACTGAGGGAATTTGCATAGTCCCTGGGCTGATCTCTTTATTACTATGGTAAGAAAGCCAAGGCTAAATCTCGCCCTCCTCTCTCTTATTTTAAGGGCACAGGTTCAGAGAGCTAAAGCAACAATGTATGTTTTAGATTCCTCAGCAAGCGTCTGGGAATGTAAGTGTCTTGTGTAGGGGGTGTCTTTTTTGGTAACATCCACTGCCAGTGAATTCTTGAGGGCTGGGGGAGGTGGAAGAAATAATTTGCTGCACATTTCCAATAAATTAGTAAGTTCCTATGTGCCAGTTAAATAGGAACAATACGTCGGTTTGAGATTTAGCTGTGTGGCCGTGATCATAATCCAACTCAGGGTCTGCCAGCCATATGTGAGCTTAATCCTACAGAGTTCCTGTGGCAGACCTCTCATTCAGATAATAGGGAGATTTTGAAAGTGTGTGTATACAGAGGAGATTGCTTCACTGGAATTAAGATCACACACACACACACACACACACACACACACAGAGTTGTAGGAGTGATCAGGAATGGACTACAAAGTTGAAGGAGAGTGTGTGATCACATTTGCATAGGATGGTCAGAATGCAATCTTTTTTGGTTTTTTTGAGACAGGGTTTCTCTGTGTAGCCTTGGCTGCCCTGGACTTGTTTTGTAGACCAGGCTGGCCTCGAACTCACAGCAATTCACCTGCCTCTGCCTCCCGAGTGCTGGGATTAAAGGCGTGCGCCACCACCGCCCAGCTCTCTCTCTTTTTAAAAAAGATTTATTTATTCATTATGTATACAGTGCTCTGCCTGCATGACAGGAGAGGGCACTAGAACTCATTACAGATGGCTGCGAGCCACCATGTGGTTGCTGGGAATTGAACTCAGGACCTTTGGAAGAGCAGTCAGTATTCTTAACCTCTGAGCCATCTCTCCAGCCCTCAGAACGCGATCTTTTTAAGCATGATCTCTGTAAGTTGGTTGGTTCAGAACAACTCCAGTCCGTGCAGAAGATTCTCCAAACCCAGCTCCTAGAAGTCTGGGCCAAATCTTTAATGTTGACATTTTCTACCTCTTCAGCCCCTTTATCTGTCCCATGGTTTGGACAAAAGAAAGAAAAAGGGGTGGAAAGGGAAAGAGCCATGGGAGTGGACTTATTCATGAATGGAGTTGCCTTAGTTCTTTAGGATTTGTTTAAACAAAAATTTTAGATAGTTGTTGGGGAAACCATAAATCTTTCTCCTGTCTGTACAAACCTTTGTTCCTGTCCAGAGAGAAGAGGAATGCAATCTGGGTAAATTGCTCTCAATTTTAGACATTTTAGTGTGACGTTTGCAGTGAATAACGATTCAGTTTTTAACAAACAGAATGCTTGTGTGTAAATGCCTGGGTTTTGTGGTTGGTTTACCATGCTGAGGATTGAGTGCAGGGCTTTCTGCTCAGTCTACCACTGAGCTACCCAGCCAGTCCATCAAGTGCTGTGTTTTCTGTATAAATGTATATACTCAGTTTATAAGTTACAACAACATACAAGTACAAGTATGTTGTTGGTGACCAAGCAGAAGCTGTAGTTTACTGTGGTGGTGTGTATTCTGTTTTTAATCTGCATCCCCAGTTTGCCCATTTCCCCGCTGGCCTCAGGCCTGGGCCCTGAGAAGACCCGAGGCACAGGTCCGGTTTCTGGGGTGTATCTAGTTTAGCAAGAGTGCTTCTCTCCTATGGACACGCCTCCATTTTCAACGGCTTAGTATTTTTGCTTCCATATCCCAAAGCAGCTGTTGATTCTGAACAAAGCATATTAGTTGCTCTGCGTGGGCATCAGGCCTTAGGTAGATGGCGCACGCCCTCTTTGGGCGTGGTGTTTAAGTCATAGAGTCTAGGAACTGAGAAGAACTCCAGGAGTGCTATGGTTGAGTTACTTTCCCAGCGCAGAAGCGTTTCCTACTCCCTCCCCCCAAACAAACTGTTTCAACGCTTCTCGTGGTGGAAACGGCAGATGATGTCCTTCAAGAAATTTGTTTAATTGCCCTTTCATCCATTCAACTAAAAGAAATGGAAAAGTCACTTGTTTGCCCACTTAATACCACTACTGAGTACCTGCTTTGAGTCAGTTTCAGTCCTCGGTGTGAGAGATAGCTGTGGAACAAAGCACCTTCCTGCCTTGCAGCAATTATTCACTTCTGTGTTCATTCATTTTTAAAAAAAGATTTATTATTTATTATTATGTATACAGAGCTCTGCCTGCATGTACAGCTGTAGGCCAGAGGAGGGTATCAGATCACAATATAGATGGCTGTGAGCCACCATGTGGTTGCTGGGAATTGAACTCATGACCTCTGGAAGAACAGTCAGTGCTCCTAACCGCTGAACCATCTCTCCAGCCCCAATATTCATTTTTTAAAATGTGTAAAATCCCCGAGTATTAAAGCCACAGACTTCTGTGGAAGAATCTGTGAACTGGGAGAAAGTAAGTGTGTGCCGATTGCTACCAACAGTTAGGAGTCAGGTAGCATTTTTCCAAATCCTTTCAGACAGTTTTCATTAAAGATCGACTTTTCAAGAGGGTGGGGGCTGTGTGAAGAGTTAGTAACAACAAAGTATTGTTTTCTTTTGTCCTAAATTGACGTTTCTGTGATTGGAAAATGTGATGGAGGAATCCAGATTGGAGTGTCTGGTGAAAGGTTGACGGAACTGCAGAACGTTCAGGGAGGAGCCTTCTAAACAGTATGTGGACCCTGTGGCAGGGGTGTGTTCTAAAAGGTCCTAACTCTCGAGTGACTGATATGAACTACATATGTTGAGGAGCAAAAAGTCACCATGAAGAATTGCTAGAACAGTTTAAAGTGCAGTAATGCTTCTTTTAAAACTGTTTGAAAACCAATTAATTTTTTTAAAAAATGACCTTTAGCAATGAGTCTGTAGGGTAGTGGAGGTCAGACTCAAGAACTCCGGAGCACATCCCACCATTGTGGGGTGCTGGTGGCCACTTCCCTATTTCCATCAAAAAGAGGTTTACTTCAGCAAGCATCTCCCATCCTGCTTAAACTGCTAATTAGAAACCAAAGTGCCTGGCTGGCCCTGCCTGACCATCCAAACACTTTAGTGTTGGGCATGGGGACAAAGGGATGAATGCTGGTGAGACTCCACATTGCCACAGTTTGGAGGGCGGCTTTGATTGATTGCCAGAGCGCTAAGTGTTTCCGCCCATCCAGGCTAGCGCTGGGAGGGAGCTCCCGTGTTTTCTCTTTATGGGATCTTAATTTGGTTGGGGCGGGGAAGGAGGTTGCTTCTCGTTCACTGGGATTTGTCTTGTGAGGCTTTGGCTACCCCTGTGTCCTTGGGGTCAGTAACACTGAACCATTATTTAAGACTCAGAGAATCTACGGCTTCTATCCTTTTCCCCAAGGGGACCTACTTTATACTATGACTGATACCCTTCCTCACATCTTTTTAAATCTAGACTGACAGAAAACTCTCTTCCAACTAAGCAACACCTCCCCCAAACCCACTCAGCCCTGCTGGCTGTCCATTAGTGCAGCTTCTGTTGAATGTAAAAATTGGTCCATGGGTGAAGGTGGTACAGGCAGGATTCTAAAAAGAATTTGCTGGGTGATCAGAAATAAAATTTGCATTGCCTGAGTTAGAAATCAGGAGTGTGTTCCCTGATATGACTTAAGTCAAACCCTGACTCGTTTTTAGTGTCAGTGCCAGTGAATGAGAGCACGCTCTCAAGTCCTGTGTGGGAAAGATTAAGCTTTGTCACAGGTGGAAGCAGTCTTGGCGGGCTTTACCCTTGGGCCACCCCATGAATACCTTGTGATAGACTGAGTGGAGCCATCCTGGGCCTGGGATTCAGGAGGCAGACCTGGGAACCCCACCTGGGCTATTGTTTTCCTAATGGACCCTCAACAGGAGAAGGAGACCGCCCTTCCCATGTGACTCGGGCAGGTGGGGAAGAGAAAAACAACAGATTCATCTGGGGGTTTGGGAGACCATGTGGAGAAAGCGAACAGGTTGGACTATCACGCAGGCCAGAGAGACACCTAAGGACTCATCCCGTGGAACGGATACCGGAAGGTTCACTCTTTTGTCCCTTTAAGCTTCTTGTGTAAGCTAGTTGGGTTGTATAATAAAGTTTAATTGTTAAGAAACAGAGCCAACAGTCCAGTGTCACAGCAGTGCAGACACTGTCCACCTATGGTACTGTGACCCTGTGGCATGGGGAGTGGTGGTGTTGAGAGAGGCAGCAGGCTGGAGAAGCCGGAAGGAGTCATCCTCCAAGAAGGTAACTCTCTGGACCCTACAAGTTGGACTTCTGTTCAAAGCAAATAAAACTTTCTCTTTTTTTCTGCTGTGCAAAAGGAAATTAATTAATATGAAATTTATGTTCTTTCTTTTGATAAGTAGCATCACTTGGAAGAATTTGTAATTTTCTTAGAAATTGAAAACAGTCATTCTTTTCTGTAATGTGTTATTTTAACGTGTGTTGCTCACTCACTCTCTGTGTGCGGGTGCAGAGGTTGTGACAGTGAGCTTCCACGCGTGGTCCCCAGATTTGTGTCCTTCATTGAGGTATTGGTCCAGGTGGCTGAAGCCAGCCTGTTAGCATTGTAGCAAGAGGTACAAATCATGCAGGCATTTAAAAAATATTTATTTATTTATTACATATACAGTGTTCTACCTGTACACCTGGCCACCAAAAAAGGGCACCAGATCTCATTATAGATGGTTGTGAGCCACCATGTGGTCGCTGGGAATTGAACTTAGGACCTTTGCAAGAACAACCAGTGCTCAACCTCTGAGCCATCGCTCCAGTCCCTTGTGCAGACGTTTTATATAGCCAAGTCTTCACTGTTGTTAACTCACTAAATACCTTGTATCCTATTCATGCCTTGTCTGAGGGAAGACATGGAAAGTGTGTAGACTATGAATTCTTCAGGTTTAACATCTGAAGAGGAGACATGAGGATGCACTAGGAGATGAGACGCCTTTCACGGTGAGCCCTGAGAGGAGGACTGGGAATGGCAACTAGCAGAGAGGATTATCAGAAAAGGGAATTCAGAGCCCCTGGGGCCTATAAGAATGGGAATATGTATTAAAGACCAGAGATTCCATTAATCTCCTTTTTGTGTTTTTGTGCCCTATACGTGTGTGAATCTCATTAAGAGTGTCCACTGAATTTATTTCGACCTAATTTTGAAACTTAAAAAAAAAGAAGCCATTGAAAATCTTTGTGCATGAAGAAATTATTATTATTATTATTATTATTATTATTATTATTATTATTATTATTTTTTGTGCCAGGGTCTTACTATATGAACTACCAATGTAACTGCTAAGTAGCCTAGCATGTTCTCGAAATTCCTGGTCCTTCTGCTTCTCCCTCCTTGTACTGGCATTACTGTATGTGTCACCATGTCTGGTAGCAACTTGCTTATTTTATTCAAATTTCTGTTTCGACAATTATGCCTCTAGTCTCACAATATACAGTACGTAGAGTATGTGTGTGATACGCAGATGAGAAGTAATAGACCCAGGAAAGTGAGATGTGAGCTTATCACTCACCTAGTTGGAGTCCGCCCATTGGTGGGTCAAGCTTTAGAATGGTGACAGTTGCCTTTCCTATTGCTGTGGACAAAAAGTAACGTAAGGCAGGAAGGATTTCTTCTTGCTAAAGGTCTGAGGAGACATAGACCATCCTGTTGCAGAAGGAATGGTGGTGGCCAGCTCCATGACATCTTGTTCACATCGCATCACGGAGGACCAGGACTCAGATTCTGATCCTGGGAGTAGATAGCCCTCAAGGCCGCTTCCTCCAGCTAGGCCCCGCCTCCCAAAGTTTGCCCCGCCTCCTAAAGCTTACCTCACCTCCCAAAGCTTACCCCATCTCCTGCAGCTTGCCCCGCCTCCCAAAGCTTGTCCTGCCTCTCAAAAGCTTGTCCCACCTCCCAAAGCTTGCCCCGCCTCCCAAAGCTTGTCCCGCCTCTCAAAAGCTTGCCCCGCCTCCCAAAGCTTGCCCCGCCTCCCAAAGCTTGTCCTGACTCTCAAAAGCTTGTCCCACCTCCCAAAGCTTGCCCCGCCTCCCAAAGCTTGCCCCGCCTCCCAAAAGAATGCTACCAGTTCCAGACCAGGTGCTGCCAATTCTCTGTCCTTGAGAACAGGTGTTCAGATACGTAATCCTGTGGGTGACATTTTAACATTCAAGCCATAAGAGGAACCAAAGCTTTTTAAGATCAACATGCGCACTGGCCTGCCATCTGTGTCCGTTAGGTTGAAGTGTGTTGAGGTAGTAAATTGACCCTGAGATTTGGTAGCTTATACAGCCAAAAGTTACTTCTCATTGAAGATTCTTATCTGGTCTGTCTTTGAGGACTGGCCTGTTTTACGTTGATCCCAGCACCCGGCCCAGACTTTCGTTTCTGGTGGCCAAAGAGAAAGACATGCTGGATACTGAGCTGATTTGCTGATCACTTCCCCATGAGTTTCATTGGCTAAAGAAAAGGGTCCTCTGCAAACTCATCGGAATATGCATGGGTAAGCTTCTGGTAAAGGGGAACCCTGTAGGTTATTTGGCCAAGCTGGAGAGCCATGGGATGGGAGGTCAATCCTCCAGGGAGAGGCAGCTAGTATTTTTGAATGACGAATTGACCATACTGTCCTACACACTGAATCTTCTAATTCCTCTATGAAGCCAAGGGTCATAGTAATAATCATCATCATCATCATCATCATCATCATCATCATTATTATTATTATTATTATTGTGTGTGGGGTATAGGAGGATTGATTTACTCAGCAAAGGTTCATTCCTCATTCAAGACTCTTGGATTGAAATCCAGGGCCCTTTATTTTTGTTTTAATGATTGGTCTGTAGTGATTTTCCTCACATTCTTAGGCCTGTTCTGGTTGCAGCTGGTTGAGGTGGTTTGATAGCAGAGTAGTAAGGAGAGCTAAAGAAGGAGTGAGTTGAGGGCACAGCGTGTGACCACGCCTGTTGTCCTCTCATGATGAGCTTCCAGTGGTATCGTCGCCAAGTGATGTGGCGACCTTCTGAAAGACTTTGTGTACTCCTTGCTGGCCGGCCCCAGCGTGGGGCTTTACTCTGTGGGAAATGTCTGTGGAACCCTTAGAATTTCCAGCTGCTTGACAGAATTTCTTCCCTTGGGAAGCTTCCCAAGCAGGCCTTTCCCAGCTGGTCTGTCCTAAATGCAGATGTTGCACTTCCTCCCCTTGCTTCTCCCTCTGCGGAGAGGGATGAGCCCCCCCCCCCCCTCCATCCGAGCAGTCTGGGGAAGAACGCAGCCTCTGAAGCCAGGATGCTGCAGCAGGGTTCACCAAACCCTGTGACCTTAGGCGGGCTACTTGTTTCCTTTGTAGAGTAGCAACAGACTTACATGTGAAACAGTTGATACTTGGATACAGTGATACTTTGAAACATAGTTGGGGGTTAGGGGGCGCAGTAAATGCTGACGTAGTAACAGCTTTGTGCTGAAGGCTGGCTTCAAACTTAGACTGCCACCCCACTCACTCCAGAGAGAACTGAGGCCTGGAAGTGTGTAGGCCCCAGTTTCTAGTTATCACACCTTTGACTTGAGTATTAAACATTTAAAAAAATAATTTATTTAATTTTATTTTAGCGTGAGGGCGTCAGAGCCATTGGAACTGGAATTACAGACAGTTGTGAGCTGCCATGTGGTGGCTTGGAATTGAACCTGGGTCCTTTGGAAGAGCAGACAGAGCTCTTAACCACTGAGCCATCTCTCCAGCCCTGAGTATTAAACATTCTTGCTCCGAAGCGTCATTGTGAAGCTTTGGCCAGTTTCTTTCTTTGAATTTCCACAATAGTGGCTGACTACAACACTTTGACATTTCACTTACAGTTCTTGGGAATATGTCACAGTGTCTGTGCATACTCTTAGATTCCTTTGTCTTTTTAAAGATACTAGCAAATAGTTGGGCATGGTAGTGTACATACATTCCTAGCTCTGTGGAGAATGAGGCAGGGGGATTGTTGTGAGTTAGAGGCCAGCTTGAGCTACAGAATGAGACCATCCCCCCAAACCCACATAAACAAATAAATCTGTAAATAAATAACAAGGGTCATCAAATATTGGTGTGAATGGTAAAAGGCAACAGAGCCTTCTCACATTGGCAATGTGTCTCACCAGCTCTTGGACATGGTTCTGTAGTTGCAGTCTGGGTTCCCTATAAACATTGCTGCCTTTCCTATAAACATCGGCGGCTGAAGAAGGGAAACTCATTCTCCAAGTGTGTTGTCTAAGACTTGCTTGAACATGTGTGTGGACCTCACTCCCACCACCTTTGTCTGTTGCTATGTGAACCTCAGGTGGTACAGACTCACAGCTGTGCTGACAGACCCCAGGCTTAGCTTTACTGACCTATGTCCACATCTGGATGTGCAAAGAAATGCCATCCCAAAGCACATCTATGAGTGAGAGTGTGGAAGGTTGGGCAGTTTTGAGGTACAGGGTAGCTACCTTCTGAGGGTCCCCTAAGAAACCTCAGTCTGTAGGGGATGCTTAGCTTCCCAGTCACTTTCCTATCTTTTTCCAGCTTCATTCTTCCTGGTCCATTTTCCGGTTCTACCACATCACACAAAGCAACAGTCCTTGAGTTTTAAGGAAACCTACATGAAATCTCATTGATTCTTGTTTGGGGGCCTCTCTGCGTATCTTATAATGTCAGACTACTCCAGTTGTTAAAGCTAGGTTTTTACCACTATTTCGTGAAGGACGGATGTCAAACTTAGAAAAAGTAGAGTCTGAAATGAGTGAGTGAAGACAGAAACTCCTGTAATTTCCATGGGTAGATCTTTGGAATGGAACTCTCATGTGCTTACTTTTTTTTTTAATATTTATTTATTATATATTCAATATTCTGCCTGCTTGTGTGCCTGCATGCCAGAAGAGGGAACCAGACCTCCTTATAGATGGTTGTGAGCCACCGTGTGGTTGCTGGGAACTGAACTCAGGACCTCTGGAAGAGCAGTCAGTGCTCTTAACCTCTGAGCCATCTCTCCAGCCCCCATATGCTTACTTTTGAATGGAACATTCATTTAAAACTGGATTTACTGCTGGGTGTGGTGGTGTGCACCTTTAATCCCAGCATCTGGGAGGCAGAGGCAGGCAGATCACTGTGAGTTCGAGGTCAGCCTAGTCTATAAAGTGAGTCTAGGACATCCAAGGCTACACAGAGAAACCCTGTCTTGAAAAAAACAAAAACAAACAAACAAACAAACAAACAAAAAAAAACCCCAAAAACCCCAAAACAAAACTTGGATATACCTATTTTAGGGACGTCACTTTTTTTTTTACTAGTCAAATTTAGAATGATTGAGCGCCTTTGTCTTCCTCTGTATAATTTGCTTGCTAACGACAAGATGGGAGGCAAACAGATCTTCAGACTCTAATCCAGTCCACTCAGATTGCCAGCTCTCTGACTAAAATACAGCTCAAAGATCCGATCCATGGGCTTTCTATGGGCTTTCTCTGTGCGACTTGCAGCAGGGCCTCTTATCCTGTGAGCTCATAGATGCAGCAGCCGGGTCTGGTTTAGAAGACAGGTCTTTCAGAATTTCTCATCTTCAGCATTCACATTCTTTTCGTCCCATCTTCTTCCATCATTCCCAGGATTTGAAGTGGGGTCACAGAGATGCCTCACTCTAGGCTGAGCTCTCAACAAATACTTAACTCTCAGCACTTCCAAGAATCATGAGTCTCCATGTTTACAGAAGCTTCTCTGACCAGCTTGCTCTGACCGAGAGCAGCACTGATCTGTGGGGTCTGGACGGAAACATTTGCAAGGCAGTTTGACACTGTCCATTGAGCAAAGCAGCAGTAGTAGGCGCACCTCTAAGGCCTGAGACTTCTCAGTCATGAGCTTTTAACCAGGTGCACAAGTACCAGCCCCGAATTCCTCGATGTGGGGCAGGTCTCAATACTGGGCAATTTTGAGGCTCTGGATTAGTTTGTTTGCCCAAGAGTTTTTAGGATAATTGCTCAAATGATCTCTTTACTCGGCCGGAGGCTGTTTTTGAAATCCCGGAGAGATTCTTAGAAAGGTCATAAACCAAGTGGATTCATCTTTGTGTTACATTCCCCTCCATGTTAATTGAGGGGACCGCCGCTTTGACCTCTCGGCTTTGACTTGTGCTTGCTCCAGCCGTCTGCGACTAGCCAGCACCTTGGATGAGCTTGCTTAATGTTACACACTGCCTTGTTTTCAGTCTCTCCCCGCCCCACATTAACCTCTTAGTCAGCCCTCCCCGAGGGATGCTGTTTGCATAGCTTGTAGTTGAAACATATATTCATCTTTGAGCCCTCTAAGGAAGTTTTGTAATTGTTGGTAGTCAGATTTGCCTCATTGTGAAACTAAAATTCTTAGGTCTTTTTATGGTTTTAAGGCAGACAATTGAGGTTACAGGCATTGAAATGAGTAATTAGTTTGCTATCTGGAGCTGCAGCTTAAAGCTGGTTTTTAAGCTGTATGGTTGAGGATCTGCAACGACTAATCTGGGTTTTTAAAGTGTTTTATTTAGCATATGTTGATTATACATAATGATGTGCTGAATTGTGACATTTTCATGCATGTATGTGATGTGTGTTCATCGTTTTCACCCTTCTGCCCTCCTCTAGCACCTAGCAATCCCATTTTTCATCTCACCTTCCACTTTTATGCCTTTTTTTTTTTTACTTTTTCAAAAGTTCTTTTTTAGTCTTAAATTTTTTTTATTTTTATATCACTGTTAATTAAAAATGATTACATCACTTTCCCCTCCCTTCATCCATCTCCTTCCAAATGCCTTCCCACAACTTGATAGCCTCCTCTTCCCTGATTATTATTGTTACATACATGTATTTACATAGGCACAAAAATAAAATGACAATGACCCACTAGGTCCATTTTTGTTGTTTGTGTGCATATAGTTTTAGGACTGGCCACTTTGTTTTGGACAACAAATTCTATTTTTGTTTTTGTGTTTGGTGACTCAATTGAGCATAAAGACGTGGATAAAGATTTATTAACAGCAGCCTGGGCACCTTACCCGTGTCTGCATTATTGAAGGAAATTCCCTCCCTCTCTCATCAACAATTAACTGGTATAACTCCACAGAGGTACCGCCTCCTGAGCCCTTCCTCCTTACACAACAGAGGTTGGGGGGAGGCATTGTATGCAGTCTGTGAGGGGGTGGTCACAGCTGCTATGAGGTCATACATGCGACGGCCATGCATGCTTGCAGGACTGCGGTCCACAGCACCTCCCGGCTTCTAGCTCTTAGTTGTTCCCTCCCCGTTTCCGCCATGTTTCCCGAACCTTCCAGCGGTTGAAATAGATCACTCACTTGTGGCTGAGCAGTGACTAGTAAGCCGGGTTTTATATCCCAACCAAAGTGGGGGATGTAGTCCCTTTGACATTCTACAGTGGGGTTCATGGGGGGGGAGTTGGCGGATCTCCCTCTTTTAAAAAATTGGTAATTTCATACATCTGTATTTTGATCACATTTATTCACCCCTTCTCCTTACCGTGTCTTATTCCCTCCTACTTACTCCCTGTGGACTCCCCTACTTTTTTTCACCAAGTCTCCCCCTACTTTCATGTCTTTAAAAAAAAATCCCCACTGAGTTTAGTTAAGGTCGCCTGTGTGAGCGTGGGTGTGATGAAGCTATTTACTGGAGCACGCGCAGCTAGACGGTGGCTCGGCTTCTTCAGCAGCCGCTGACCAGTGGTGGGGCCTCGGGAGTCCCTTGCTCATCCCCGCTGGACACCCTGCTCGCTCCTTCTCAGGAGCTGTTCTTATTCTTCACTGGCTTTTTCCTGTTTCCTGTTCTTTGAGTCAACAAGCACTGTACTCCAGCTGGCACCAGGCAGAAAGAAAGAAAGAAGCCCAAGTCGGATTCCTTCTCGCTCTCCTGCTACGTCCTTACCAGATCCACGGTCTGTCTTTGGCTTCGGGTCTGGCTGAGTTATCTCCCTCCTGTCTTAACTCATTCGCACAGGCTTCCTCAACCAGTATAGGGTCCGAGACCCTCCTGAGTTCTGGACGGTTGTGGCAAGAGAAGGCTGAGACTCAAAACGCATGCCCAGCCTCTATGACTGGGAGGGCCTTGTACTGTGGTCACCGCCGTCCAGTTTTTGTCTTTCTCTTGGATAAATGTAGGAACTGGGCTCCTATAATCAGAAAGGGGGGCTTATTTTATTTCCCCTATTTTACTAGGAATTTGAAGAGCTTGACAGCTAACCACCAGCTTCTTTCTCTCTTGGGCTGTCCTTCTGTATGAGCATGCTTTGGCTTTAAGGCAGGGGCGCGGAGTGAATGTCTCAGAATCTGGAGGGGACATTTTCTGATTCTGCTCTGCATTGTCCGTCCTTTCTGCAGAATGCTCTGGCAGCCCGCCCACCACACACCAACTGGTTTTGACCAGGACACTAGTGACAGTGACAGTTGTGTAGCTGAGGCAACAGGTGTGTGGCTCTGTAGTCACAGTTGTCTGCTTTTGACGTGTACAAGCCATCATACATGCATGGCTTAGTTTCATGTTCAGTAAATCTATGAGATAGAAGTGTGAATCGACTTGCTCTTAAATTAGACGTGTTGGAAAGATTTGGTAAGGGTAAAAATTTTGCTAAAATAAAACTTGTGAGCTTAATATAGGCAAAGTATTTATAAAAAGAGAGCAAAAGATCGGGTTTATGTAGAGCTGGGAGCTAGAGAGGTGGCTTAGTGATTAATAGCACTTGTGCGCATGCTGTCTGTCCATCAGTCTGTCTGTCTATCTATTAATCAATCATACACACACATACACACACACACACTCACTCACTCACTTGGAGACAGGACCTCTCTACGTAGCCCTGACTGTCTTGGAAATCACAGTGTAGACCAGGTTGGCCTTGAACTCACAGAGATTCACCTACCTTTGCCTCCCTAGTGCTGCCAATAAAAAAATGAGCCACCAAATAGAATACCCCTCCCCCCCAGCTGGCCTGGACTCGCTCTGTAGACCACCAGGCTGGCCTGGAACTCACAGAGATCCCCTCCCTCTCTGCCTCCGGGTGCTGGGATTACAGGCATGCGCCGCTGTACCCAGCTTAAAATACCTTTTTAAAAAAAGCAAAATAAATGAAATCACAAAAGATGTGTGTGTCTGTATTGGAAGTGTAACCTGGGCAAAAATTTTTTTATTAATTTACTGGGCAAATTTTTTCAGATTCCTGTAACTAAAAAAAAAAAAAGCCTTGGCTCTTTGTCAAAACAAACAAACAAACAAACCAAACCCCACAAATGAATACATGTTTAGATGTTTTGAGGTAAAATGAAATATTTCAGCTGTGACTATTTTTTGTAATATATCAGTCTTTAAGTACCTTTTGAGATAAATTGTCCAAGTCCTGATCCTCACAGCTTTGGACAAGGGAACTTGTCCCTAAGTAACTACCCTTTTCAGCTTCTGCCTCGTCTGCTGTGCTGGCCTGCACTGTGCACAGTTCCCCTCACATACGTCAAAGGGGAGAATGCTTGCTTTTGAATGGTCTGCCCTGGGATCAGATGCACTTAGATTATTACGTCCTAATGCAATAATCAGGCTTTTTGTTTTATTGTTGCTGCATTTCTTTGATACGAGATTTAGAGATAAGAGGATCCTATTTGATAGACTTCTTTTATAAAAGCCCAGAATAGAGGGACTGAGAGTATGGATGCAAAACAAAAAACAAAACAAAACAAAACAAAACAAAACAAAACCTCATCCGGTAAAGACAACTTTAGAGGGTGTTATTTTGGTTTGTTTTGGTTTTGAGATAGAGTGTCATGTAGGCCAGGCTGGTCTTGAACTCCTGACTCTCCTGTCTTCACGTGCTCCGCTACCTGCAAGTGCTGGAGCTTGCAACAGGCTTCCGGTCCCATGCTTGGCTAAGTTCCATCAGTTCTTTCTTTGAGATGCTCTGTGGTCTGCTTTGTTTGGGAAGGGGAAGCTGTTTCATCATGTGGAGGTGAAAGGCTAGGACCACAGTCTGAGCTGATAATCTTCTTGTACTTTTGCATTCATTCAAATACTTTGATTTCCTGAGTATCAGCCCAGCTAGTCTTCCGTTATTTACTTCTTAATCGGTAAAAAAAAAAGTATTTACTGTGTGTGTGCGTGCGTGCATGTAGATGTGTGTAGGTTCTCAGAAGAAGACCTCAGATCCCCTGCAGCTGGAGTTAGGGGCTCTTTCAACCATCCTATGTAGGTGCTGGGAACTGAAACCTGCTCCTCTGTATGGATAGTTGTACTCAGCTTTAACCACTGAGCCATCTCTCCAGTCCCTCAATGCTTAATCTTAACCATGAGAAAATTAGGTGTTAAAAAAGCAAGTATGTATATAAAGGGCATGCTTGTATGAAAATGTCCTTGTGTAAAACATATGTATGTGCACAGTATGCGCACACTACACAACGAACTCAACAGACACCAGTGCAAGCAAGTAGGATCCTGGACTACGGACAGGTCCAGGCCCTGGGAAAAGGAGGGCAGGAGTGTCAGGGGTTCAAGGTTATCCTCAGCTATGTAGTGAGTTTGAGGCCCGCCTGAGCTTCAAAAAAAAAAAAAAAAAAAAAAAAGGCAAGTAGGAAGTTATTTTCTAAAATAAAGACGGTAGTTGGAAGTTGAAATGTGTGACGCCCTCACTTCTGAGCTGGAGCCACTTTGACCTTCCTTTTTGTCTGTACATGTACTCAGAGAATGTTTGCGGTACCTTGCACGGGGGTGGGGGTTGGGCCTTGCCTCTAGACTCACTGTATACATCACAGTGCTTTCCTAATTGAAGTTGTGTAACTCCACAGATTTCTCCTGTGCTTAGGGTTCAGTAGGTAAATGTTTTCCTTAACAACAGCTTTGTGAGTGGGGCCATTAGCTGTTATTCTCAGCCCAGTGCCTGCAGCTGCTACGTGATGCATCGGGACTGAGATCTGCTCGCGGTAGCCAGCAGCGAACAAAGGCCAAGTGCTCGGTATTGGTTCAGCCCCCTTCTAACTGTGGCGGTTACTGACATCAGCCTCAAGTACAGAATACTTCCGGCAGATAGGATTTTTAGTGACGATGCAAGTATTCTACTGCAGTCAAATATGACAGTCACTAGTCATGTATGGATGGCTATTGTACCTTAAAATAGGTCTCGTATATAGCTGCAGAGCTGAAAATTCAATTTAGGTAATGTTAAAATTATTTTTAGATGCATATAATAAAATTCACGCCTGATAGTTTTGTCCGAATGTACATATGTGCACCGTGTGCATGCTTGGTACCAGTAGAGGGTAGAAGACGGCATTGGATCCCCTGAAACTGCCGTTACCGATGGTTGTGGATGCTGGGAACGGTCTCCAGGTCTTCCACAAGAGCAACAGGACTCTTGTTGCAGATTCATCTCTTCCCTATAATCTAGCTTCGTTTTCATTAATTTACACTAAAGCAGCCACATGGGGCTACTTGCCCCCATATTGTATAACACAACGTTGTTAGTACAGCATGGAAATAATTACGATCTGACCTTTCTCTCTGCTTCTTATGTTTTATTTATTTTTTATTTTTAAGAAAAACTCTGAAGCAGGGTCTCACTGTTTAGTCCATGTCGGCCTGAGCTTGCTATATACAGGCTGGCCACTGGCAGAGCCTGCCTTCTGTGTCTGTCACCCAAGTGTTAGGATTATGTGCATGAGTTGCCATGACAACAACAACAACAACAAAATTTTTTTTTAAATCAAAGTTGAGAATGGTGTGATAAAACCTTCTGTCTTGTTACCTAGTAGTTCCTAGTCCCTGAGCGGTCTCGTGTCATCTGTTTTCCAGTGTGTCTGATCACCTCCCTTCCCCAAAGGGTTTGAGTTGATCGGAGGCGCTGACCAATCTCTTAAAGAGCCGAGCTAGCGGTCTGGGAGAGAGAGGGAGGTGAGTGGCATGGAAGAGAAGTCCTGGGTACTCTCCAGAGGATTTTGTGATGTAACAATAAAAGTATATAGATAGTGAAGGTTATCCTGTGACAGAGCCCAAAGACATGTGACCGTCTTTGTTGTTTCTGTTGTTGTTGTTTTGTTTTTATTTGTTTTTGAGACAGGGTTTCTCTGTGTAGCCTTGGTTGTAGACTCACTTTGTAGACCAGGCTGGCCTGGAATTCATAGTGATCCGTATGCCTCTGCCTTCCGTGTGCTGGGATGACAGGCATGTGCCACCACACCAGGCCCGACGTGTGACTATCTCTGCACTTGAACTATTTCTCCTCCACCACCATCACCACCATCACCACCATAATCACCATAATCCTCATCACCACCACTACCAAACATGGTACCACCATGCGGGTCAGCACCAGCACCCGCATCGTAATCAAAAGCTAACTGTACCTCAGTGGCACCGTCACTTGTGCCAGGCCTCTCTTACCTGTCCTTATATTGAACGTTGGGCTTATGCATAATTTAAAGCATTGAAACAAAATGCTATTCATATGCAATATTTATTGACGAGCAGCAGTGCTGAAGCAGGGCAACTTTGGAAAGAGCAAAAAGGCTGAGGACGGTCATTTTTAGATAAGACTCCTCAGAAAACTTCGCTACAGACACACCGGGGTGGTCCACCGCTCTGTGACTCACTTGCTGGGCTAAAGTCGCAGCGCTCAATCATTCTCACCTAGGTTTTAGACAGGCGTGACCTCTGGAGGACAGAGACACCACGCCCCAGCCTACTTGAAGCATTGCAGAGCCTTTGGTGGGAACAGGGGAAGACATGTTTCTACCATTGACGAGCTGTAACACGGGGTCTTTTGTGAAACTGTCTCTGTGAGGTTGAGCATTTATGTCTATTACTGGTAGAGTAGTAATTGTGGGAAGTGCCATTAATAAAAGGCACCCTTGTAGCAAGGACCTTGGAGCCATGTGGACACAGTGAAGGAAAGAGTGCTTGCTTCGAGGACATTGGAAGTGTCTTTCCCCTGAAGCCTAAAGCAGGGCTTGTAGCTGAGTAGTTGATGCTGAATTTCAGAGTTAAAAATGGCTTTCTCTTTGCGATAGGATGCAGAATATGGGTATGCTAAATTTGGAAGCCTGTACCTGGATCTCAGGACTTAGGGGAGATGGATTTGTGATGGCCGGGAATCTTGTGTCATCTGACACACTCCCAGGCCTTGGCTAAGCGGTTCTATTGATAGAAGATACTACGTTAGAGGAAGGGCTATGTGAAACTGTCAGCTCTTTGTGGACCACTGCCTGCCTTCAGCTGCAGCAGGATGTGATCCTTTTCCAGGTCCATCTCTCCTGCAGACCCCGCCCATTGGGTTCTCTTGCCTCTGGGAAATGTTCCTGGGAGATAGGATGGGACTGTGTTGTGTCATCATTTCTTGTTCCATGCTTCATGGACATAGTGGACACTCGGATAGTAAGTGCCTTGCACTGGTCACCCTCCACTGCTGTCACAGTCAGCCTACAAAAAATGAGCAGTTTTAGTTCTCAGCTCTGGAGGTCCCCATCTGTTAGGCATTGATGGGGTCTGCATTGAGGGAGCACATCATGGGGAGCACAGGGTGAGACCAAGTTGTGATCCGACATAAGACCTCCCTGGAGGCTCTATCTATCTCTTCAAGTTTCTGCCATGTCACAATAGCACCAAGATGGGGTCTAAGTGTTTGTATTTGTGGCACATTTAAGGCTCAAAGGGTAGCTTGCTCTTTTTTAGGTTTTTCAAGACAGTATTTCTCTGTGTAACAGTCCTGGCTGTCCTGGACTCGATTTTGTAGACTAGGCTGGCCTTGAACTCACAGAGATCCACCAGCCTCTGCCTGCCAAGTGCTGGGATTAAAGGAGTGCACCACCACACCTGGCAAATCATTGACCACCTCAGGCTGCTTTTTTTTTTTTTTTTTTTTTGGTTTTTTGAGACAGGATTTCTCTGTGTAGTCCTGGCTGTCCTGGCCTCGATTTTGTAGGCCAGGCTGGCCTCGAACTCACAGCGATCCCCCTGCCTCTGCCTCCTAAGTGCTGGGATTAAAGGCGTGCGCCACCACTGCTCAGCCCTGCTCCATATTTTAATATATGCCTTCTCAATCAAGATCTCTGCCATTTTATTTGTAATACTCTGTGAAGCGAATCTTATCCTTGTTTGACAGGAGGCCTTGGAATCCATGGTAGAGCTAAGCCCCGAGATTTAGGATGAAGCTTTGTCATAATCAGCTATGCTGTCCTTTCCTCAAAGGAAGCCATTAAGGCTTTTAACAGGACTGTGGCCTGATGAGACAAACGCAGCAACCATTTTCAGCAAAGAGGCCACGAGACCAGTACGAGCAGACTTTCTAATGTTGATTTTCTAGATTTTCAAACACTTTTATAATAGTCCTGATTTAAACCCAGCAGTAGCACATCTTTAAAAAGAAGATACATTTGCATAATCCAAATCTAGTGCTTATACGTGATTACAGTTAGTAAAATGCTCAACTTAATATTACCATAGCATTAATAAGAAATGTTTGCTTATTCTTTTAGGTAGCTCATCTCAATGGTTTATCATGCGGTTTTGGTGCATTTATGTAATTTTTGAATTGCATCACGGGTGGCATATATGCTAAAGTTATAGAGGAGGGGCAGGAGCCGTGGCTCAGTGGTCAAGGGCACTGGCACAGGGGACCCGGGTTTGATTCCCCAGCACCCACATGGTGTCTCAAAACCATCTGTAACTCCAGTCCCAGGGGGAATATAACTGCCCTCCCAGAGCCCTGCACGCATGGTACACAAGCAACACCGCTCCGCCAACCACCACATACACAAGATGGTAAGGAGTCAGTGAGGGGGGTCTGGCCTAGCACCACAGTTGACTCAGGCGAGTGCCATTGTTGGAGGCAGAAAGACTACCAGCAAGGACAACACTTAGATTCTGTCACCACACAACCACATAGCACACTGCTCTGAAGAGACAAGTGAGGGCTGCCGAAGCTTAGATTCTGTGTTGGAAAACAAAACAGACAACTAGATTTGAAGTGAAAAATTCTTCCTTAAATTTTGGCAACGTTAAGCCCACATATTTGGAAAATAATGTGTGGGACACATAAACACATTTGTAATCTGACTCTGGTAGTTCAAAATCTGATTTCCATTGGAGGAAATTAATTTGTTTTCCTTGTAAATAAAGAGACCATTAAAAATTGACATTCCTTGGCCAGTTGCGGTGGTGCACGCCTTTAATCCCAGCACTCAGGAGGCAGAGGCAGGTGGATCACTGTGAGTTGAGGCCAGCCTGGTCTGCACAGTGAGTCCAGGACATCCAAGGCTACACAGAGAAACCCTGTCTCAAAAAAAACCCAAAAAAAAAAAAATAATAACAAAGCAAAACAAAACAAAACAAAAAAAACCATTCCTGGGCTAGAAGGATGGCTCAGTAGTTAAGAGTGCTGGCTGTTCTTCCAAAGATTCTGAGTTCAAATCCCAGCAAGCACATGGTGGCTCATAACCATCTATAATGTGATCTGATGCCCTCTTCTGGCCTGCAGGTGTACGTGCAGCCAGAGTACTGTATACATAATAATAAATAAATGAAAAAAAAATTGACATGCCTTATGTGTATATTTATGTAGATAACGTCTCCTGTAACCCAGGAGCATCTTGAACTCACCGTGTAGTTAAGGATGAGAGACTGCGGATGCCTCCCATGCTCTGACACGTGCTTGGGCTTCGGGGACGCATGTGTCCCCACACCAGAGCTCCTTCCGCTCTAGGCAGGCATCCGGCCTGCTGAGTTACATCCTCAGCCCTGAGATGCCTTTTAGAATACAAGAAACCTGGAAGCACTAAAGCCTTCTTTGCTGTGTGTGCGAGCATGCACACACGTGTTTGTTTAATGTGCGTTTGTTTTCAGTAGAAATGAAACAAATGCTTGGACCGTAATCCGATATCTAATTGGAGAAAGAGGAGTGGAGTTCAGGTATGGTTGAGTGTCGTGGCAGTTGAGAGAGCCAGAGAGCGCGTCTAGGGTGTGTGGGAGGTAAGCAAGTGCACATTCTGCGAAGCATGCGCTATATATAGGGAAGGGTTGGATCTTCCTCTCCCCCCTCCCCCACAGCCCCCAGCTAGGTCCAATGACAGTTAATGGCTGTTCCTACAGAGTATAAATTATTTATGAATCTGGCAAGATGATGATATAAAATGCAAGTGGATATAGGAAAAAGTCTGTTGCCAAATTCCAATAAATTGTTAGGGCTGGAGCCAGAAGAGAGGTAAGAGGCCACCTTGTCCAGGACTGTCCCTTCCATGAGGATGCTGAAGGCTGGGAGTTTAGCTGTGTTGTAAACTGTTCACTCTCTCTTCCTTTCCAGTAGGAGCCAGCATTTTCTATTTTTCTGTAGAAAAAATGTACTGTCCATGTACTGTTGACAACAATAACAGAGTCCAGGATGGATGAGAAAGGCAATTGTTTAGAAAGGTTTTTTTTTTTTGTTGTTGTTGTTTTGTTTTTTTGAGACAGGGTCTCTCTGTGTTAGCCTTGACTGTCCTGGACCCGCTTTGTAGACCAGGCTGGCCTTGAACTCACAGAGATCCACCTGCCTCTGCCTCCCGAGTGCTGGGATTAAAGGCGTGCGCCACCACGCCCGGCTTAGAAGGTTATTTTGAAAATGTTTTCCTAGGAGGTTGACTTCGCTTACCAAATTACTGTTGTCTTTATATGGGTTTTGATACACTCTTCCCAAAGCCCACTTTCTTACATTTCTGTGATGAAAAACAAAACAAAACACCAGATCATCAATAGTAATAACACAGGCAGTACCTAAGCATGGGCTACAGAGACTGGACCAGGATTGAGGCCCGATTGGTCCTTGTATAATAAGGACTTTAAAAAGAAGTGAGTGGCAAAACATCCCAGTAGAAGATTGAGTTTCGTGAAATAGTTGGTATTCAGCCATGCTGTAACCACAAAAATGGTAGGGTTTTTTGTTTTTTGAGACTCCAGATGTCAGCATGAGTGAAAAGAAATAGGCAGTGTCAGGACATCTTGCTTGTAAATGCCTTGGGCCCCTCTGCCCCTGGAAGCCTCCTCTGGAACATGGAACATGGCGCTGAGTCAAAGGCTCTCTGGATGTTGGGAGCTGTCCGCTGCTCTCCTGTTATGTTTGGCTGAGGCAGCTCCCTGGCCTCGAAGGAAAGACTCTAGTTAAGAGTCAGGTGCTGGATGCCTGCCTCATTTTTCAGGCAAACAGAAACGAGTTGAAAATGGCAGTGTTCAGCATCGGTCAACAGCACGGTGGCTTTAGTAGCTACCGACGCCACAACTCCGCCCCGAGGTCTGGTACTCCCGGAAGTGTCGCTTGTTATTTTAACTGTTCCCCTTTATCTTGCATTTGGAGATGAACTGGCCCAGAGAGAGGAGCTTTTTATCTGCTAGTTTTTGAAATGGAGTCTGCTGAATATTTGCGTGGGTGGCATCTTGAGTGCTCAACACTGAAAGCTATGGAAAACATGAGATGGTGTGACCTTCGAGTCATATTTCAGGCCCCCGACCAAACAAAACAAATCTCTGACTTTAGGCATTCAAGGGAATTAATAAATGCATGCATGTTCATTTTTTTCCCCCCTCAAGAAATTAGAGCAGAGAAACCCACCCAAACTCTATGAAGTCCGTGGCTCGTAAGCTCAGAATGCACCGCAGCTGAACAAACACAAGTGCGGCCTTCGTGGTCAGCGCCTTGGACGTGGAGTTGGTTTTATTGCCTTTAGCCATGGGCTTATTAAGGGAATCACTCCTGACATTTCCAGGCCCTTTGATAAGGCTTCATATGCTGTGAGTTTTGTTGTTGTTGTTGTTGTGGTGGTGGTGGTGGTGGGGTGTGTGTGTGTGTGTGTGTGTGTGTGTGTGTGTGTGTTGACTGTGGTGGTGGTGGGTGGTTTTGAGACAGGTCAGGAACTAATTATACTGTTGTATCCCAGACTTCTCTTGACCTTGGAATCCTCTTGCTTCAGGCTCCCAAGTAGATTCCAGACTTAACCCACCATACCCAGCTTTCGTAGTTCTTAAAAAAAAACAAAAAACAAAAACATACACCCTGTAATTCTGTCACATAAACTGTAGAACTAAGGGGTCTTTTTGTTAGGACTAAAAACTCCCCAAAGGAATTCCAGTTGTCAGAGAGGCAGAATTCTATTTTTAACCATCTTAAATTATTTCTGCAAAAATGCCCTTCAGGATACACAAGGGCTCATCTCCCCGGGCGGCGTGCTTGCCCTTCTGTGCTCTCTGGGCCCAGCCTGTGTCCGCCTCCTCACGCTTTTCTGTCCGTGCATCTCTTCTCTGCCTTGTTCCTTCTTCTGTGGGTTCTCATCCTTCTAGACTAGCTTCCGAGCTTTCCCTCACCCAGGCGGAGACAGGTTCACTCTGAATTCTTGTTTAGCTTAGGCGCCTGTAATTAGCAGACATCTTGTTATACTGTAGTAGTTTCCCTGTCTTACTCACTTCTGGATTTTAAATTCGGTGCCAAATGGCCGGCACAAAGGAATTATTTGGTGAATGCTTCAAAATGAGCTGCCACTCCAAGCTCACATCTCTTCTTGTGAAGAGGAGTTACCGTACTTTTCTGACCGTAAGACGCACCTGACCATAAGACATACTCAATTTTTTAGAGCAGTAAAACAAGAAAAACAGCAATCAGACCATAAGGCGCACCCTACTTTTTTTTTAGGGGGGGGGGAGTGTGTCTTATGGTCTGAAAAATATGGTAGGTTTGGTCTGAAAAATATGGTAGGTTTGGAGGAATTAACTGTGGCATGACATGCTTGGAGAATGTTCTGGAAGTAAGACTTTATTTGACAATCTGCTGTTTCCCCCAGGAATCCTCACAAGGCCACCAGTGCTCAGGGGCTGAGACAGAGTCTCAGCAGGAAGTACTGAGGACTGAGAAAGGAGTCTGTGTGTCAGGCAGTGGTGGTGCACACCTTTAATCTCAGCACTCGGGAAGCAGAGGCAGGCGGATCTTTGTGAGTTCGAGGCCAGCCTGGTCTACAGATGCAGTTCCAGGATAGGCAGGGCCACACAGAGAAACCCTGCCTCAAAACTTCTCACTTCAACTCTTTGTCATCTCAGGGTAACTTTTGTCAGGGCTGGGTTGCCCAGGCTGCACTGACTGGGTGACATTTTAGTGAAATTTACTCCTGAGATTCAGAAAACACAACCTTGCCTGGGTGGGGCAGCCACTGAAGATGGTATGACCACTTAGTTTTCTTTGATGCTGTGTCCAGGGCCTTCCCTTAGGCTTATTTTTCCTAATAATTGAAATTATATGTACAGCAACAAACCCTGATGCTGTTTTGCATGGAAATTAGCAGGTTGCTTTTGGGATTTTCATTTTTGCCATTTAATTACCTTCCAGAGAACTGCCAACACAAACAGTGAACGTTCTAGAAATCAGAGGTGGCTATTAACAGATGCCTGTGGTCTGCAGAACTGGGGACCACGGGCTTCAAGGAAAGAACCCTATTCCCGCTTTGCAAGCTTAGGTGTCATGTGTGCCTTATAGAAACATCAGCGCCTGTCAAAGTTGAGAGAGAACCTCGTTTCCTTTTGAATTGCTTACAGCTGGCTAAGACTGCTTGGTGACGAGCTTTCTTTCAGTTGAGTCAATAGCAAACTTACAGTATTCAGTTGTTAGCCCGGCTTAACAATTAGAGAGACTTAGCGCCAAGCCATCCAACTAAAAGGTACTAGAGATGGAGTTTTTAATCTCTCGTTGACTGTACACACTGCTTCCTCCTCCTCCTCATCCTGTTCTCCTCCTCCTCCTCCTTCCCCGCCCCTCCCTCCTCCTCCTCTCCCTTTCTTCCTCTTCTTCTCCACCTCCTCCTTCATCTTCTTCTTCCTCCTCCTCTTCCTCTCCTTCTTTTAATATGAGTTACATAGTTTTTAAGCCTGCATGTTATTTAACATATTCAGTTTAGATACCAGATTCCAGGCCGGGTGTGGCAGCACACACGCCTTTAATCCCAGCACTTGGGAGGCAGAGGCAGACAGATCTCTGTGAGTTCGAGGCCAGCCTGGTCTACAAAGCGAGTCCAGGACAGTCAAGACTACACAGAGAGACGCTGTCTCAAAAGAACCAAAAAAGAAAAAAAGAAAAAAGAAAAGAAAAGAAAAAAAATAGATACTAGTTTCCATAATAATGTGTTTCATGCAGACCAGTCTGGGTGTATATTGGTAAAAGGAAACATTGATTATTTTAAAAATGGACACCATTTTACATGTTTTTCTGGAACACGAAGTTGAGAAGGATTAGTGAGGTGCTTCCTAATTATGATCTTAGAGTTTGTGTAGGTGTGGCACCATCATTAGGAATAGGCCAGGGCTTTTATGAGTCTCATAATACGGTAATATTCACTTGCAAGAGTGGGAAGGAGAAACCACTTTAAAATGAGCGCAGCTTTGGAGGTAATCAGTGATGAACTGTCTATTGAAAGAAGACCAAGCAAGGAAGACAGTCCTGTGGTGAGGTCCCAGGTATACCCCTCCCCTCTGCTGAGGCAGCCTCCCCTAAAGTCAGAGTTACCCTAAACTGACACTGCCTGTCTGTGACTCACTTGCCTGACTGAACCGCGCATGAGAAACTGTGCACAGATCCCCAGCACCTTGCCATAAAAAGACAAACCCCTACTCCTCGGGAGACCAGGTCGGGAAGACATCCTGAGCTCTTTGACCAACCAACTTAACAGGAGTAGACAAGTTCCGGAAAGTATGGCAGCCGGGGATGGAAGAACACACCAGTGTTGACCTCCGCGGCCTCTGTGTACATGCAGACTGGTGCATGTGTACCTGCGTGCACAGGTGGATGCACTTACGTAGACACGTAGTATGTACGTACCATGCACATAGCTTAAAAAGGAAGGTGGAGAGTCCTGAATGCACTGTGTCGTATGGAAGACCGAGCTGTGTGTGGCGGCATTAGAGCTTTGCTCCTCCCTATCCCTCATAGTCTTTAGGTTAAGCTGGATGTGGTCCATGCCTCTAACCCTAGTGAGTGTGATCCCCGATTCCTACACTCTAGTGGTCAGACTGGGCTCGCTTATTTATTTGTTGTTTTTGTGAATGACCTGTTTCTATCCATACCTTCCCCAACCCCCCCACATTAGGTTTTCTCTTTGTTGACACCCATTCTTTGTTAAGTCTAAATATCTGTCTACCCACACGTCCCTTTACTTTTCTCTCAGGTGTCTCACATAGAAGCCTAAAGCATGCCATCATTTTCTCCTTGGCTTGGCCTTTTGGTGTCTTCTTTTGGAATCTAACTCACTTTTCACCAGTTTATTGAACTGTACTTAACTGTCTGTCTCAGCGACTGTTATGACCCGAGTATTCACTCGTGTGGGAGACGCCCTGAACTAATAAGTTAGAAACAAGTCAAAGAGGCCAGAAAGGAAAGAGCCTGGATCTCAGGACATGAAAGGAAGACACTCCAGAGCCCAGCCAGGCTACAGGGGCCAGCACTTAAGCTCTGTAATTTGAGAAAACCTTTACTAGATAGATAATTAGCATGTAACTCCTAATTAGCCGTTGGGTAGAGGCTGAGCTGAATGGAAGAGAGCAGGGAAGGTAGCAAGAGGCTCTTTCAAGAGGGTCTTAGCTGTTTGGGGCAGCTTTGAACACCTTTCAGATGGTTTCTATGGAAACGGCGTCATCAGTAGTAGTAGTAGTAATTAACACTAACCCTAGGTGGACAAGCCGAGTGTTGCAGCTATACCAGGACTTCTCAACCTGTGGGTCGAGACCCCTTTAGGTATCTAATGATCCTTTTACAGGGGTCACCTGAGACCATTGGAAAGCACAGGTATTTATATTACAATTCATAACAATAACAAAATTACAGTTGTGACATAGCAATGAAAATACTTTTATGATTGTGGGTCTCCACAACCCAAGGAATTGTATTAAAGGGTCAAGGTGTTAAGAACACCAAGAACCATTTATTACCATCTCACTTCCTCAGCTGCCTCTGTGTAGTACCATCAGGAGAAAAGCCCACGAAGAGCCAACAACTTGCCTCAAGCTTTTAAACTCAGGTTTTGTTTGTTTGTTTTGTTTTCAAAGAAATAAATCTACAGATGTAGGTCAGGGGTTGTTGCATGCTTGTTTGGTGTTACTGTTTTGTGACAACATTTTACTATGTAGCCCAGGCTGATCTGGAACTTACTATGAAGAGCCAAGGGTAGTTTTGAACCTGCAAAGCTCCACCAGCTCTAGCTTTTGAGCATTGGGATCAAAGGTGTGTGTCACCATGCCTGATTGATGGTTGGATGTCTTTTAAAATAAAAATCCTAGTGCGTCTTCTCAGAGGGAAGATCACCAAGTCCCTTTCAAAGTGGCATAGTATTTGCCTATGGCTTCTTCATAGCTTGTGAGCTTTGCTGGTTTGAGATAAGACCTTAGGCTGGACTTGAACTGGTGGTCCCTCTGGAGAGCTGATGCTTCTGTTTGTGTATCAAGACATCTTCGTGGCATCTACAGCATCGTTTAGCCCCAGATGATGGCCCTGGCTTCCTGCCTGCCATTTTCACCAGTTCTTTAAAAAATTAAAAAAAATTTTTTTTTCTATTTTCACTTTTTTGTGGGGGTGTTTTGAGACAGGGTTTCTCTGTGTAGCCTTAGCTGTCCTGAACTCCGCTTTGTAGACTAGGCTGGCCTAGAATTCACAGCAATTCACCTGCCTCTGCCTCCCGGGTGCTAGGATGAAAGGCATGTACCACCACGCCCGGCTTCACTCATTTTTTAATTGCCAAGTTTGTTGAGTATTCATCAGTTTTATTAGTAATTTCAAGACTTTTCTAATTTTTGTTGTGACTTTCCATATTTTTATTTTATTTATTTTTGAGAGAGTCTCATGTAGCTCGCTGTGGACTTCAGTTCACTGGTAGCTGAGGGTGGCCTTGAACTGCTGGTTGTCCTGCTTGGATGAGAGTTGTGGGCCACTGTTTGTCATTCTTTCCTTAACTTATTTTGGTTAGGATACAAAGTGGTTGGTTTCCTGATGGCATTTTTCTTACATACAGATATCCTTATACATTAAATAATTACACTTGTTATTTATATTGTTATTTGCCTCTCTCTCCTGCCTTTATATCACATCTATTCTACAACCTTGCCTTTTTTTCCTTTCTTTTCCCTTTAAGCCTCTTCTCCTCCGTGTGTGTGTGTGTGTGTGTGTGTGTGTGTGTGTGTGTGTGTGTTAATTTAAACCCAGATTCTGTATGAGAAATGTTATTTCTGAGCCTGGACATTTTTCTTTCTCATCGTTCTTGCTCACTCAGAAGTTGTCCTCTCATTTAAGTGTGGCCTGTCAGGACCTCTTCCCTTTGGTGTGTGTGGGGTTTGCAAATTTTCTCTCCAGGGGCTGGTGCTGAGATGAAAGCAGCCAGGATGTCCCTGCGCTGGCTTTCTCTTCTGCCTCTTTCTGTTGGCTTTTTTTTTTTTTTTTTTTTTTTTTTTTTTTACTTCCACTCAGCCCTGGTGCTGTTGACTGGTTAGATGTGCGTTGTCACTCTGCCAGTGCCTGTGTGAGCTGCTGTGGGGGGGTGGGGCAAGTGAACACCCCTCGGGCTGCTGTTGTTCAGGGTTTTATAGTGTGCTGGTGCAAGAAGGACTTTTAAAGAACTCAGTCCTCCAGTTCTTTTCTTGTTGCAGAGAAGGAAGCCGAGACCCAGGAGAATAAATGACCTGCTTAAGGCCCACAGACCCAGAACTGAGCCAAATCCCCTGACTTGCTTACACTGAAAATTCAGGGACAGTAGAAGGAAGGCGTTCTAGATAGTCCGGAGGCAAGTTTTTCTCGCTGGCACCGATCCTGTTCAGGGGCCTGGTTAATGTCTGCGCTGTGGAGCTGGCTGCAGGTGGGACGGGTGAGGTTTAACTCAGGTTCTCAGAGCGGTTGAGTGCTCATGGGAGCCACTCTTGGTAAACAATGCAGGCTCTTGCCAGGGCTGTGTAACGCAGCCTGGGTAAATTGGGTTGCTCGTGTGACTCCCCTCAGCATAGGCAGTGAAGGGCAGTGAACGCCTTACAGATAGTACAAGCCATGTTTGTTAGCACTCTGCCATTTAGTGCATGTGCTGTGATAGTGTTAGCTTGGAACATTTTGGGTTAGTTGGTATACTTTTATGCTAAAACAAAACCTTTCTTTCCTGCATTCCCAGGGCTTCTTGCTGCAACTCCAGTTTACTGTTAACCAAATTTAAAAGCGTTTGCTAAATTCATTTAAAGTAAAATAATAAACTTAATCACACGTTGACATAAATAACATTTTTCTATGAGAAAAAAAATAACCATTTTTTCAAACTAAGAATGTAGAGTTGATTCATAATGTCACATTTTTTGTAAATCTTTTCAGTGGCCGGTTTAATGGAAGACAGCTGGTCTTTGGATCAATTTACCATTGGCTCTAATGCCGTATGTTGTTTTAGCTGAAGTACATGAAGCTGCCGCCCCCAGTGGATGTGAGGCTGGCTCAGCAGTGTAGGGGATCGAACCCAGGGCCTCACACATGCTAGGCAAGATCTCTGTAATTCAGCCACATCTGCTAGGCTGTGGGGGTTGGAAAAAAATGAGCTAGTATTCCCCAGAGATCTTTTGACTACATTCGGAGGGACACTCATGAAGTAACCCCTGGCCTCTGTGTTCCAGTTTACTCTGCTCTGGGAGGGAGAGGGCCTTTATCTCCCCAAAGGCAACTTGAGGAAGGAGGTTTGCATTCTGTGACTTCAAAGTTAGGACTTCTAGTGACTACATGAGTGGAGTGGCCTGTAAAATAACACTCTAAAGAAAAACAAAATGTCTATCCTCTATCTATTTATATCTATCTGTCTGTCTATCTATCTATCTATCTATCTATCTATCTATCTATCTATCTATCTATCTATCTATCTAAACAGGCTTTTATTTTGTTCTGGCTGTCCTGGAAGTCATTATATCATCATGACTGGCTTTGACCTCACAGAGATCCACCTGCTCCCACCTCCCAAGTTGTGGGATTAAAGACATACGCTGCCACACGTGGCACGATATATCTTTGATTTACGTGTCTCTGTGTGCAGCCTGAGTGAGTTTGTGTGCACCACATAAGTGCAAGAGCCCACAAAGGCCAGAAGAGGTGGCCAGATCTCTTGGACCTGGAGTCTGAGAGGCCATTTGAATGCTGGGAACTGCACCTGGGTCCTCGGCAAGAGCAGCAAGTGCCCAAACTCGGCTGTCTCTCCAGCTCCAATTTTGGCTCTTTGAGGCAAGGTCTCCTGTAGCCCATGGGAAGTAACATTGTAAAGAAGAACAGAACATGGTTTTATGTACTGATTTCATGACTAGGCTTTTTGGAGACAGCATCTCCTATAGACCACAGGAAGTAGTAACGTTAGAACAAAGTACAATTTCCTTTCTTGCCTCCCATCCCTCTTATGGATGATGAGACTAATGGCCAGAGGGATGCTATTGAATGTCTTTGAGTAGACCACATCACAGGTGGGTGGGTGCTTCATTGCTATGCGTGAGGCCCTGGATCCAGTCTGCAGTAGTGTGCACACGATGATGGTGATGATGGCAATGAAGCTGACTCTGCAGGGGGAGCATAGAGAAGTCTTGAGGGAATTTTAGCTGTGGGGTGTAGTGGTGAACATAGCTTTGTTCTTGTGCCTGTTTGTCTGTCTTGAGGTAAGTCCAGTTGCACAGCATCGTGTGGGATAAGGTAGAGAGAAAGGTCCAGCATTCTACAGGAAGTGGGTTTGGTAGGAGAGGAATTTAAAGTGTAGGAAAAGGCTCCAGAGAAAATGACTGCTGATTTTCACTGGCAAGCAAATATGATATTACATAATATATGATTTGAAGTTTATTTAAGCTTGGTTTTAAAATGTGTTTCCACTTGTTACACTGCACTTACGGAAGAATATTAGTGCCTAAGTAAATGACACCTGGATGTGATTTCCAAGGCCTGGGCAAATTGTAAGGGTTCTGGAGATCGCTGGACAGTCAGCACACCAGGTGTTTGTATTGGTGCCATTGTGGCTGGCGACTTGAACTTTGTTCCCAATTCTGAGCCGCAGAAAAGTACGTGTTAAAGGAGTTAAAATGTCTTCCGAAATGGGAGTCTGAGTAAATAAATAAGTAACTGAAACAACTGAAGTGAAATTCCATCTAAGCCCAGGCTAGCCCACCCTGCAAGAACATAAGTGTTAGCCAGTGAGGGTAAAATATTACTAGTTAGTAAAGGTTTTTAAATTTTTAACTTATTGTTATCATATGTGTGTACTTGATGGGAGATCACACCTGTAGGTAAGGACAGTTTCATGGCTCTGGTTCTTTCCTTCCTGGGGATTGAGCTCAGGTCACTAGGCTTTTGTGGCAAGTAACTTTATCCACTGAGCCATCTTGCCAGCCTTATAGGTTTGCTTTTTTCATAAACTCAGGATCATATAATACTGTTTCATCAAGAAACCTGTGTGTGTGTGTGTGTGTGTGTGTACCCAACATCCTTCACTTTTCCTCTAACAGGATGTGGGAATGAATCTGGACCTCCCTTCTTTCCCCCAAAGGTTCATCTTTTCTTTCTTTAGTATTAACTCAATGGGGGTGGGTGACTTCTTGCGTGTGGGAGGTGGGAGGATGGAGAACAGTTGTTCTCCCTTACGGCCCAGAGGGGGTTTGGCCACATCTGTGTGCAGTTCCTCCCTGAGGGGGAGGCCAGGAATTTCCAGGCTTGGGCATGTGGTTTGAATCCGTTGGGACAGCTTACTGCATCCCGCCTTCTTCTGCCCTTCTCTGCCTTGCCTGGTCCTGCTTTCCTACCGAGAGGCTCGCTTGGTGATCTTACATGAGTGGTTGCTGCAGGCTGCTTAACTTTGACCCGTCGTCCTTAGATTAGAATTTTTACTCCTTTTTTTGGTTTTGTTTGTTTTTGGAGAGGGGGCCCTGTGTAGCCCAGGTTGACCTTGGAAGTCACATTCCTCTGGCCTCAGCCTCTGGAGGTCTGGAATTATATGCATGCGCTATCATTCCAGTGCTGGCTTTCTCCTCTTCTGTGTGGGAGTGGTACAGACTCTGTCCCAGCAGTGGCTGGGGACCCCCCTCTTCCTTTCTGCTGTGACCCTGACCTATTGTTCTCGCCATATAAGCTCCCACGTGGGGGCCTGGGGACTGTGGATTGCGACTGAGAGCCTTTACAGTTCTCCATCTCAGAAGATGGTGTGACATCCCGAGACTGGCTTCGGGTACTCTACTGTGATCGAGTGTGGCCATGTCAGTCTTGCTTATAAAATGCAACCAGGAACTGGCTTTATACACTCCCTAGGGCAGCTAATACCATGGTGACAAGGACTTTTACTGCAGCCTGCTTGTCACCGGATCCTTACAACTGTTGGGGGTTAAGCTCTGGAAGAGTCCATACTGAAGCACACGTCTAGAGCGCTCACGTCTCGTTTTTTTTTCCGATGTACAAAGTCCAATTTAAACCTGACCTCCATCAAATGTACCAGAGACATTTCAGCCCATACTGAGTGCTGTAGGTTTTCTCCTTGTATTGCTACTCAGTCGCCTTTCTTTCTTTGGGTTTTGGGGGAGGGGAGTGGGATGGGGAGGATGGGGGGGAAAGGCAGGTCATTATAGACTTTATGACAATTCAGTGTCTACATTCATTGTCTGTAAACATACAGCCATCTTTGTTATAGATGGTTTCTATTATAGTGGGTAAAGTTCAAAGTAAGACGCTCTTAAGAAACACTCTTCTGGTCGGGCGTGGCAGCGCATGCCTTTAATCCCAGCATTTGGGAGGCAGAGGCAGGCAGATTGCTGTGAGTTTGAGGCCAGCCTGGTCCTCAAAGTGAGTCCAGGACAGCCAAGGCTATACAGAGAAACCCTGTCTCAAAAACAAACAAACAAACAAACAAAAAAAAAAGAAACACTGGATGGTGGCGCACATTTGTAATCCCAGCATTCAAAGAGACAGGGGCAGGCAGATCTTTGTGAGTTTGAGGCCAGGCAGAATGAGTTCTGGGGCAGCCAGGACTATACAGAGAAACCTCCTTCTTGAAAACAAACAAACAAACAAAAAACAAGAAACACTCTTCTGGGACCCCAACAAGTATGGAAACAGTGTACTGCTAGTTGTAAGATGTGACGAATGGTCCAGATACGGTGGGCATCTGTAAAAATAGAAGGAAGTGAGGGACTCTTCACTGAAGAATGCAGTATTTGCTTGCAAGTTAAGGATGAACAGGAGTTGACGTGTGGGGTGGTGCAGATTGGGCATCCTTTGAGAGATCTGGTTTTAACTGCAGTGCAAGGTGTGAGCAGAGACAGACGTGGAATCTGGTCGAACTAGTTCAAGCTCCGGCTTTGCCATTTAATGGAGTTTGGTGTCCCCATCTGTGAAAAAGTGGCAAAAGCCCATCTGCTTCACAGGGTTCCGGAGCAGGATTTTCTTCAGGGTTGGATCTGGTGCTCGCACATAGCTGTTACTCCTGCTGGTTGGCGGTAGTGGGACGAGTCCGCTGGTAACTTGAAGGGTAGATGGCAGGGCAGCCTCCAGGAGCCTTTTCGCTGTTGCTAGTGCCTGTTGTAAGTCCTGGCTCGGTAGAGAATGGTCCATGGCTTTCTGTTGGTTGTTTAAGGGAAATGTTAGACCCTCTCTTTTTTTTTTTTTTTTCCCTTCTTTGGGTGGTTAAAAACAAACAAAAACAAACCAACCAACCAACCATAGTAGAACTTGAGGCTGGAAAGATGGCTCAACTGTTAAGAGCACTGGCTACTCTTAGAGAAAACTGGTGGGTTCAGTTGCCACCAGCCACATGGCGGTTCACAATCATCTGTAACTCCATTTCCAGGGGGACCCAACGACCTCTCTGGTGGCTTTGAGAATCAGGCACATATATGATGCACACACATACATGCAGACACATGCTCAGACTCATAATAGTAAAAACAAAACAGCAACAACAATAACAACAACCTTTTTAACAAGTGGAGGATTTCATTTATTCTTTTCTGAGTGTCTGGCGCTCGCTATAAAGCTTCTTTCTGCTCTGGATGGGTTTCCCCGTGTTTTCCCGCCCTGGTGCCAGAGTAACAGACAAAACTGTAAGACAACTTGACTATTGTTCTACCTGCCACAGTGATCGGGGCTTCACCAGTTTTCTCCGTGCAAATACATCCGGTTTTACTGTGTGATCCTCAGGTGCCTGTGCATATGCCTCATGAATTAGCATGTGGTTCGAGTCTGCGGGAAGTTGGAGTGAGAACTGCCAAGTCTCATTCCCTTACCTCGCGTTTGGTTGCAGCTGCCACCGCCGCATTGTGCCAACCCTGCTCCTGGTCACAAGTGTGTGCGTTAGGCACAGTTGTGGCAGAGGAGGTTTTAACTGGGGAGCTAGGGTTACAGGAAGGTAGGCGCTTTGAGGCTGGCTGTCCGTGCGGATAAGGATTTGAAGCTTGGACTTTTCTCAAATTCAGACAGCCAGGATTTTTTTTTTTTTTTTTTTTTGGCCAGTGTTAATTGTCAATTACTCCCCTGCTTGCCTTTCACTTTCACTCCTTGGATAATATTCTGATAAACCCACTTGGCATGGGGAGTGTTTAATGGCAGCTCCTTGGACCAGTGCCCAAGCCTTATGCTAATTCTGGTCTTTTGTTCGCTGTGAGTCTCAAAGGGGCTAACTTTCTCTCTTTCTGTCTCCTCAGAGTGTGTGAATTACAGCAAGGGTCTCCTGCGGAGCTCTCTAATCTTTTGGGGTTTGATTTCATTGTGATCCTTCTCTGTAATCATGTGATCAGAGGCTGTCAGAAATAGTCCTCATCATAGATTCCCCTGACACTTTTAATCAATTAGTCTGAGTCTGAGCGTTCCAGGGGAACTGGATGCCGCCTCATTTGCTGAGCACCAGGGTTGCTGACCCAGCCCTTAGTGCTTTGTGTGATAACCTGCTTGGACTCAGAGCCTGTGATGTCACATGTAGTTCAGCAACTGTTTTTTTGAGGCTGATAGGGTTTATATAGAGTTATTGGCTGTAGAGAAGCATTTCCCCATGATCTACTTGGGTCCTCTGTGATTATTCAGGCACATGAACCCGATAATAATGAAAAAAAAAAAATTAAAAAGCCACTAAGTTTAGGCAACAATAGAAGGTGGAGGGGACTGTGGGAACATTCTTGCAATGCAAGCAGGCAGCCTGGGAAAAGAAGGCTTGTTTTGCCTTAGCTGAATGAGACAAGAAAGCCAGCATTTAAAATCACCCAGCCAGAGGACACTTAAAATACAGTGCAGCCTCTTGGGTCTGGTCAAGGAAAACCCCTCAACCAGTTTGTTTTCCCAGCGAGACAGATGCTTCTGGGATGTACAGTTAACCTTGCAAGGTAGAAAGAGTCCCCTTCTGCTATGGAGGGCGCTGATTCTCTTAGGGTCCTTACAAAAAAAAAAAAAAAAAAAAAAAAGCAAAGAAAGAAATGGAAGGCTTCAGTGTGTCTAGAAGGACAGGAGTTATAGCTGTAACTAACAGACTGCTGTCACTCTGTCAGGTCTCTGCAAGCTGTGCTCCTACCCCGAGAAAGTTTGCACCAAATAGCAAACTGTGTGGATAGGTTTTCCCAGTCTGGTAACGTGGGCTAGAGCCTTGGATGGAAGACGGTTCTATACTGTGTTCTGCTGGCAAGATGGGAAGATAAGAATCACAGCTCACTGGGTGGGAAGAAACGGAAGAATCTTCCCAGAATGCCCGCTCACCCACTGCTTGTGTCTGGATCTCTGAAGCATGCAGTGGCAGGTTGGGGAGGTATAAAGGCCACCACTTGGGCGTGTCTTCGGGATGTTTTCTTACGAGAAGCATTTAGCAAACGGAACTGTGAAGTGGCTCACAAGTCCCAGGGCTTCAGCTTGCAGTGGTTGGTTTTTTTCTAGTTCATTCTTTCTGTGCCTTTGGAGTTGCTTTTTGCTGCCTTCATGGTCAGATTTAGCGTCTTTCTCTCCTGTAACCTCCAGTCATTTTTTTGGCAACCACTCTGATCGCAGCTGACCTCCTGTAAGGGAGGCCTTGGCTGTGTGAGCTTTCATCACCCAACCCTGTAACCTTCCTACTATATTTCATCAGGAGGCACTTGGAAGTCACCTTCTCTTTTTATCTTGCTGATTTTTATCTCCCAAGTAATCACTCCATCCCTGGGGTCCCTGTCACATGACCAGCACCTATCAATTTGCAAAGTTCTTCTGTACTAGATTCTTCCACAAGGAGGAAAACTCCAGGCAGTCAGTCAGTGGCCGTGTAGGATTGTCAGATTCAGTGTAAACAAGAGTGGACGCATTCTCAGGTTGCCAGATCCCTGAGGTGGCCTTCAACCCCAGCTGCCTGCCATACACATGGCTTGTCTCCCAGGACTGGTCACCACAGTGGTTTAGCGATGAAAGCGACTCAGTTAAAAGTGGGGGGTTATCCCGAGTGGACTTGGTGTGGCCAGGCTGTTCTTTATAAGGGACTGGACCCTTCCTGATGAAGGTTATCCCAAACGAGAGAGGTGCCCAAGGGGACTTTTCATTGCTGGCTCTAAAGTGTGTGGGGAAGTACATGGCTAGAAACTGTCATGACCTTTGGAGCTAAGCTTAAACTTCAGCAGCCAGCAAGGAGAGGCAGTCTTTAGTTTCATAGCTTCAAGGAATTGAGGCTTTCAACCACCTGAACGCTTGTTTGTAGACTTTGCCTAGGCTCAGCTCGGCTCGACTCAGCCTGCCTGTGGTGCCAGACTTGTCTTCTTCTGAGCAGAGACCCCAGCCCTGTGACCCCCCTGACTCATGACCTATGAAACTAAGAGAGCTAAAAGCAAGTGTGTTCTAAGCATCTAGGTTTTGGTAATGTGTTACGAGGCTATAGGAATGAATACACACCCTAAATGTATGCAAACAACCTCTCTTCTGCCTGGGCAGTTTCCTCCAGAGCTGAGCCTGAGACACCATGAAATCCTTTACAAAGGGCTTGCAGATTTGGGCCATAATCATTTGAGTGCTATTTGTAGAATAAGGTGGGATGTCTGCCTGCCTGCCCCCCACCCCCACCTTGGTTTTTCGAGACAGGGTTTCTCTGTGTAGCCTTGTCTGTCCTGGATTTGCCTTGTAGACCAGGCTGGCTTCGAACTCACAGTGATCTGCCTGCCTCTGCCTCTCAAGTGCTGGGATGAAAGGCATGCACCACTATGCCTGGCTTTTTTTGTGTCTTTATTTCTTAAGAGCGTATTTACTATACGCTGAGATAGTACTTCGCTTTTCAGGTATGTCAGAGGTGACTGGGTCAGCTTCGCTTAAGGATTTGAATCCTCTCACGAGGAGAAAATGGCCAGGTGTGACTGAGGATGAACCCTGGTACTTTTACCCCAAGCCCTGACTGTTCTAGTATTGCTTCACTTGCTTGCCAGTCTGTGTTCATTGCCATAACCAGTGTGTGTGTGTGTGTGTGTGTGTGTGTGTGTGTGTGTGTATGTGTGTCCCGCCGTCGGCCCCCCTCCCTTCATCTTTTCAGAAATGGACAGAAATAAATGGTGTCGTTGAAAAAGGAAGTGCTAATTTATGTCCGGTGATAGAAATGGTGGCCGGGGGAAGGAAGTGTCCCATCCATGCCTTATCATTTGCTGACTAATGCATTCAGTGAATAAAATACATAAACTAAACCACAGGGGTTTTGAAACAGGAAGTGCCGGGGAATGGATTCATGAACACGAGGAATAGAGTGGTGCATAAAAAGTTGAGGGGAAGACTTACAGTGCACTCCGACCGCGCAGTTCTCTTGACGGTGAATTCACCCATGTTTTTAGAAAACTGTTCTGAAAGGCCCAAAGTGATCCTCATGAGGGATTAAACAGCAGTTGTGTGGTAGACACCTGGTATGTCTTAAATGGAGTTGGGTAGCCGGGCGGTGGTGCCACACCCCTTTAATTCCAGCACTCGAGAGGCAGAGGCAGGCGGATCTCTGTGAGTTCGAGGCCAGTCTGGTCTACAAAGTGAGTCCTGGACAGCCACGGTTACACAGAGAAACCTTGTCTCTCAAAAGAAACAAAACAAAACAAAACAACAACAAAAAATGGAGTTGGGTGGTATGGGGTCCCACTAGAAAGACTGAGGGGTCTGAAATGATGGATGATCTATGTATTAGCTTTCTGAGGTGACTGTGAGGGGGGGTCGTTGGGACAGCTGCAGCATCTGCCCCTAAGCCACTGTACCCATGTAAATACTTTGCATCTGTTTGCTTCCCTCCCACCCTTCTTCCTCTGAGTGCTATAAAGTGTGTGCGCATTCCTGGAATGCACACATGGATCCTGTCATTCCTAAGCGTGGGACTTGGCTCTGGTCAGCACTTTGGGGATCTGTGAGGCTCTTGCAGGCATCAGTCATCCGACTCCAGTAGAAAGGCTGTGGTCTCTGGAAATGTAAGAAATGGCCTTTTGTTGTTGTTAACTCTTGGCTTCCAGTGAGCTTGGGCCTCTTGAGTTTAAACAGACCTTTTGAAAGCATGGTGTCTGTAAGGGGAATTTTGCTCCCACTTGGATGTTTCTTGGGTCATCACACTTGGCGGCTATTTGCCCATGGGCTGTTTTGTTAACACTTCTGAATCTTGGATCTGGGGTTGGGAGCCACAGCTGGGGCTCAGGACACTTCAGTGGTGTCTTTTCTAGTTGCTGTCTGGGAAAATCTAATTTTGGACGGAATGAAGGTAAAATGCTAGCCCCAGACAAAGCAGACGGGCCTTAGGAAAGATGAATATTCATTCTACAGAAAACAGAAAGAGCTGGAGAATGGTGTGGTGTTTGCAGACCTTTTATATTAAATACCAGCAACCAAACTGACCTCCTTAACCAGTCTGTGTATGATGAAGGGGGAGCCATGGTCCAGGGCATTCGTTCTCTGAAAGGTCTGCCTCTGTTTCCTTGGCCCTGTGGAAGGGAGCCAGTGGTACCCAAGTTCTCATCTGAGACATGGCAACTGCCACACTGGAGGCAGGCTTTGGTGTCATCTAGATGGAGAGGCACAGGGAAAGGCAACGCCTGCAAATGCCTGGCTTTTCAACGGTGTAGAAATAGAATCTAGCTGGTGGACTGACAGCACCGGTGCCAGTGAGGCAGCAGGTTATTGCACGTGGACACAGATGGGAGAAGCTAACTTGCAGGGAGGACTTAAGCCCCCGCTGACCAGTCAGAGCATAGGGGACCCTCTGGAAGGGTCTGAATGTGGATGGACTCTTTGCTTTTCTCTACAAGACCTACAGCTTTGTGCAGATTTCATCAGATGCGTATCCCCCCCACCGCAAGATCTAGAAAAGTAGAATTAGTACCTTTCCTGAAAGTTTTTTTTTTAATGATTGTTTTTAAAGATTTATTTATCTATTATGTATACAGTACTCTAGCTGCATGTACACTTGCAGGCCAGAAGAGGGCACCAGATCTCATTACAGATGGTTGTGAGCCACCATGTGGTTGCTGGGAATTGAACACAGGACCTCTGGAAGAACAGTTAGTGCTCTTAACCTCTGAGCCATCTCTCCAGCCCCTCCTGAAAGTCTTTTAAAGGAAACAATTACTAGGTCAGGGCTTTCTATGGTGTGTGTGTGTGGGGTGGGGCGGACAGCACTGGCATTTACCACTGGCCTGCTCTGTGACCTGGGAGCTGTCCCTGGATGCCCCTTTTCTCAGTCCGAGCTCTACCTGGGCCTCAGAGGGAAACCAGCATCCTTTTCTTCCCAACTTGCCCCTTCTCTCTGGCTCTGTTCTGCTGTGTGTGTGTGCGCGTGCGTACGGAAGCGTCCCCGGGGGCTCTCTTGGCTCCAGCCTTTGGATTTCATGGTATACATGACAGACTCGAAGATGTTCAACTCATCCTTAAAGAATGTGACCCTCAGCGGTAATGGGAATGCTTGAAACCGCTCATATTCTGAAGGTCGCCCCAGCAGTGACTCCCGGTGGGCGTCATAGCTGTGGCTTCTGTCTGTGACTCACATTTCACTGCTTTCCCTTTTGTTTGGGAACTGAGGGCCATTTTCATCTCCACATCAATCTTTTTTAAAAGAGGGTCTGAGACCAATTCAGTTCTCTCCAGATCACAGTTTGATAAGGGTATGTGTTAGAGTACTGGTGTGTGCGTGGGGGGTAGCTCTTGGGTAAGTTTGTGAGGTCAGGATTTCTTCAGGTACTGGGAGGTGGCTTAGTCAGGTTTTGCATGAGAATTTTGCCTTTTCTCTTCAGCTCGTGGCACCTGTACTCCTGAAAGAGGACCACCCAACAGAAACTCACTAAAGTGAAAAGTGCCTCTCCTCCTCCCCACAGGGCTGTCTTCCTGGGTGTGCCCTTGCTCTTTCCATTGATGCTGTCCTATGGGTCTGTTTGGGCTTTGCGTGGAGTTGTCCGTCTGTCCTCTTAGGACTCGAGCCAGTCATTTCTGCCTCCTCTCTCTCCCGGTTTTCACTGACGATATGGCCTGAGCATAGAGCCTGCATTTGCCTCCTTTGGAGTTAACTGCTTCATTAGTACTCAGAAATCCTTGGGTGCTTATATATGCTTCCACATAGGGTAGGTAGGCTGGCGAACGTACTTGAAGTCTGAGTGGTTACGTGAGTTACAGAGTTGCAAAGCATCACTTCCTTATTTTCAACACAGGGTTCCCCCCTCTGCCACTGTACTGTTCCACAGTTACAGACACTGCTTTCTCACAAGCAGATCCTCGGGCACTTGACTCACAGTGGTGTGTGCACGCGGTAGGACTCAGGAAGTGTATGATACCTCTGTGGCCATCTGACCAGCATCCACTTGCCTGAATCATTGCGCAGGGCGGAGGCGCTTTGCGCTTTCACTTGTTTGTATTTAGCATGGTGTCTAGTGCCCATTGCTACTCAGGGTAAATAGTACAAGGGGAATAAAAACATCGGTAAAGATTCTCTTTGATCCCTGACACACACACCCACACACACACACACACACACACACACACACACACACACACACACACGAGCTACTGGGGTTCTTCTCAACTTTTCGGGAAGACTGCAGACACAGGGGAGGTTAGAAAGGACAGTTGCAGCAGGACAGTTGTGAAGAAAGAGGACAGAACATTCTCTCCCCTTCCTCCCCACCCCTCCCTTCCTCTCTCCCTTCTCCATGCCCTTCCTCCTCCTCCTCCCCCCTCCCTTCTCCCCTCCTTATCCTTCTTCCCTCTTCTTCCACAGCACCTGGGATCCGACCACACAATTTTGACTAATTGATAATTATTGCAGGAAAAGCAGAAATGAAAAGTTCAGGTGCACAAGGGCGCATGTGCGCGCGCGCACACACACACACACACAATCTCTACTGGTTGCCAGCCATCGTCTCTTAAAATGAAGCTGTCTTGATCTGGCAATCAGAACTGTGCCACCCAGAGTTTCTCCCGTATTGCCATTCCTTAAGCAAGCGACAGCTGTGGACTGAGGCATCTCTGATTTCCAGACTAAGGAAATCTTAGAATTGGTGATAGGACCAGAGGCTTTAGAGGGGAGGGGGTGGGGTTGTGGGGAGGGGGGGGGTGGGTCCTTTGGCTAAATCACATGACTTTACAGATATAAAAATCTAAGCCTCAGGATGAGGCACACTGGAGCACTATGATTTACTGTACACAAACTGAGGCTAGGACAATAATTTAATCACCATATCATGTACACAAACATCTCCAGTGTTCTATCTGCACACATAAATTATATGTCAAATAAAAAATATATGCAAACTCAGAGGAAGGATAGCAGGCTACCAAGATGAGACTTGATAGCCTATGATCATATAGAGGGGGAGGAGGTCCCCCTCAGTCACAGTCATAGGGGAGGGGAATAGGATGAAAAGGGGAGGGAGGGAGGAACGGGAGGATACAAGGGATGGGATAACAATTGAGATGTACTGAATAAATTAATTAAATAAAAAAAGTATTTGTAAGAGGAGGAAACCTTTCTTCACCTTAAAGGTGAAAATTATCTTGCTTTCATAGTTTTTTTTTTTTTTGAGACAGGGTTTCTCTGTGTAGCCCTGGCTATCCTAGAGTCGCTTTGTAGACCAGGCTGGCCTCAAACTCACACACTGGCTCCCGAGTGCTGGGATTAAAGGCATGCACCACCACCACCTGGCAGCATAGTTTTATTTTAATGATAACAAAACATTACCTTGGCAACGCTCTCTCTTGCTCCCGCCCCCTGATAAAGATCAAAGAGCACAGGCTACTTTGCTAACCACATCTGATGCTGAACAGTTTGGTTTTTCAAAGTAAAATAGGGGGGTATCACTTGGAACGTAGACAGTAGAGTCCATCTGGGCGCATTGAGCTTGTTAATTTCCAGAGTCTGGGATGGATTAAAATAGAAGCGGGAGTGCGGGTGGGGAATGCAGAACAGCGTCCAGCCTCCGAGGCTGCTGATGCTGTTAAAACATTGAGCCTGCCAACAGGAATGTATTCTCTGTGTTCCTCCAACTTTGTAACCGCGCTTACTCTCTGAAGGTGGGTTGTTTTCTCCGTGCCTGAGCCCTCAGTCTCTCTCCTACCTCCTTTTTGTTCACTCTGCCCTCCTCAGGGTGGTTTTCATTTATCGTTTAGTCCATGGGCTTTGCGGATCCTTTCTCCTGCAATGTCTAGCAGCAGTCACGGAACTAATTCATATCAGATTTTAGAATTGGAGCTGTCTCTTCCTCCCGCCTCCCTTGGGGAAAGGAAACTCGTGTTTCCTGAGGACCATTAAACACAGCCCTGCCAATTGCTGTGCGCTTTTTTTTTTTTTTATTGGTGACAGAATAAAGGCAGAAAGCAAGTAGGAAACAAAGCTGGGATTCAAACCCACGTCTGCAGACTCAGGGCTTTTTGTCATCCTACTGTGCTTCAGTATGATGCAGACCCCTGGAACAATCTAGAGAGGCACTTCGAGCTGGGTGTTGACAGGCAGGCATCCTTTTATCAGCTGTCTTGTAACTGTCTCAGCAATGAAGTCGGCTGGGCATCTTCTAACAACTTTCAGATTAGAAACTTCAGAGTGTACACTCATTGCCAAGAGAGCTCTTGGACACGTGTGACTGTCACCTAGAAAGGCCCCTGCAAGTCCCACCCTTGTCTCACTAATGTATTCAGGGGTGCTCCAATGGTGCCCCAAATTTCTATAGCCAAAAGCTACTTGCCTTTTCCCTTGTCCGTCTGTTAAAACGGTATGTATCACTTTTCTCTTCAATAGTATTCTATGGAATCTGACCTGACTTTACTGCTACATTGTAAAACTATTTAGGGCTGGGAACAATGTTTATCAATGAATAACAAAAACAACATGCTTCTACTTTAGTGAACTTAGTAGCATGCTTCGGGGAACAAAGGGTTATACCTAAGAAGACGTGTCCTGAAAAGAGGAAAATGAAGTAGTCAGATTTCAAACTGGCCATTTTGTACAATCGAGTTCCATTCAAGACGAAGTGGGCTCTGGCATTCATTTAGTACCAGATCTTCGGCAGATAGATTAACAGGGCGAGCCTCATCAATTAAGGTCTTCTACTTGCTTACTTAATGGCTTCATGTTACAGCTTTTGTTTTGAAAATGGTGAAAACTCGGCCTTCTATTACAGGCTTCATGTACCATGGCTGTAGAAGTCAAATGTGTTGGCATTGCCAAGGCAGTGAAAATATCCCAGGGACACATTGCCTATCCTGATTCTCAATTTCCACCCTTTAGGACTGCCAAAGAACAAAGGTTTTTTTTTTTTTTTTTTTTTTTTTTTTTTCCCCTCCCTGAACATATTGGACATCCATAGTAGCTGAAAGCATTCTAGTGTCCAAGGCTGTCTGGCAGCATCACAGATCACCCTGGCTGCACTGGTGATGGCTAAATGCAAGGCCTCCAGCTGGAGATGCTGACTCCTTGTATTCAAATTTCTGTGCCCCCCCCCAGCTTCAAAAGATTTCATAATAAAAAGATTTCATAATAAAGATGAATTTGGTGGTAATGTTTGAGTGGGGTCTGTAAGGTATAGCTATGGATACAAGGCCCTTGCAGATCAGAGCAAACGGGAATTACTAGTGTCTAGTGGGAAGATACCTGGGTTTGTCTCAGGCTCTGAAGGCGGCTCGTCGAGGTGTCAAATGCTTCCCTCTGAGAAGTTAGAGATGCAAAAAGAATGGAGACCTGGACAGCCTTGAGGTGGCAGGGAGTTTGGAGGGAACCTCTGGCTCCCGAGTCCCCTTTAGAGTCACGGTAGCGAGGAAGGGGTAGAGAGGGTTAGAATCAAGGCACAGAAGCCAGGGGAGGCCGTGAGGGAGGAAGTGGCTAGCATTGATAAGACTTGAGAGTTGAGGTGAGAGCGGAAGTCTCTTCGCAGGTAAATCCCATTAATAGAAACAAGAAACTCTGGGGAAAGGGGAGTTAGGATGGGAGGGTAAGATTTCAATGTTGTGTCAGTTTGCAGCACACATCGGGAAATTCAAGAGAACCACCGGAAGTCAGGTGGACACCCGAGTAGTGGGGGGAGGGGGGCTCCCACCGGAAGTCAGGCGGACACCTGAGTAGTGGTGGGGGGACTCCCACCGAAGTCAGGCGGACACCTGAGTAGTGCGGGAGAAACGTAGGAGTCGTTTCCAGATAGTGTCCATGACGTGGGAATGCATGCAGTCCATTGAAACTTGGCCCTCTAGACTGTGAGTTTCTTCTACGATGAGTGTCGTGGAGTGCGGGGGAGAAGGACTTCATTCCGCCTTTGTAGGAGTTACCAGGAGAGTGGTCCTGTGGTCCGATGTCTCCAGTTCTTAAGCTGGGTGAAGAGAAGAGCTTCCTGGTTCCTCTTTACCCACCACACACACAGAGTTTGCAGCAGCTCTTCTTTAACACAAGGAAGAATCTGGCTTACATGATAAAATTTAAAGGCACCTTAAAAATCATGTATCTCATAAGACAATCTAAGGGCAAAGGACAGGGCTTTAAATGTCAAAAATCTCTGTTGCATAACTCGACATTTTGTGTGTGGTTTTCAGTGGGTATAAAAATACCCAGTGGGCGTGTGGGTAGCTTCTCGTGTTTTGGGTAACGGTGAGAATATGAGATGCTAAGCTTTGGGCTCTGGGCTGAGAGCTATAATTACTCCCCAACGCCTTCCTGGGATTTGGTTTATGGATGGATATCGAGTATTTGGGAACCCAGCAAGCCAGAGTCCATAGCATGAATCCCTCTTTCCCCCCAAAAGTTAAAATCATGATTGGCAGTATAAGGACATAGCCATTTTCTCTGCTGTGTGAGACCACACGCACATGGGACAGAACTGAAGTGAAGGCTGGTGTAATGGCTTCTCCAAGCCTAGTGCCCACTAGTCACCACACAGCTGCTATGGAAACATTTCTAAATATAATCCAGGGCTGGCTTCACATGCTCCTCCTCCCCACGCCTCAGCGGATGTGGTAAACACCCTAAAAATACCTATGGTCTGAATGAACTCTTGAGGTATCTGAAAGGAAAAGGCAGGCCCATGGGCTGGAGCTAGAAGTCTGGCACTGTTGCCGAGGCTCACTAGTCATCCAGGGCCATTGCCCACTGGGCCTGTCTGTGAGGGAATCTGTTTGGTGTGCTGTGGCCCATGCTGCTCCACTCAAGGCTCAGTGCTCGCTCTCTAGTCTTGTAGCTACTGTTGGCAGGTTTCAAGGGGACTATTCATAGACTGGGCATCTGTTCTCTGTCCCATTTGACTTCAGACCGGCAGCTGCCGCCACACAGGCAAGGCCTCGAGTTTTCGCTTTATTTCATAAAAGCCAGAATTTGAGAGCTGGTATGTACTCAGTCTAGTATTCACAAAACCACTACAATCTATAAGTCTTAGCATTTATGTATGCCCATGTAGCAACCATAGAAATTTGAGAATGGAGCCAGTTTTGGTTATGAAGACACACTCATAATCCCAGATACAGAAATAGGAGAATTTTAAAAAGTCTTTGCAAATCATTGACTAAGTTATTGTGCAAAGCCTTTTTTTTTTTTTTAACCTAAAAAACAGAACTGTGGGGTTGGGGAAATAGCTTATCTGGCAAAGTGCCTGTCGCACAAACATAGGGCCTGAGTTCAGACCCTCAGTACCCATGTAAAAAACTGCAGCCTATTGGATGCGTTCCAGGTTTAGCAAGAGGCCTTGTCTCAAAAAATAACGTGGAGAGTGATTGAGAAAGCCAATCAAAACAGACCCCAGGCCTCCACATACACTCGCATGCACATGCATGCACATTCTCAAACACACACACACACACACACACACACACACACACACACACACACACA
>OU015756.1:24206034-24228213 GCA_907169655.1 Acomys percivali | reverse complement strand
CACACACACACACACACACACACACACACACACACACACACACACACGGCTCCTAGGATGGAAACATATGGTCAGAACACTGTCCACTCCTTGGTGTTGCTGGCTGCTACTGCTGGCTTATTTGCAGTTTGGACAGTTTCTTCCCAGCAATCTGGCCTCCAGCAGTTACAAGCTTAACAACTGCAGGGAAGAAACAAGCCATACCCTGACACAGATCACTGAGCACCACAGGTTTTTTTCTGAGTGTAGTGCCTGTCCTGGCCAAGAGTGGAGGCCAGTGTGCTCCAAAACAGAAGTGGCTCCCTCCAGGAAAGAAAACTTTATCAGAAAGAAATCGTGTTGCCCCCCCCCCCCCCACTGGACCGATAAGGACCTCTCGTGGATGCTTAGGTATTTGTGGTTCCTATTCACACAAAAGATGATGCTGTTTCTGTGCTTTTAAAAAAATGTTTTGGTTTTTTTTTTCACTCCATAATAAATACCAGCTATACTTCCAAGCCAAGGTCTGCAGCTCTCCAGATTTTCCAGATTTCCTTTGCAATCTCCACAATTTGGCTGTGGTTTGAGTCTGTCACCCCAAGAGTTCATGTGCTGGGGATCTGGCTTGCTGAGACACTGTGGGACTTTTAAGGATGGGGCATCTGTGAGAGGAGCTTAGGTTTTGCCTTCAGAAGGGATTAAAGTGGTTCTCCTGGGTCCCCGAGGCTGATCTTCTGAGAGGGCGGTCCCCAGCCTCTGGCCTCCTGCCTGGCCACGAGCTCTCCCACGTGTGCCCCTCATACTCGGCTGTGGTCGTGCCATCTGCCCTTGGGTTCTCACTAGCACCACACTGAGGCTGGCACCATGCTTTCAAACCTCCACAGTTGTAAACTAAACAAAACTTCCTCTCTATAAAATTACCCTGTCTCCGGCCTTTTATTATAGTAACAGGAAACTGACAGATGATACGGGGTTCTTGGTTAAGAAGCAACATAACTTCTTTGGAAGCTGGGAATGTCAGCATTAAACACTAGCACATCAGAAGTGAGGCACATTTAAGCTCTTTCCCAGAGGTATTTCATAGCAACAACAGTGAGAAAAAAACTCCCGTTAAAGTTTATTAGAATGTGCTCTGGGAAATCAATATGTTTGGAGAACAAGTGGAGGAGGAGCCATATTTGACTGAGTGCCCTGGAGTTCCTCTGCTGCTTTTCTTTGTTTGTTTGTTTGCTTTGTTTTTGTTTGTTTGTTCGTTTGTTTGTTTGTTTTGTTTGAGACAGGGTTTCTCTGTGTGGCCTTGGCTGTCCTGGACTCGCTTGTAGACCAGACTGGCTTCGAACTCAACAGCAGTCTGCCTGTCTCTGCCTCCCGAGTTCTGGGATTAAAGGCATGCGCCATCACGCCCAGTCCTCTGCAGCATTTCATCCAGCCCTGTCTATTGCACTTTTTACACAGTATACCCACCCGTGATATTTGAAGCATCGTTTACCTTTTTCTTTTTCTTCTTCTTCTCTTTTCTTGATTTCTGGAGACAAGATCTCACTATGTAGCCTTGGCTGGCCTAGACCAGGTTGGCCACACTCAGAGATCTGCTGCCTCTGCCTCCTGAGTGCTAGGATTAGAGATGTGTGCTACCACACCTTTCTCGTTTTACTTTCTTGTCATCAAGGGCTCAGTAAAAGTTACAATGCCATTAAGTTTGATTTTTTTTTTTTTTTTTTATACCAAAAGGCTATTGAATCGTGATTTTCTTTTGTGAGTTGAAAAGTAGAGAAAATGAATCAGGGCAGAAGCTGATCTCAGTGTGAACCCAGCCTGGTTTCAGAGCAGCTGTGTTAGCTAGTTGCCATTAGAGCCAATTGGTGCTGAGTCCTGGAAAAAGTGCAAGGAAGAGGGAGTAGTTTACACACCCAGGATGAGACCCTGAGTTAATGGCTCCCCACTCCATCAGCACTCCCAGCCCCCTTCCCCACCTCCAACTGCACTTTCCTTTAAATAAAGCCTTGCATTTTATGCAGGAGGTACTTTAGCAAAGATTCTTCCATTCTCATTCAACCTTTTGTCACTAGTTTAGATTTTTTTTTTTACATTTTATTTATTTATTATTTATACAGTATTCTGCCTGCATGTACACCTGCACACCAGAAGAGGGCACCAGATCTCACTGTAGATGAGGCACCATGTGGTTGTTGGGAACTGAACTCAGGACCTCTGGAAGAGCAGTCAGTGCTCCTAACCTGTGAGCCGTCTCTCCAGCCCCAGTTTAGGTTTTTCTAACTGTCATTCATTCTCCAAAACGATGCTGATCCTCTCAGAGGTTCCAGCCACACCATCTGGCTAAGTGTCACTTGTTATGAACATACAAAGGTGAATGAGATGCTATACCGTCCCTGCCTGAAGAGAAACCAGTTCAAAAGAAGAATCAGTCAGTAATATATTTTGAAAATGGATTAAAAAAAAAAAAAAGGTCTAGGCTGGGTGTGGTGGCCACATGCCTTTAATCCCAGCACTTGAGAGGCAGAGGCAGGCGGATTGTTGTGAGTTCGAGGCCAGCCTGGTCTACAAAGCAAGTCCAGGACAGCCGAGGCTACACAGAGAGACCCTGTCTCAAAAAAAAACCCAAAACAAAAAAATAAAAAAAAAACTCTAACGTCATTGTTTTGAGGGCATGAGAGGAGAGGAATAGAGCACACACAAGTTTACAGTTGCTTCAACCAAGTCTACGGTGTCAGAGTACATCAGATCTGGTACATCTTGGTCCCCCCTTTCCCCAGGAAAGGCCCTGTAACAGCTCATAGGATAAAAACAAGTGAAGACAAAGCTGACCCCACAAAATAAGGGGAAGCCCAGGTTAGAATCAGAGCTCAAGGCCTGTTGCCAGGCTTGTCTGCAACAGTTACACGCCCAACACAAGTTAAATGTGTAATGTGTGACAGATTTATTAAGTACAAGCAGAAATAATTGCTTCAGACAAAAAACATCTAAAATTTTTTCGTATGGATTTTTCAGAAAATGTATATTGTGGTCAGGGTTTGGGAGCATTCCGGGAAGTACTGCAGCTCTGGCTGCTCTATTTATTTATTTTCTTTTTATTGGCCTTATTATTTTTCCATATACATTTATATTGTTACACCTATATAAAGTAGAACATTCAGGAATTACATTCATGTTACATTCATAGTGTTTTGGCTGTTTGTATTTGGCAACCCTGAAGAAAACATCTTTCTTATCTTGGTAAGTCTAAAATTCTGAATATGACTCAATATCTATCATATCTTATCTCTATCAACTTAAAACATCTATCTAGATCTAAAGACATCTTAATCCCTAAACAACTAAGTTTAATTGTGAAACTCAACTATTTGGTCTTCAACCCAATCAGAGACTTGAGAAGGAGTAAAATTAATTACCTGAGTAAACTGGAAGTATGGCTTCCTAATTTAATAATAATTTTTTAAAAATGACAGAGACAGTTTGCTGCCTGAACAGTCACCCATAACTCTCTAAAACATGGGAGCATCTTCTTCAGCCTCCTGGCCCAATATATCTGACAGACATATTCGTGAGGCAGGAACTACTGAGAACTTGCTTACCCTGTCTTGGCAGAGTTTGGCCATCGATTCTGTCTGCATCCAAGCTTGCCAAGCTCTGGCTGTTCTTAATGTTCACCCGAGAGCTGGTGGCTGAAGTGAGCCAGTGAGTAAGCGGACGGGTGGGCTACTTCCCTGGGGACCTGGGCGTTATGTTCACCCTCATTGGCAGGAGGCACAGAAACTGGAGTTGCAGAGCGCCCCACCAGTGGCTTCAGTTGCTCCCGCAACCATGAACTCAGGCAGATGAAGGGACAACAGAACAGTGACACACAGAAAAGCTTTCCTTTAGGGGTATGTCAAGGTATAGACAGAGCCCTGCATTCTGTGGTTACCAGAGGTTCTCAACCTGTGGGTTGCGACCCCACTGCGGGTTGCATGTCAGATAGCCTGCATACCATATATATTTACATTACAAGTCACAGCAGCAAAATTACAGTTATAAAGTAGCAACAAAAAGAATTTTGTGGTTGGGGTCACCACAACATGAGGAACTGTATTGAAGTGTTGCAGCATTAGGAAGGGAGAGCCCCCCTGGTTTAGACAGAAGATTCAAAAGCTAGTGCATTGAAAATATGCCCGGCATGATGGTGTGGGCCTCCTCAGCCTTACACTTGGGACCCAGAGGCACAGGTTGCAGGTTTGAGGCTTGCCTGGGGGCTACATGGCGAGTTCAAGACCAGCGTAGGATATAAAGCAAGACCTTGTCAAACCGACCAACCAAACGAAAGGGATAGCCAGGTGTGGTGGCACTTGACTTTGGGTCCCAGCGCTCTGGAAGGCAAAGCTCAACAAACCTCTGTGACTTCAAGGTCAGTCAGGGCTCCACAGCAAGACGCTGTCTCAAAAGTAAAGACAAACAGAGGACAGCCGAAGGTTTGGCCCACGGCTGAGTGATAGGGCACTTGTGTAGCCTGAACAATGCCCCAGACCTGCAAAAAGACAAAACCCCCTTAGTTCTGTGGCCCCTTTTCCTCCCAGCTGCTGTTTCCCACTGACAGTGTTTGGTGAATCACACCAGCTGCTAGCTGTGCGTCTCATTACAGCTCTTAAAGGCACAGAGCCTAGGCCTAGAAAGCAGAACATGGAAATCCAGAGGAAAGTGGGTTGTTTTTTCCACCACTTGATTCACTCTATGCCGTAAGTAGGTCCAGAATGCTAATTGTTCACCATTTCCACCTTAGTGTAAGCGATCGCTAAGCATGCCAGTCTTTAAAAAAAAGATGATGGATGGGGTTCCTGATTCACAGGGGCTTAAGTAATTCTCAGCTAGGAAAAGGAGATAATAATTTGAGTCTCAGGTAGCCTAGAATCCTTGCCTTGCAAACGTTATTGCTGTCCTTGGGGAAAGATGAGAGAGAAGTGGGTCACTCTACTGACAACCTTTGGCACAGTGGAAACTTCTGGGGCGCGGGGGACACTGCTTGCCTCCTCACCAGTGTCCTGCAATACAGTTTTCTGGGAACCAAATACGCAACACGTGCCCGCAGCAGTGGGGGCAATGCCATCCGCAGGCTCCTACTGGACGCCGAGCCTCTCAATGGGAGGCATCCTCCTCCTTATCCATGTCCATCACACAGTAATTTTGTTTGGCTCGTAGCTCATTTGTGAGGCCATAAATTATGGCTGTGGGTTTGGGAAGGGCTGCTTCCTAAGAAGCAGACTGGCTTATTTTTATACTGCTGTGTGTACACTCGTGAGTGTGCTCGTGTGCATGTGTTACACACACAAATGCATATTCAGAAAAGTAAGGGAGCTCAAACACAGCCTTAGATACTATCCGGCCAGGCATTTTAGAGCCGTTTGAGATGATGCTCAGGCAATAACTGAGGTGCAAACCGTGATATTTGTTTTCATTCACCCTGTCGTCCCCCTGCATTGTAAGCACTGAAAGACTACCCTTTGTGTGCCAGTATTCTGTTTCTAGTATTTTGCCCTCCCCGTCCATCTGTTCTCCTATATTCCCAGCTAACACTCTGTGTTCACCATGGCTTCACCCTTCCTTCCCTCCCTCGTCATTTCCGTGCATTTACTTCTCTCTCTACACCTTTCCTTCTTCATGCCATGCTGGTGTGCGACTGTCACTCATTCATAGAAATTCTACTTGGATGGGCCTCTGTATGCAGTAGCCTTGTAGCAGCCAGGCCTCTGGTTGCCTGTGGGTCAGAGGCCCAGCTGTAGGCTCGTTTGGACTCCCAAGGTCCCGTGGGGGGGGGGGGGGGGAGAAGGTGCGGTCTTGCTCATAAGAAGAACGTGACTGTGGCCGGCACCTGGAGCTTGCTTCCCATAGTGTTCCCCCTGACTGCAGTCTGATTCATACTCAGTTATGTTCTAGACCAGATTCTAAGATATTCGAGAACACCATATCAACTAGTCCATTGTTGTATTCCTAGAACTCGGCACAGGGCTGGGTTCGTAGTAGGCACTGGAAAAATACTGGCTGGCTGAGGGCTGTTGAGGGAGGAAATTCTATGCTTTTAGATCTACCGGGGACACAATGGGAAAGGTTAAAGGGTGAGGAAAATGTAGTTGAACAACCTCTTATTCGAAGAAAGGAATCAATGCCCAATCACCCCTTTGTCCATCTAGTGAGAGAGTCGCCTTAAGGCTGCAGGTTCTAGGATCTCTCCTTTCCCTTGGGCCACGTGGAAAGTGATTGCTGCTTTCCTCCAGATGAGGGATGGATGCCCAGGATGGCTCTCAGGGCAGGGCTTTGCTGAAGGGGGCTGATGGATGTTGACACATGTAATTGAGTCTAAGAGGACATCTTGCTGATTACATTTTAAAAAAAGCATCCATGGCCAGTGCGTCTTCTTGTACCCACCTCCCTTGATGGTCATGCCTACATTCAGCCTCTTCGCCAGCGACAAGGCTGGGTTCTCTCTGACTCAGCAGATGAACCGCAGGCATGCGAGACTTTTGCTTGTACTAAACTGAAGACTTAGAATCTTCAGTGTACCCTGGCCTCACATTTGGTCCTCCTTGTTTGATTGACATAGTTGTTTTGGTGACCTTCCTCTGCTTTGTGCATACGAGGAGCCTGTATCTTGACTTGAAATGTCACTGTAAATCAATAAAGTCATCGTCGCTTCTAGTCATGTTTAAAATGTTATCACAGTTGTGACCGTGAAATTCATGAACTAATAAGTGTTTATTATCTTGACTTCAGCTCAGCAGAGGGGGAGGGAGAGGGAGGGAGGGAATGAGGGAGGGAGGGAGGGATGTTACCCAGCCATAGCTGTAACAGAGAGTCAGGATTAATGGGAAGTCCAGGACCATATAAACCAGGTTAAAACCATGCCTCCACCACTTTACATTGTGACTTTAAGCAAGATACTTAGGAGCCTCAGCTCTGTCTGCCAAGCACAGAAACTACAATGCCTGGGTGATGAGGGACCAGGGAGTATGTGAAACCTCCCATCCTGGGGCGGGCACAAAGTAAGCACTTAGCAGTGTTAGTGGTTATTGTTATCAAAGAGTTGTTTTGGAATATATAAATCTTTTTTTTTTTAAACATTAAATCCACTAATGTATTTTTCTTTAAGAAATATACTTTACAGAATGATTTTTGGGGAAAAAAAGAGATAGTGTCTATCTTTGTGGTATACAAAGTAGCTATAGGCAGATTCACGAATACTAATATCTAAGGGTTAAAAATGTTTTGTTTTGTTTTGTTTTTTCCATACTAGGGAACAAACCCAGTGTCTCTGTGTGCCAGGCAGATGTTCTGCCACGGAGCTGTATCTTCAGCTATTTCATTTTACTTTTTATTTTGAGACAGTCTCACTAAGTTGTTCAATATGTAACCCTCCTGCCGCAGGGTCACCCTCCTACACCCTCAGGCCTGGTTATTAGAAAATATCCTGATCTGGAAGTTCAAGACCCCTTCTACTGAATAGTTTATGGGCTTAGAGGCTTTTCGAAGGAAGTATTCCTCTAGGGCATCCAGAATGGTGGAATTTCTGCCCATATTACCTTCACCACCTTTTAACCCAGTTTTGATTTTCTTTCCTCTTGTGGTTATATAGGTGAGACAGGTATTGGCAAATCCACGTTGATGGACACTCTATTCAACACCAAATTTGAAAGTGACCCAGCGACTCACAACGAGCCAGGTGTCCGGTTAAAAGCCAGAAGTTACGAACTACAGGAAAGCAATGTGCGGCTGAAGCTAACCATCGTCGACACGGTGGGATTTGGAGACCAGATTAATAAAGATGACAGGTATGTCTTAACAGCGTTGACGCTGTGGAAATGGGTTAGGATACTGGAGGCTTTACCTCAATGAGGCTTCATCCCAGGTAAATTCAAAGGCCTAGAAGACTCCAGGCTCAGAATTACCAAATAGTGTCTGGGAATAGCAACCAGGAGGGTTAGTTGAGCCAAATGAGGAATTTAGCTCAGTTGGATGGATTAAAATTTCCTCTACCCAGAAAGATTACCTAATTAGGTAATTTGTGCTACAAAATCCTGTGTATGCATGGGAAAATAACTCTTAATTAAGAAGCGAAATGTTTTAAATCGTTTGGGCGCAGTGGTTTTTTGTGTGGAGGTTGCTCGTTACCAGTGGATTCTTGTATAGTCATAAAATCTGGCTCTGATTCATCACATGACTCTATATTGTAAAATACTGCAGTGAGTTCTTATTTTGTGAAACACAGAGCCCGTTTATAAAGCCACAGAAATGTGAGTCTTCACTGTGAGTGGCTAGTCGCCTCTGCCTGAGGGGAGCTGTTATTCCTTACAACCTGCCAGGCTGTAATGTGCACGCTAACTCCGCTCTCAGGATTGCACCCTCACTCCTCTCAGGGTCAGTGAACCTGCTCTTGAATCTTAATTTCAGATGTCTTGACAGTTTAAAATACTTCATTTGTTCTCAAACTGTTATCGGAACCTCCGATCCATAACCCCTGCCTTAGTTTCCTGGTAGTTTAAAGGGAATAGGTTTCTTTACCGTTTGGACAAACCAAGGGGAGAAAGAAAACCTAATGTCTACCACGAGGCCAAGGCTAGATCATGTAGATTTCATGGTCCTTCTGTGGGTGGCGGGCAGACATGGGGACTGAACCCCAGGATGCCTCTCTCATCACCATCACTAGCAGGCTGTCTGCATTCTCGGTATGGAGGCCTGCTAGACTACAAAAAGAGATTTAAGAAGGCTAAAACCATCTCAGACCCAAAGATGATCCTGGAGACGTTTTTGGATACTGACAACATTATAAGACTGCCTCGTCCCTTACAGTGATTAATATGTGCAAATAAGTTGAGGGACATTTTGCTTGTAAATAGTATCAGTTTTCAGAAATCCTTTCCTCAAAATGGTGTGAGTGTGTGTGTGTGTGTGTGTGTGTGTGTGTGTGTGTGTGTGTGTGTTCCTGAGAGTGTATTCTGTAAAGAGGAGTTTGAAATCTTTTTATGTAGGACTGTGTGCCATCTAGAAACGTTTTAACAGTAGCTGGTAGAAATGAGTCCTACAGTTCCATGGCAGGAATATGTATTCCATTCTTAACTGAGCACTAAGGTCTTTTTTATGTGCAGAGTACGTTAAGCACTCTACAGTAGATGTTATCCCATGGTAACACAGGCAATGGTTACTTTAGTGAAAATGACTTTATTTGCATACGATCAAAGTGGGGCCATCTGTACCATGCTGGGGAGGGGACAACCAAGCTCTGACCTTCTTCTGACCCTCAGTGCCAGGGTGTGATGGCGAGGTGGCAGCTGAAGGCCATTTTAATGCCAAATGGAACAAACGCGAAAACCTTGGAGACCAGGAGAAGGGCACAGGTACACCGTGGGAGCTGGAGAGAGGACCACGCACAGAACAGAGCTTGTCTGTCAGCTCTCTGCTGGATAGATTTCTTCTGGGAGTTAGGGAATTTCATGTTGATGCATTCCCTAGCTGGATTCTTGGCTTCCCACAGGACTGAGAATTGGCCTTCCTCTAGCATCTGGCCGCAGCTTGCACTCATGGCCTCGCCACTGCCCTGTTTTGCTCACCCCTAGCTGAGAGGGCCTCTCAGGCTGGTAGGTTTTCACTGGCCAAGCAACAAGCTGCAAAATAGCAAAGCTAGCACAGCGCTGATCCTCACGTCTGCATCTGGAGTCCTCTTTAAGACGTGATCTGACTCATTTGGGTCAAATAATAGTTTCCAAGGCGACACTCAAGAGAGAGGAAGTGTGATATTAACCTAACCTAGATACCAAATATTTTTTTTTTCTTCTTTAGAATTTCTCGACAACTCTTGCATAACCTCTTTGAATGGCTTTGGGAGCTCTAGACCTGTGCCTCAAAAGCCACTGCTGCCAGTTGACTGTACAATTAGGTGATTTATCTGAAAATAGTTGCTGCACAGTCTGTTTCCATCAGTATATTGAAGGCAGGATATGCATTTTTGCATCAGAGTGTAGCCATATAAGAAGGGATGTGTAACCCTTCTCAAAGCCTGGATTATCTTTTTTTCCGTTAGGCAAGCTTTTGTGCTATAGATTCAGGACATCAAGAATATCCCCCTGTGTTTATAGACTTGGGGCATGTCGGCATTCTTGATACGTTATCTGCCTCTGACTTGGCTAGCTAGAAGGAGGCAGGAAGAGAGGTCTGGGAGAACTTCCTGTTGTGTTTAAGTCTCGTTAAGGGCTTCCTTGTCTGACCGTCTGTACTCATGGATGAGGGAAAGGGGTCTGGAGAGGCAAGGACCAGTGAAGTCTTGCTGCCTAACCAGAACCAGAATAGTTTGCCTGCCTTTGGGAAGGGCCATGAACTCTATGGTAACCAGCCTTATAGTCCACTCCACGGAGAGAACGCTGGGTTCCCCCACAGTTATACAACAGCAGTAAAGTGCAATGTTTGACTTCTCCGCTCCCAAGTTTTTATCCAGCTTCCTGTCAGAGAGTTCAGAGGTCAGGAGAATGGTGTTTGGTCAACAGAGAGCAAGAGAAGAGGAAAAACACGCTGACACTTTAATCCTGGAAAATGGAGTCAGTGTCCAAGTAATACCATTGGCTACTGTGCAGGAATGATGATGGAGGAAAACCACACCGAATAGCTTTTCCCTGAAATTTGAGGTCAAACCCATCTCACTTCACTGCATTTTTTTGTTTTGTTTTGTTTTTCGAGACAGGGTCTCTCTGTGTTAGCCTTGGCTGTCCTGGACTCCCTTTGTAGACCAGGCTGGCCTCGAACTCACAGTGGTCCGCCTGCCTCTGCCTCCCAAGTGCTGGGATTAAAGGCGTGCGCCACCAAGCCGGCCTTCACTGCATTTTTTAATGGCTAGAAGTATATGATAAGACATGCAGTGATAAGGAATGCTCCCCTTAGAAGGAAACTGTTAAATAAAGCTTAGCAACTGCTTTGTTCTCCCCACCTCCTGCAAGTCAGGGAGGGTTGAATTGCCACACAGCATAAACAGGTGAACTTTCTTAGCAATGGAAATTAACAAAAAGTTCTGACTGTGAATGCGGAAGTGAAAGCCATCGAGGAGCAGTGGGACTTGTTTCAAGGATACTGAGGCCAAAACAGCTGGCCGGCAAGTTTCCCCACAGGAAGATGTTTCATTGTTTCATTCCCATAATGAAACTTTAGCCTAAGGAAGTAGTTCTCCAAGAGTACAAGTCTTTTGTTTGTTTATAATGATGTCATTTCCTCTCTCCTTTTCTTCTTTTAGGTCCTTTTTCTTCCTCCTCCTCCTCCTCCTCCTCCTCCTCCTCTTTACTTTAAAAACAAAACAAACCTCTTTCCTTTTAGCGATTGGATGTTTACTTGGCTAGTGATGTTGGTGGGGGATAGTTAACACCTTTCATGCACTAGGCCTTCAGGGATGCTGGGTGGATGGAGGAGGTTTTATTCTTGGCTGAGAAGGGGAGTGGAACTCCAGGGTCCTGGCTCCCTCAGCCTGAAGATGACAAGGCGGGAAGGAAGGGCTCCTAAGGGGTGCAGGAGATCAGTTGGAAATGCTCCATAGGCAGTTGAGTGTGTGGATCTGACGCTCAGCGGGAAGACTGGGTGGGGCTGGAGGTTGAGAGCTGACGCTTGTCAGCTTGTCATGGAAGAGATGGGAAAGGAAACTCAGAGGAACTGTGGTTTCCCAGGGAGACCACAGAGGCAGCAAAGGAGGCTTAGGGTGCAAAGAGAAGAGAGGACTCAAAAACCCAGCTCTGAAAGGGTCCTGTCCCCCTTCCACCTCTCTTCTCTCCCTCTGCCCTCCCTCCCCATCACCCCCTCCTCCCCAGCATGGAGGCTCTCAGAGGAAGGATAATAGGTCACCAAGAAGAGACTCGATACCCTATGAGCATATACAGGGGGAGGAGGTCCCCCTCAGTCACAGACATAGGGGAGGGAAGCAGGAGGGAGGGAGGAATGTGAGGATACCAGGGATGGGCTAACAACTGAGATGTGTAATATGAATAAATTAATTAAAAAAAAAAAAAAGACAAGAGGCAAGAAGGAAAAACAGAAACAAGCTTGGGCTGCTCCTGAGGCAGGGACAGCGCTGACTCAGAAACAAGACGACAAGGACACACTGGGAGTGGCTTTTCCTCCCCATGGGATGAGAGGTTGCCAGAGAGAGTCTAAACCCCCAATCCGCCACAGAGTCAGCCCCAAGGCATGATGAGTGGGCCTCCTTGGACCACCCTCTCTCCCACAGGATGGGGCTCAGCACTAGGGAAGTGGGTACTGAAAAGGGTGTGGAGTCCTGTGTCTCTCTCTCACTCCCTCCTTTACAAAAAAAAAATCCCAGCCACTTTCCTTAGATTTACTGCATCCTGTGTTTATGATACTATGAACTAAAATATCCCTTCTGTGCACAAACTTTACATCCACTAGTTCATTCTCCTTTCACTGTCATTCTCTGATTTAAAAAAAAAAAAAAAAAAAGCAAAACGGTATTTTGTTTTGTTTTATTTTACCTTTTTTAAAAGACAGGGTCTCTTGTAGCCCAGGCTTGTCTGGAACGTGTTGTGTAGCTGAGGCTGGCCTTGAACTTTTGATCTTCCTCCTTCTATCGTCTAGTGCTGGGATTGCAAGTGTGTAGCAGGCTCTATTCAAGGTATTATTTTTGCACCTGATTTATTTATGGGGAAAGTGAAGGCCATGGAGCTAGTGGCTTAGTGATAGGGATGCTTGCTTTTGGTCTAAGGCACTTTGTTCTGAATCCATGATTCTCTTACACAACTATCTCAAAATAACAGCTATGACTATTGTTATGTAATTTGTGCCTATATTTCAAAATTGGGAAACAGGAGAATCTTGGCAATCACTGTCTTTTGCATTAGAATTTTACAATTCTAGTTTTAATTGCTGAGACATATTCTATCTTTTTTTTTTTTTTTAACCTGTAGAGACTTTACATTCTGCCAGTGATTTATGATCACAGCATCAAAGAAGGAAGCCAGTGAGCCCTGCTTAGTAGCTAGGTGTAGGGACGCATGCATGTGGTCCCCGCACTTGGGAGGCTGAGGCAGGAACGCCACAAGTTTGAGCAGAGGCTAGCCTAGGCTATATAGCAAGTTCAAGGCTAGCTACAGATCAAGATTCTGCCTCAAAATACCAAAGCAAGGGACTGGGGCAATAGCTCATTCAATATTAAAACACATATCAATGCCAGACGAGTGGCGCACACCTTAATCCCAGCACTCCGGAGGCAGAGGCAGGCGGATCACTGTGAGTTCAAGGCCAGCCTGATCTACAAAGTGAGTCCAGGACAGCCAAGGCTACGCAGAGAAACCCTGTCTTGAAAAACCAATCAACCAACCAAACAAACAAAAACACTTATCAAAAAGCGAAGTGTGGTGGTACAAGCCTCTAATTCCATCTCTGGGGAGGCAGAGACTGGGGGATCCCTAGGCCTCAGTGGCCAGCTAACCCAGTCTACTCAGTAAGTCTCAAACCACTAAGAGACCCTGTCTCAAGACTCCTGAGGGACAGTACCTGTGGTTCACCTCTAGCCTCCATGCACACAGACACCCACAGTACCGCCTCCCCTGCCCCCCCAGCAAAACAAAAGCTGTTGGCTGATTCTTCTCAGTCGTGTTGTCTGCCACCCTCCTTAGGACGCCTGCTGCCATCCTTACTGTTAGGATTTGTAGAACCCCGATGGGGCTTTCAGTTAATTTATGAGTCTGGATTACGGCTGTTCAAAAACTTTTGTTTTCTTACAGCTGAATTGTTCACCAGAGAGTAAGTTTGGAGAGAGAAGCAACGCCTTGTGTTTCTAATAGATCAATCTCTTTGTTGCTAAAATGGAGTCCTTCTAATTGGTTCCCATGGAGACTGAAAGGGTTAATGGATTTCCCCACAGTAATCAACACACTGCTTACTTCCTGGAGAATGTGTCTCTGATAACACTGTTAATGAATCTCACACCCAGTCAATAGAATCATACATAGTTATGGAAAGCAGAGTTAACTCTGACTTGGTGAAGAAGAGGAAGACATGCAGTTTGTGATCAAAGGACAACATTTCTAATATTGGAAAGAGTCTTATTTTTTTAAGAGTTATTTATTATTTTGTAGACAGTACTCTGCCTGCATGTATACCCACAGGCCAGAAGAGGGCACCCGATCACATTATAGATGGTCATGTGGTGGCTGGGAATTGAACTCAGGACCTCTGGAGGAGCAGTCAATGCCCTTAACCTCTAAGCCATCTCTCCAGCCCCTGGAAAGAGTCTTAAATCACAGTTTCCCAGGCTCTTCAGTGTACAGAGAGCTCAGCCTGCTTACCTCTGGGGAGTGGATGTGCTGAGGACTAGGGAGAGCTCCTGGGGCAGTGATATCTGGTCTGTTCCGACACAAGCTGATTTCATTTGTGCACTATTGCCACGCAGGCATTAGAAGCTGTCAGACCCACTTTACTGCTCTCTTAGAGGCTCTAGCTAAAGGACAGATGGTAAACAGTGGCCGGAGGCCAGCGAGGACTGCCATCTAGGGCCAGTCTAACTGATTTATCTGCCATTGGAACAGAGAAGGGGCCAGCGCAGGAGAGGTGAGGAACCTGGGTCCTATCTCATAGGGCAGAGTATCGCCCATAATGGTTAGTGAAAGGCTGTTTCACCAACCTGCAAGAGCTCTGAGAATAAAACAGAACTTGAAAATGTGTTTTTAAAATGTTCTCCTGCCCGGGTGTGGTCGCACACGTCTTTAATCCCAGCGCTTGGGAGGCAGAGGCAGGCGGATCGCTATGAGTTCAAGGCCAGCCTGGTCTACAATGCAAGTCCAGGACAGCCAAGGCTACACCGAGTGACTCTATCTAAAACAAACAAACAAAAAAAACAAACACACACACAAAAGTAAATAAATGAAATGTTTTTGTGCATTCCAGCTATAAGCCTATTGTGGAATATATTGATGCCCAGTTTGAGGCGTACTTGCAAGAGGAATTGAAAATCAAACGTTCTCTCTTCAACTACCATGACACCCGGATTCACGCCTGCCTTTACTTCATTGCCCCCACGGGACATTCTCTGAAGTCCTTGGACCTGGTCACCATGAAGAAACTCGACAGCAAGGTACGGGATGCGCTGCGTCCACACTCCTTCGCGCCACCGTTTCTCCAAGGCGCAGGTTGTTTCTATAATGCCTGCGTGTAGCGGGGTCTTGCTGTTGCTCTCTCTCTCTTTTTTTTTTTTTTGGATTACAGAGCCTTAGAGTTTGGCCACATGAGATAAGAGCCTAAAAACTTCTTCTGGATGTTAAGTAAGAGAAGACGAAGCCTTCTTTTCGTAGCACACGAAACTACACTTAGTTCTTTTTTGTTTGTTTGGTTGGTTTTAAAATTTATTTTTATTTTTTTTTGAGACAGGGTTTCTCTATGTTATCTTGGCCATCCTGGACTCACTTTGTAGACCAGGCTGGCCTCAAACTCACAGCAATCCGACTGCCTCTGCTTCCCGAGTGCTGGGATTAAAGGCGTGCGCCACCACACCTGGCTACACTTAGTTCTTCAATGGGGACTGAAGTATAAACGTGCCGTTTATTTGCTCTCCTGGAGCTCTACGAAGTGCTGGCTTTAGTGTGGAGTTTAGAGTAGCATCGGGTTTTAGTGTTTTACCTGCTTGAGGACACTTAGCCTTTTAGATTCCAGAACTATGCATGTCTCCGTGGAAAGTAAAATCTACCTTTCATTTTCAACCCTGGGCCTGCCATGTTTGTGGCCTCTGTTTTCATAGCCTCGAAAGAAGAGGCTGTTCAATGTAATAAAAATCTGATGTCCAGTTTTATGATTAATTCAGTTTTCTGTTCTGAAATGAGACAGAGGGCATCAAGACCCACCACCAGCTAAGCCGCGCCACTGTCTCCTGGACTCTTAACTACCCTTTGTACTCAGTGGAGATTTCTTACTGGATAATCAAAGCCCCTAAGGTGTATTATTGGGTGCATCTCCCCCCAAAAATACTGCTTAAAAGATTCTGTCTTGGCCGGGCGTGGTGGCACACGCCTTTAATCCCAGCACTCAGGAGGCAGAGGCAGGCGGATCTCTGTGAAGTCAAGGCCAGCCTGGTCTACTAAGTGAGTCCAGGACAGCCAAGGCTACACAGAGAAACCCTATCTCCAAAAAACAAAACAAACAACCAAAAAAGATTCTGTCTCTTTAGAGAGCTAACTAACCTGTCCGCAAGGCTCCTTTCTGGACCAACCAGCTCTTTTGGCTTCCAGCATCCACAGGCACAGAGCTTTACAGAAAGACACTCTACTGGCCTTAAATCATTGTATTTAACAATCATGGGATGCTCAATGTCTCTCTGACTACCCTGATCAGTTTGGCCAAGAAGCCATGACTGGGTGTTGTTGTTGGCACCGTCTCAGTCCGGGGTGTACATCCAAGGCAGTCACCAAGCACACCAGAGAGGGCTTTGCCTGTCAGGTTCTGATCAAGCCCTTTCTTGGCTGTCAGGGATGCTCCCCTTGACGGGAGGGAGCCTGAGCCCATGAAGTTTGGGAGAGTGCAAGTGAAGACTTTTTGTCAGCACTGTCTCTTGTTCTGGTTTGTTAGGAGAGTTTCTGATTTGGCCCTTGGAGAAGAAAAGAAAAAAATTCAAACCTGGGTGAAAGCCCAAAAGGCCGTGAACTCCTGAGCTGGGCAGAGAGTGTAGTCTAGATTACAGATACCCACAGTGTTCCACTAAAACCTCTGTGCCTCTGAGGGAGAGGGAGAAAGGTCATCTTAAACGCCTTTAATCCCAGCACTCGGAGGCAGAGGTAGGTGGATCTTTGTGAGTTTGAAGCCAGCCTGGCCTACAGAGTGAATTCCAGATCTACCAGAGTTACCCAGAGAAATCCTGTCTCAATAAAACAAAACAAAACAAAACAACAAACAAAAAACCCAAAAAGAAAGAAAAAAAAGTGGTTTCAAAAGAATTGACACCAGGTTTGAAATTTGTAAAATTAGGTTGTTTTATTATTATTATTATTATTATTATTATTATTATTATTATTATTATTATTATTATTTTAGTTTTTGGCTTAATACTGAACGTCTTCCAGAAATTTTCAGGTCATCAGAAGAAAGGCAATGCCTCATGGCACTGATAATGCCCTGCTTTGACCAGCACTGCATGGCATCCAGAAATCATGCTCCTAGGAGGAGTGGCTGTTTATTCCAAGAGTGGGCTCTCTCCTTTGTTGTCACTGTTTGTCACAGCGTAAAAACACTTCCTTTCACTCTGTAAAGTGGAAGGTGGTACAGGATAGGAAATTACAAATAAACATCAGCGTGGGATGCAAGGAAGTCATCGTTCAGAGGGGGAGCTGAGATGATTCTGTGTCTGAACTTCATATCTGGAAGGAAGTCTGCTGTCAGCATCGCCTGGGTCTCGTGGTGCTGCCCTGCAGCTTGGATTGCATTACCGCATCGGTCTCATTGTCTGGGTCTCTTTCTTGCAGTGGGGTTGTGTGAACATGGACGTGCTTGCTTTGCAGGTAAACATCATTCCAATAATTGCAAAGGCTGACACCATTGCCAAGAACGAGCTGCACAAATTCAAGAGTAAGATCATGAGTGAACTAGTCAGCAACGGGGTGCAGATATATCAGTTCCCCACAGATGAGGAGACGGTGGCCGAGATTAACGCAACGATGAGCGTAAGTCTTCAGTCAAGCGGGGACAGGCGGGAGGCCGTCCAGAAAGCTTGGGTGGTGGCAGCACTGCAGAGGGGCTGGCAAAGGGCCAGCTGTCCTGACTCTGGCGCTGCTGCTGCTGCTGCTGCTGCTGCTGCTGCTGCTGCTGCTGCTGCTGCTGCTGCTGCGAGTCATTGAAATGACCGGTATCTCAGTTTCCCTCACTGTCAAGTGGGAAAGTTAGGCAGGGTTATTTTGGCTTTCTACCCCTCTGATTTCCACCGGGAGTCTTCTAGGAATGTGACACAAGAGCAGGACCTTACACAAAGCAGCTCAAAGAACAAGCGCCCTCCTCTGTCAGAGTTGGCAGAAATACGGCTATTTGCCTCAGAGCTGCCTTCCTCTCCATGCTATCTCACTGTACTTTCCTGAATCTGAAGGTACACCAAAAAGTGAGGGGATGCTATCCACAGCAGAGAGAGGTAGCTATCGGGAGCCGTTTGACTGTTTTCATGACCAGGTCTCCACTTGCCCAAACTGGCTTCAAACTCAAAGTATAGCCAAGTCTGGCTTTCAATTCTTGATCCTCCTGCCTCAGCCTCCTGAGTGCTAGGATTATAAGCATAAATCACCATGCATGGATTATTTACCTATTTTGAGTATATAGGGGTTTTTGTTTTGTTGGTTTTTTTCTTTTTTCCTTTTTTCTTTCTTTCTTTCTTTCTTTCTTTCTTTCTTTCTTTCTTTTTTTTTTTTTCTTGAGACAGGCTTTCCCTGTGTAGCCTTGGCTGTCCTGGACTGAATGTGAAGACCAGGCTGGCTACAGACTCACAAAAATCCACCTGCCTGTGCCTCCCTGAGTGCTGGGGTTATAGGCATGCATCACTATGCCTGGCTGTTCCAAGTTTGTTTGTTTGTTTAGTTGGTTGGTTTTTCGTGACAGGGTCTCTCTGTGTAGCCTTGGTTGTCCTGGACTCACTTTGTAGACCAGGCTGGCCTCGAACTCACAGCAATCTGCCTGCCTCTGCTTCCCGAGTGCTGGGATTAAAGGCGTGAGCCACCACGCCCGGCTTGTTCATTTGTTTGTTTATTTGTTTATTTTTTGTTTGCGCAGTAAGTATTCTGCCTGTATATGTGCCTGCACGCCAGAAGAGGGTACCAGATCTTACTATGGATGGTTGTAAGCCACCATGTGGTTGCTAGGAATTGAACTCAGGACCTTTGGAAGAACAGACAGTGCTCTTAACCTCTGAGCCATCTCTCAGCCATTATAAATATTTTTATTTATTTATTTATTTATTTATTTATTTTTGGTTTTTCGAGACAGTGTTTCTCTGTGTAGCCTTGGCTGTCCTGGACTTGCTTTGTAGACCAGGCTAGCCTCAAACTCACAGTGATCCACCTGCCTCTGCCTCCCGAGTGCTGAAATTAAAGGCGTGCGCCACTACACCTGGCTATATTTTTTAAATTAATCTTTAGTGTACAAAATAATGGTTTTCAAAAGTCATTAGACTTTGCTCATTATCCCCCTACTTGTGGGGCGCCAAGGAAGCCATGAGTGTGTAAGGAGCTATTGATGTCCTGAGGGAATTGTATTGTTTGACACAGGATGGCACTATCAAAGACCAATGCAATGCCTCTGATCCATAGGAATAGCAACGCTGTTCACACACACACACACACACACACACACACACACACACACACACACACATCCCTCACCATGAGGCTCAGAGGGACGGCGAAGCCTTTCTGTAGTCTTAGTGTCAATGTTGACAGTGTGTACAAGTGTGAGTATATACCCAGCGATTGATGAGTTTGTACAAAAACTAGCCACTGCAGCTTCTTCTATGAGGATATCAAGCTCACCTACAGAGATCCTCTCCTGGACAGGCTAGGCCCTCCCCGTGCTGGACATAAGCAGCGGGCAGAGGAGCCAGGCACTGCGTAGTGGTAGGTGTGGTTCTGTCACTGGGCACAGCCTACCTGACCCCGCTTTTCTGTGTGTGTGTCTGTGTGTCTGTCCCTTCTTAATTCTCTTGTTGCCCTAGTTAGAACAAAATGCCATGTTGAACATGGGACCAACTTTGCAGTTTTCTTTCTTCTCTTGCTATAATCTTCTCTTCCTTTTGACCAATTTCTTCCCATTTATAGGGCCCCTGCCACTTTCATGTCACATATACTTATTAATTATTAAATCTAGATGTGGCACTTGACCCTGTCACAGTGAGCGGGGACTTTTTCTAGGTTGCTGTTAGTGAGAATATTTTCTGGAAAGGTCCCTTTCTCCTTACCATCAGGGAGTAAGTATATTTTGCTTTCAGATTTGAGAATTGAGAAAAGAAAGAATGCATTCTCTTTCCTGTAGTGCGGAGATAGATTAGGAAAAAGTTTTAAAGATTTTATTTTTAGCTGAGGGTGCTTGGCATACACCTTTGATGCCAATCTGCTCTGTATAGCAAATACCAGACCAGTCAAGGCTACATAGTCATGCCCTGTCTAAAAACAAAACAATTACTTAAAAAAAATTTTTTTTTCTGAGACAAGGTTTCTTTGTGTAGCCTTGGCTGTCCTGGATTCCCTTTGTAGACCAGGCTGGCCTCAAACTCACAGAGATCTGCCTGCTTCTGCCTCCCAAGTGGTGGGATTAAAGGCATGCGCCACCACGCCTGGCTACTTTTAATTTTGTGTATGGATGTGTATCTATATATGAGTATATGTACACATGAGACCAGAGGCTTTGGATCCGGACTATGGTTATAAGTTGCCTCAAAGAGTAAGTGCTGGGAACAGAACTCTGGTCCTCGGTAAGAGCGCCAAACTCATTCATAACTGCCTGGTCAGAGAACCCTCGACTAGGAAACTCAAATATCTTGTGTATCACCCAAAATGCCCCATGTGCAGCCGGAGCTGTGGATTCTGCCAGATTCTGTGTGGAAGAAGACTTATCCTGAAGACATTCTCCATCTTCTCAACAGTGGGTAGGGAACCAGAAACAATAATTCTCAGAGCAGCTCTGAAGATCTCCTATGTGCTGATAGAAAGTCATTTTTTCTCCCACACTCAGGACGTAGTCATAACTACCAGATAACCCAGTGTGGAAGTTTCCGTTGTCTTGGACACCATACCATTTCTGCTCAAGCTGAGCTTGGGCGCAAGGCTCGAGCCAGTATTTTGGGCTGAAGTGTACTTCTGACTTGACATTTATGTATCTATGGGCCATCTGAAGTAATTCTGGAGCTGGGGGCTCAACTCAGTGGGCAGTCCTCACCTGGCATGTGTGAGGCTTTGGCTCCCTTCTCAGCCCTGCAAAGCCAGGAAGTGAAACAGCCGTATTCAATGGAAATACAGTGAAAGCTGGGCACAGCACAGTTAGAGCTCACCAGTGTGGGGCTTCCGGGCCAGGCCTTTGGAACCCAGTGTGTCCTTCTAATGACCCCCAACCTCAAGTTAGATGTCATATTCATCAGAAACAACTGATCTGCATGATGTCATGAAATTATAGTTAAGAGGCAGATCTATGTATTGGGTATTTCTAATGTGCTTGAGAGTTTTTCAATATGAAGACAGTTACCTATGATAATTTTTCTTAAAATTTCCATTGTCTTCATAAAACTGTTGGTTTTTTGTTTTTTTTTTGCAAGATTTAATTTGACTTCAAAGCTAAATGAAATGCAAACTCCTACCAACGAATAAATTTAATATTTAATGGGAAGACATTTTGCATTGCTTTCATTTTTAACTTGAACTGTGAGTCAGTGAAAAGCAAATGAAATTTAAAAGTGGGCGTCTTGATTCCACAAGCCATATATATTTTAAATGATTCACTTAGGTTTATTTTATCTGCAGTGCCCACAGAGGCCAGAAGAGGGCACTAGATCTTCCAGAACTAGAGTTACAGATGGTTGTGAACCAACACCATGTGGGTGGTGAGAATTGAACCCAGATCCTCTGGCAAAGCAGCCAGTGCTCTTAACCACTGAGCCATCTCTCCTGTCCTCCACAAGCCAAGTTTTAAGTACCCTATGGATACTGTGTCACAGAGTGTCAGCTCTGACAGGTGGCATGTAGCTCAAACTCAAGTTGCTCCCTAAATCTAGTTTGTATTTGACTGAGGAGAGTATGCTTCATGAAGGGCATCCCCCTGTAGTCACCCTCTAGTTACCACCTTTTCTCTTGCCTCTAAGGAAAGAGGCCCCTCCCTGGCTGGGAGAGAGATGGGGTCAGGGCTGTGATCGGAGCTGTGGAAGATGACCATTTATCTCTTCTGTCGCCTGGCAGGTCCATCTCCCATTTGCAGTGGTTGGCAGTACCGAAGAGGTGAAGATTGGCAACAAGATGGCCAAAGCCAGGCAGTACCCCTGGGGTGTGGTGCAGGGTATGTGTTGTCGTGGGACAGGGACTCTCATGTCGGTGCCTGTGATGAAGAAAAGATGGCCACGTTTTCTTCCCCCCCCTGAGTTGTGTGGGAAAATGTCAACATGGGGCATGTGGGAATTTGAGGGGCTGCATGTGTTGGTCATGCCATCCCGTGCCCATCTCCCCCCCCCAC
>OU015756.1:24172564-24201410 GCA_907169655.1 Acomys percivali | reverse complement strand
GGTCCATCCATTGTACTAAATTGAAGCTGAGCTTCCTATAAGATTTTTGTAATAGGTCCAGGTTACCCTCTGCCTTGTGCAAGTCTGATGCATAAATAAAGGTGATAAAGAATTTATTACAAGCTGATGGAGTAATTTTTAAAAAGATTTATTTATTTATTATTATGTATACAGTGCTCTACCTTCATGTACACCTGAAGGCCAGAAGAGGCATCAGATCCCATTATAGATGGTTGTGAGCTACCATGTGGTTGCTGGGAATTGAACTCATGACCTCTGGAAGAACAGTCAAGCCGGGCTGGTGGCGCACACCTTAAATCCCAGCACTTGAGAGGCAGAAGCAAGTGGATCGCTGTGAGTTCGAGGCCAGCCTAGTCTACAAAATGAGCCCAGGACAGCCAAAGCTATCACAGAGAGGCCCTGTCTCGAAAATAAAAAAAAAAAAAAAAAGAACAGTCAGTGCTCTTAACCACTGAGCCATCTCTCCAGGCTCCTGATGGAGTCATTTTAAAGGTCAGCTGTTGATATAATCCTAGGTCTCTGAATAGAGCTCTTAAATTTGAAATCTAAACATTGCTATTAATCTTAGCCAATATTAATGTATCCAACTTGTTTTTGTCTCATAAAGGAAAAAGAACTTCTGAAACCCAAAACACTTGATTATCAGCAGAGAGGGTATAGAGGTAGAAGAATTTATTTTCTGTGAGCCAGTGAGGTTATCAGTTATAGAAATGTGACTCTCCTACCTCACTGTACTGTTCATTATGAGTGTGTGACTGTTACTGTGTTCCCGCACCCGAGTGGACAGACCGGTGTGAATTCTGTGGGTGGCACTACACGGTGCCTGGGGGTTTCCACAGCTGCTATCTAGTCTGTAGTGCGCCCGTGAGGTAAATTTGGTCAGTATTACATAAAGGTGGACTCTACCTGCAGGCTGATATAGAGAGACTGACTGCAGAGAGAAGGGAATGCCTGAAAACACCAGCCACTGTTTCTTTGCAGTCCATAAGGTGGGGGCGGGGGCGGGGGCGTGTCCTTTGTGTTACCAAGGGCGCTGTAGTTGAGTCACGGCATTCAGTATGAAACTCTTGAGTTCCTCAGAAGGGAAGTCCAGGAGTCAAAGTGAAAACAAGACCTCCTTATAACCACTTGAAACTGTGCTGTGGTTTGAGAGGTGTACTGAGGTGCGGTTTCCCACCCCCACCGTTAGAGGGTCTCCTCTCACTGTCTCTTTCCCTTTGGAGGTTAGAGGGGGCTGACTGGCGTGCGGGGGGGGGGCGGGGGGAGGAGCTGGGGGGGGTGTTATCAAGCACTGCTTGTACCTCCAGTGCATTTCTTAAGATCCTTCCAGCTCATCTGCAGTCTTACCCCATGGAGGTAAGTACACTGTGTCTAAAACCCCTGTGAAGGGGCCTAGAGAGCTGTGCCTACCAAGGTCAGTCAGCTGGTGAGGCCACTCTGTGTGGCTGCAATTCCTGTCACTTCACCTATGATACTAGGCCCTGGCTGCGCTGTAGCTGCCCGGTTAGCTTGCAGGCCTTTGGCACAGCGTTGTGCTTTTGGGCGTACTTGTCTCTGTGATTTCAGCATGACTAGGAATAAAGCGTTTTATATGAGCTTTCGTGTGGTAAAGCAGCAGCTATCTCTTTTGGAACTAGGGAGGGAGAGATGGCATGAACTGAACTGTACGACACGGTCTTATGCCCTGTCTTGGGTTTGTGGATTTTTGATAGTCTTCAGGAGACGTACGAAGCAAAAAGGAACGAATTCCTGGGAGAACTGCAGAAGAAGGAGGAGGAGATGAGACAGATGTTTGTCTTGAGAGTGAAGGAGAAGGAGGCGGAACTTAAGGAGGCGGAGAAAGAGGTGAGCTGTCTGTCCTCCAGGAGGCTGCAACTGGCATTATTTTGTCGGTACATTGCAATTAATGAGACTTTGCACTGGTACAAAGCGCATCCCCTTTATCACAAGAGCTGTTTCCAGGTAAGGATTACTGACCAGATTTTGTTTTTGTTTTTGGTTTTTTTTGTTTGTTTGTTTTTTTGTTTTTTGAGACAGGGTTTCTCTGTGTAGCCTTGGCTGTCCTGGACCCGCTTTGTAGACCAGGCTGGCCTCGAACTCACAGCGATCCACCTGCCTCTGCCTCCCGAGTGCTGGGATTAAAGGTGTGCGCCACTACGCCCAGCTGACCAGATATTCTTTTCCCCATTTAGCAGATGGTAAAGTGAGAGACATAGAGTTGAGTGAGTTTTGCAGTCGACAAAGCTAAAACCAGACCGTAGGTCTCTAGCTCTGTTCATGTGGTCTTTTCAGCTTTGAGTTTCCTCAGTTTGTAAGTCTTGTAATGTGAGATTTGAGATTCAGCCAACTAAGAGCTAAACAGTAGAGGCGCTTTGCATTATGATCTCGGCCACACCCCCCACTCAGGCCCACTGCTCCTGTGCCAGAACATTTCCTGTTATGGCGTGCTCCAAGTCTGCCACCCAGGCCAGCCTCACTGTTAATACGGGTTTTACTACAGCACTTCCCTATGGCTCAATACTCTTCAAAAATAATGTTTGCATCTTATTTTGTTTTTTTAAAAGACTAGTGAAGCTTACGTTGGCTGGTCTTCCCAAGGACCGGTCACCAGTTCCCAGTACCCACATGGTGGCTCACAACCATCTGGAACTCCAGTTCCAGAGGAGCCAGTGCCCTCTATGGGTACCAGGCACAGTGATGCCCAGACATACATGGAGGCAAAACACATATGCACATTAAAAGTAAATCGTTTTTAAGAGGCTTGTAAAACTTAGAGGCCATTTACACAACTAAGCACTTAAGATGGTTTTGCTACAGAGAAAGGAAAATCGAGGCATTATTAGCTGACCTTAACCAAGTGGATGATGAGACAAAATTCAGAGTTTGGTGACATGCCACCCTCTTCTGGTTTTGTTTCTGACTGGTGGTGTTGTTTGGTTCTGAAAATGAAACCAGAGCATCATTCTTGTATGGTTGGCATTCTACCACTGAGTGGTGCCCGTGACTGTGATCTTTTTTTGGCCAAAAGCTGAAAGTTCTTCATCTTATTATTTAAACAGTTAGTATGTATATAGCTAAATCATATATGTGTGCAAATGTATAGAAAGAGAGGGAATAACATATATGTATGAACACTGTTATCTAAGGCCCAGGAACAAGAACCACTTTTGTCACAAGGGTGACTCTCTTATTAGGATCATGGTTAATTTTTTACCTTCTCTGTGCTTAAAAAAAGATTACATTATTTAAAATATATGTGTATGTATGTGTGCACGGGTAGGTCAGAAGACAACTTGCGGAAATTGGTTTTCTCCTACCATGTCGATTCCAGAGATTAAACTCAGTCAGGCTTGGCAGCAAAGCACCGTTACCCGCTAAGCCACCTTGCCGATCATCTTTGTGCTTTGAAAACTGATGGATCGCCGCGCGTGGTGGCACACGCCTTTAATCCCAGCACTCGGGAGGCAGAGGCAGGTGGATCACTGTGAGTTCGAGGCTAGCCTGGTGTACATAGAGAGTCCAGAACATCCAAGGCTACACACAGAGAAACCCTGTCTCGAAAAACCAAAAATAAAATAAAATAAAACAACAACAGCAACAAAAACATTCAGCTATATGAGCCTATGGGGGCCATTGCTCTTTCAAAGCAGCACAAGGCAAGAGCGGCCATGGGCTGCTCATTCTGAGTTTGCATAGGCGCATGCAGGCCACGCCACTCAGATCTCTATTCCTTTATCCCTCTCAGCTTCACGAGAAGTTTGACCTCCTGAAGCGGACACACCAAGAGGAGAAGAAAAAGGTGGAGGACAAGAAGAAGGAGCTTGAAGAGGAGGTGAACAACTTCCAGAAGAGGAAGGCGGCGGCACAGCTCCTGCAATCCCAGGCCCAGCAGTCGGGGGCCCAGCAAACCAAGAAGGACAAGAAAAAGTAAGCCGGTGTCGCCCGCCTCCTGGGGACCGCTAACAGTCCCTGCCTTCTGCATGTCTACCTTTCCTACTCACAGACTGGGAACTGGTCTGTCGCCAGAAAAAATGAAAAGCAAGTATTTCTCTCTACAGTGCGGGGAAGAAGACAGAGGTTTTAGAGGTTTTTTGTTTCTTTTTTTTTTTAAGGGTACAAAGGATTAACTTATAGCCGTCACTATGGTGACTGCAGGCACTCAGGCCCAGAGTAGCCTGTGAGCTTCCCGTAGCTTCTGTAGCAGCGCTAGGAGGCTCAAAGACAGGCAGTTTTCTCTTAGTGCCTCTGGAGGCTTTCTCATGACTCTTGGTAAAAAGAGCATTCTAAAATTGGCACTGTCCGTGTGGGCTCTCTGCTCTGTTAGACTGTGTGGCAAGCCAGCTACTGAATTTTTATATTCCTAACTGCAGCTAGTGGGTGCTAGTTTTTCTGGAGGATTATCGTATTGTGAAATTCAACCAAAATGTTCTCCCTCCCCCCCCCCCCCCCAACCCTGCTCCATTTAGCAGAATCCTGTCAGCCCAGCATCCCACACAGAGCAGTTTCCATACAGCCTTGATTTCAGGTGCCAAAGGGCCAGGGGCCGCTCTTGAGTCATCCATCACCTCCTGTGGCATCCCAGTAGCGGCACTCGGAAACTAGAGGCAAGGTGTACTTCTTTGAAATTCTGTGATTTGTAGCTATCCATCGAGTCACCTTAAAGAGCAGAGGGGGCAGTGTTGTGACAGGAGCTGTGGGTTTGATGAGGAAGCACTTGGAGAACTTTTCCATGGCCCCATAGCAAGCCCTGGTGTGCCACCGTCCTTCCCAGAACCCGCTGAGCTAGTGTAGCTGCACGGGCAAGGGGCCTACTTTCGGGTTCTGGTTCTTAGATGCTAAGGTGCCGGGAGCAAAGCTGGCAGCTAAGTTACAACAAAAAATGGTGGGACTGATGCAAGCAAGGAATTTCCTTCTTTGAAAAAAAATGGAGCCCTTAGGATTGAGTCTCTGAGCAATCCTGATTGAGACTGTCTGAGAGAGGGCAAGCCAGCCCAGCGCTATTGCCACTCGGTCCTGGCTCGAGTGCAGTGGGCTTGCCCCGAATGAACTGTTGCCTTTGCACTATATGGCGACATTGAAAGACTAGTAAATGATGCTCTACACATGTTGCTTCTTCTGCAAGCTCTGAGGCTACCGTAGGGCATGCCCAGAGAAAAGAGGAACAGGAAACTGGTCCAAGCAGTAACAGAAATGATCCGTGTAGATAGCGAATGGCTTTAACTGAGGTGGGTATAGACCCAGGTCATCAAGGGAGTGCAGCCGCCCACTCTCTGGCTAGAGTGGGTTAAGTCCGAGAGAAACCACTGCCCCAATGGGCTAGTTCAATACAACTCTTTCTTGCTCTGTGTTAGAAAGCTTCTAACAATGATAGTGGCGCCCCATATGGTAAGCCGAAGTCAAAGCCATTCAGCACTGAACTCTGATCCAAATCCTTTATCTGGGGGAAAAAAAAAACACAGAAGTGTTGTATGCACTTGTGTACGCGTATGTTTGTCTGTGTGCATACATGAGAGGGGGCGGACTGCTGACTCCCAGCTTAGGAAGCCCAAAGGGTAGGCTTTCTTACCCTGAAGCACTAAAGTGTAGGTAGAGGTACAAGTCTTAGACTAAAAAACGTTTATAAAAGACCAGCAATGTTAAAAGAATATTTCATGTATACTGGATGTGCCTTTTAGCAATAAAAGTTGCAAGTGATGGTTATTGTACCTCCATTAGACCCCTCCATTCAGTAGTGCTGGGACACACTAGCCTGTTTCCTTCCCACTCTAGTCTTTACCAATGTACAGTGCTTTTATAGTTTACATGACTGTGTTACAATCTATTTTAGCTTTATTTATATATTCTCGTTCATTATTGATGGTGTTACACTTGGGTCACAATAGTCACCAGGTTCAGTGACTGACAGTGGCACATATGTTTTTGTGTCACTTCTTGCTTCTTACCCTTTTCCATACTTAACGCTTTACATAATGAAAACAAAGGCTGGTTGGAGGGCTGAGTTATTTTTTTTTTAAAAAAAGAAAAAGTCAAAAAAAAAGAAATAAGAAACTTGGCCCTCTTATTATCAGCGGCAGTGGAAGGTTTTGGCCAGAGAGGACCACAGAAAGACAGTTACCAGGGCAACCAGATCAGCGCTTTGAACAGAGAGAGAGGAGGGTTGTTCATCCTGGTCATGGCTGCAGCAGGTGCAAGTGTTACCCCAAGCCTCTTAAGAGCTGCCTGTGCTGAGCAGAAAGCTTCAAAGGGGTGCTCTTCATCCGCAGTGCGCCCTACTGCCTGTCTTAATTCACTTTCTAATAGTTTTAAACTCCTTTTCCCTATTCTAACAACTCACTCCTTTTTAAAACATAGGTAAGGCTTTATACCTCTCCTTGACCTGTAAGTGGCATGAGAGTATGTAACATTTCCTAAGGTTACAAAAGTAGAATTAGCCCTGGCACTGCCATTAGCTGGACCCCACCTTCTCTCATCCCTGGCCACCAAGCCACTTTCCTCGTTTGGGGCTGCACTACTGTGGTAGGTAGGACTGCCTGAGGGTAAGTTTTCTAGTGGACAGTGGCCCTCTCTCTCCTGAAAACGATTTACAGAGTTGCCAGGAAGCATTTGCTGGGTTGCATCTGACCCCAAAGAAACCTTCCAGTGCCATTGTGGTAAACCGGCACCCAATGACTGCACTTTATACTGCTATCTACTCACCCCCCCCCCCCCCCTTTTTTTTTAAACAATTTTTTAATTGGTTTGGTTTTGCTAAGTAATAAGGTTGCATGTTTTGGAGTTACCTAAAATTAAGCTGTGCAGAGCTCAGGTTTGGCATTGCTTTGGTCATAAGATGGGGAAAACCTGTGGCATTGCTGTAGCTCTAACTATGTTCCTTTTCAGCCCTGCCCAGCCAGGCCAGTAGCATGTCCTCCATCCACTGTATTCCAGTCTGCAAGCTGCTTTAGATCTCTTCTCCAAGTCATCTATACGAGACACCTATTATATGTTTATTCTCTGACTCCTCCCACAGCCCGGAAGCAGAAGATGAGGTTTCTGCTCAGTCCCAGTGTGATCTCCGCTCCTCACAGACACTAGTTTTGTGTTACTTGAGGAAACAAACTAGACAGTGGCTCCTTCCACTGGACCATACCTTGATTTCAAGAAGTCACCCGTGAATATAAATTCCATGCAAAAGGGAACTGTTGTTCAGTGTTCACGGTCCGCTTTTGCTTTTCCCGTAGAATAGCCTACTTGGATTTCTGCTGTTTAATTTCTGTCAGTCCCATAATCATTGCATGAGCGTTCGCCATCACTGAGTGCTGGTGCTGTCGCTCCTGATTTTTCCTTTCAGTTAATTTGTTATCATTTCTAACTTTTTTGTTTTGTTTTGTTTTTTAACTTGCAGTGCAAGCTTCGCATAAAGGCCTGGCAAGCCAAGGACGCTCCCGCATTCACCTGCTTTTGCAGTAATAGTGTACCTCTGTCATCTGTGTCCTGTTTGGTTTTGTTGTTTCACACCCCCTGCCCCCCCCAAATACCAGTAGCTCTTAGCTCATCTTTGCTGAATGTTGTCAGGTGGTGGAAAAACCATAGACCAAGGGGATAACAGCAGACGCTCGTGTGGCTGACGTTGTTCTGGAAAGTCAATGATTTGCCTTGTATACCTGTTCCAAGTGGCAGCAGGAGGCGTGGCTGTCACTTGTATGTCGCTTTGGACCAAGGAAAGTGGGGTGTAAAATGCTCCCTGTACGTCTGACGTGAAAACAGCGCCGCCTCAGCGGCTGAACTAGAACCCTGGGTAGCCATGACAACAGCTTGCCTTTTCTTGGTTATGCGTCTCATGCCTGCACAGCCCCTGAATCCATTGTCTCTTCTTCACACTTTGCCACACACCAAAGGTGGACGGGAAAGGAGGCAGAGAGGTGAGCGGGCATCATAGATAGCCTTTTGCCTGTGTGATTTTTTTGTTTTTTGTTTTTTGTTTTTTTCATTTAACCACTCAGTTATTTGGCCCAAACCTGTGGTCTTGCTTACACTGCCTTAGGGAAGGAGTCTACATCTGAATGCCCACTTCAGAGCCTGGCCAAAGCTGCTGTGGACCAGCATAAAAAACGTGTTTGTGTTCACATCCACCAGGGTCTCCCTGCCTGGCACTGTAAGGTGTTGCTTAGCTAGGATACCTTCTGTTAAGAATGCTGGATTCCCACATACAGGGAGGGGGTACTCCCCGCCTGTACCCTCCAGCCCCTCCCCACACACCTGCATTTGCTTTTAAGCTGGCTGCGGGGAGGCCTGGAGGCAGATTCCAGGGTACGGCTGCTTGTAATAGAAATTTGAATGAACCATAATGAGAAAAGTGCCACAGCTTCAACTAGAAAACTGGCTGTACATTGTACTGCCTATAGCACGAATCTGAAACGATGACCTCAGTTTAAGGTAGGGTGGCAGTGAACACAGTGCGGCCATTACTCAAAGTAGAGACAGACAAGGCTGAGGCCGGCTTCAGTTCCTGCTCCCTGCTGACGCTGAGGTTCAGTTGCCCCTAAGGAATTGTCCTCACTTGTCCCCTCACTGTGACTGGTTCCTCCTGCTCTATCTCTGAGGCCATCGGTTGTGCCACTTCACCCTGGATCAGGACATGCCCTGCCTACTTGCTGTGTAAGAAGGGGAAAGGGCACATTGTCTATCGCGTCCTTTTTTTTTCCCCCTTCTGGTGCTCATCCTGTCATCTGCTTGGCTGCCCGCTTCTAACCAGATCCCCAGCTTTCCCCTCTGTCATAACGGTTCTCACGAACCCAGTCTTTTATGCTTTTGCATTTCCCTAATGTCACCAGCTACACACAAATGGGATAAAACATGCTGCCTTTCCCCTGTGACACACACTTAAAAAAAAAAAAAAAAAAGTCCAGCCAGTTGCTATCTGATCCCAGGCAGGTTTTTTTTCTCTTATCTTTTTCTTTATCTCCTGGTCATAAGAAAGCAGACAGAGCCCTTTCATAAACTGGCTTAAGCTTCCTTAAGCAAAGTATGGACATTAGCTTCACTGGGGTGCAAACCAGGGTGGCCCAGAAGCCACAGAGCAGCCGCAGCAGCCGTCTTCACTGATGGAGGAGGAGCTCCTATGTAGGCACTGGCTTTGCTCCTGTCTTCACAGCTAGCTGTGGAGCGACAGGTACTAATGGCATGTGGGCTAACTGTGGCTGCCTTTGCTTCCTCACCGGGCACCACACAAGAGCTTGAGCATTTGTGTTGTACGCTTGTGTGTGAGCCACGGCTTGTGCGAGCGTTTTTTGTGCCTTGTAATAGAAAGTACCCCTTTGCATTCAATTTCTTGCATCCCTAAAAGCTTTTTAAGATGAGATTTAAAAAAAAAAAATCCAATTAACTTCTTGATGTGAAGATTATTGACTTGAGATTTTTTTTTTTTTTTTTTGCATTACTTTTTTTTTCACAGTCAAACAAATTCTATGGAGAGTCAGGGAATAAAAAGCTAAGAGAATCCTAAAAAAGTTTTTTTTTTTTTTAAAAGTATTGTTTCTGAAATTATTTCCTCCCGCTGCTCCCAAGCCTCCCGTAGCTTGTTACTGCGTGCTCTTTCCTTTCCGTATCTATGCCTTTCTTCACAGTAGTCCCTGGCTCTGCACGGAATAAGCGATACTCTCCAATGTAATTGGACGTGCTTTCGCCTTTGCATGTAAGTACGGGAGCAAGAACTCTGAGACCTTTCTGTTTCCGACGAGGGAAAACAAATGGCCCAGAGGAGTTTTTCTTTTAGAAGGTGTCCCGGGGTTAACAGTCTTGAGTAGTTGCTTTTTTTCTTTTTTCTTTCTTTCTTTCTTTTTTTGTTTTTTAACCTAAACGCATCAATCCCAGCCATGTTTTATCTTTTGCCCCACAATGTATGCTTCCTCTTAATGTCAGAGGGAGTGGGGAATGATTGGTGATTGCAGCCATTGCTCTGTGTAACATCGTGCAGGTCATGTAGTGGGCCTTTGAATGTGACACGGGATAAAGCTGGGAGAGAAAACCCCACCGTCCACTGGACACAAATCCAGAAAATGACGCCTCTGCCAGGCTGCCTGTCTGGTCCCTTACGTGTGATAATCTTAGGCTGGTGGTCTCTCCTTTGTACTAAATGCCCAGTGGCCATTCTTTTTATTTTTTGTTGGACAGCTTTGGCTGGCCTCTTTCTCTGTATCTCGGGCCCCAAGCACAATGAGCATCTTTTGCTCCATCTGGACTGTACTTGCGTGACTGTCATACGAGCCGCGGGGGGATGAGGGAATGGCCAGCATTCGAGCTGAGTGCCAGCTCAGGACTGTTTTCCCAGGATGGGCATCTCTCAGCCAGGGGACCTCTTCTCCCTGCTGTTGGGCGTGGGTTTCTTGTTCTCTTCCCTCACTTTGCCACTCACCAGCAGCACCTCCTGCTTCCTCTCCTTCCTGTGCGCCTCTAATGGACGGACTGGCTGCCTCACGTTCCTGACACACCCCTAAGCGTTCTGCAGAGTCAGTGTTCAGGCGTCCCCCACCCGCATCATACTGTCTCTGTGTGGTCCTACCAGAACCATCCATTTGAACCCCTTGGCTTTGCCGTTCACAAGTGTCTGGAGTTGCCAGGTATCTGTTTGCAAATGTCCTGTTTCTATCACCAGGACATTTATTGTGGAGTCGTTAGATGAATTGTGACCTACAGAGTCTAGTTTGTATGTAGGTATGAAGGGAATTTTTTTTAATAAATTGAAAATTAAGCTGTGAGCAGCATTAGAACTGTCTATTTCTTGATCATAAAATATGCTGATAATGCCTTAAACTGTAGTTGCAGAACTGTCTCTTTTTTTCCTGTTTGAGGATAACCAATGTTTTCTAAACTGTTGTGTAATCTCAGTGTTAATGCAGATTGTCATATATGTAAGCTGCATGTTAGACCCTTGTCTTTTTTTAAGAACTAAAATAACTGTATTGATGTGAAGAATATTGTTCCTACAGTACGGAAGTGCTGGCTCAGCTGCGCACTGAGTAACCTGGTGTCTGTTAACGTAGTGTGGTGACAGGTGACCTATGCATATATCACTAGTGCCAAGACTTAAAGGGGGGGAAATATATTTTTACCCAACCGTTGTTCTGTGTGTGCCCATTTGTGAGTTCTTTCCAGTCCCTGCCTGACATGCCTATGTACACACACATGTGCTTGTTAACGTCACATAATGAAATGGGGATGGCTGCTGTCTCCTGCTTCCTTGCCTTGTGTGGTGGACTTCACTGCTGCTGTCCGGATGGCCCAGCGTCTCCAAGACACTTGCCCTGTGGCGTACCGTAGCTCACAGGTTCCTCACCACACTCGGCCTCCTGTCCCTGCCTACCCAGTGCATCCATGACTCAGTGTCCAGCAGAGGCATCCTCCCCCTCCCTTGGCCTGCAGGCGCCCACATTGCTACCCCACCCCATCCCACCCCACCCCAACCATGGCGACACTGGCTCTTTCGTTGACACACTGCTGCTTTCACAGCTGGTTGTAGAGAAGCACTCTTTTTTTTTTTTTTGGCTTTAAGAATCAATTTGAATCTGAACCTTTCTTTTTTCTCTTCTATAGCTTCTTCTTTATGTAGCCATCCTGTTGCCAAGCCCTACTCTCTTAATGGACAGCATTAGAAGAGCAGGAGCTGTCTGTCCACACGAGTTGGGGAAGAGTTACCTCATTTCCACCATCGCCTCCCGTTCTTTAAAGTCTGGGTCAAATATTGCACTGCTGTTTGTGTCTGTCAATGTCTGTTTACAAGCCACCACCCTCGGTGGCTACCGAAGTGACTTCAACTACCAAAACCAGTAACAGTCATATTAACTAATTAAAAGAGTGAAATAGAACACTTAGGCCCAAACCCCGGGGACTTGGGCTGGAATCCTCTTGCTTAGCTGCCATTTTCTCAAATATCCTAATCTAAGACCTACGGGCCGAAGAGAGCATGGGCCTCCTCTTGAGGTTGTCATCACCTTTGTGGCAAACATAGCACATGGTACCCCTTGGTCTCCATCCTATGGGCAACTCTCACCAGCCCCAGCAGGATCCTCAGCCGTCAGCAGGTCCTCAGAGTGGAGCAACCTGTGCTGCCTTCTGCTAGTTTTGTGGGTTGTTTTGGTTTGGGGTTTTAAAAAAAATTTGCTATTGCATGCGCAGAGGTGGCTGCAGTTCTTCCTCTGGAACGTCCTATTGATACGGTGTTTTTATTTTTCAGCTGACCATCTGCCTCTTGAGAGAAAGAAGTGGGCATCCTACCTTTAAAGTCAGGAGCCATTTTTCCACTTGACTCTGTTACCTGCATCCCTTCCATTAACTTGTTTGGGGAGGGGGTTCTGCTTGTTTTGGGGGTGGGGGACTCCCAACTAGCCAGTCCTGCTTTTTTGTATTTGTCATTCAAACTTACTTTTGGTATCAAATTATGCCAGTGCTAAGCTCACTACAAGGGGAAATTCTGTTTAATATGTTCTGTTCTTAGATGCAATTTTAAAATGCTCCATTTTGTTACTCAAGTTTTGATCTACAAGTCTTAATTATATTTGAATTGTGCCAGTGTTGGGTAAATGACTTTTCTGCCTCTGGGGCTCAATTTATATTTAAAGATATCTTAAAATACTTTCTGGCCCATCCCTGCCTTTATATTTGTTGTGGAGCTCTGCTTTGCCTTCCGCTCAGGGCTCCTCCTCTCCCCCCCCCAGCCGCCCCTTCTTTTTTAAACCATGGAATGAACACTAAATGTGCACATAGCCCCTCTCAGGAAGCTGCATTGGTCACAAAGGCTCAGTTCCTGTCTTCTCCGAGGGACTCCCATGGCTTTCTTCACAGTGTCTGCAAAAAGGCCTGCCAGGCATGTGTTTACACAAGACCGCTTACAACCCACCCACATCTAGAAACACCTGTGCCAGTTGAGCGAGCTTGTGATTTCCCATGCTAACCTGTCTGTGCCGAGTCAAGCTCGGGGCTAGAACACTTAAATCATGGTCACCTCTCAGACACAGTCGGAGAACAACTTCCAGACTCCTGTCTGTTTAATTGAACTACCCGAATTCCTGTCTGTAAAGAATGGTTGACGTTACCTTCCACATTCCCTGCTTGTCTATAGGTTTGCTTGTTTGCATCTTAAAATATTTCCATCTCCATAGGAGGTAGCTCATGCCGCTGGCGTCAGGATCCTTTTGAGCGGTCCCTTCTGTGAGAAGGGTACAGTGCTTCTGTGGGCCAGTGAAGACACACTAGTCCTTTGCCACTCATTCCTGGGAAGAAGTCCCTTAGAGCAACTGGATGAATTTGTTGGCAAGCAGCTTGTGTTCCTAGAAAGTATTTCTAAATGTAAGTAAAGTTAGTCTTACTGGAGCTAGGAAGTGACCCAAACATTTTTCACAGTATACGGTGCAGACATTAAGTGCTGTGACTAATGGAAGGGATGTGGGTACCAACTCTGATGCCAGAATATAGCTTTGCTACGTTAAACATGAGGCCATGTTGAAACCACTATGTATGATTCACTTTATTCTTCACTTCTTATCATTTTAATATCAACTTTATACCATTGTTCATTTGTTTTAAAAAGCATTCTGTTTCATAGTTTGAGCAATGTTTAAAAATCCAGCCAGATAGCAGGGTTTTTGCCTAAGAAGAGTGTGTAGTCTCATTGTTCTTCCCTTCGTTCTTAAGACCCTAGGTGAGAAGTGGGTGGAGACATCATCATGGGATCAGGAAGTTCCAGGCAGACTAGCTTCCATTCATTGGCCATAGGGAACCTGGTTGCTGGCATCACTAGCCAAGTATCTTGTAGTCTGTCTCCTAAGACTGACTGCCATTGGCCTGGCATTTTGCTTCACGTGGTTACTTTTCTCAAATGTTGACAAAGCTGCAGGTCCTTGGATCCTCCTGTGAAATTATGCTGAGGACAATTACTGGCAATTATAAATGCACGGGCTTCTTGTCCTAAACTGTGGGAAAGAAAAGCAGGGAGTTGAGCCACTAGAGCCAACTTCTGCTGGCAACAGCCTTTTTATTTTTCACTCAAACTTAAAAAAATTACGCAGTTTCTAATTCTTGCTTATCCAGGTGTATGTAGTGTGGCTGTTCTACTTGAGACCAGCACAGTCCATTAGGACAGAGAAATGTCCTGAATTAGTGAGCTGAGCTGGAGTGTTTCAAAAAGAAAGGAAAAAAAGCCCATATCTCATCTCATTATGTTTGACCAAACATTTCACCATCAATGGTACCCATCGTAAGAAACTTTCTTTTGAGTTGTTTTTGTTTATGATTGACACAGGCTTCAGGGCAAACATTTCTGGACGTCTAAGAAATACCAAACTACAACTACATTTAATGACCTACACAAAGCCCTTTGCTTTGCAGATAGCCATCTTTCTGCCGTGGATGACAGGGCACCGTGGCTGCTTCTAAGGTCCATGTGCTTGACTGCCTATGGTGACACATAGTCTGTTCTCATCAGTCACTAGCAAGCAGCTGCCAGACCAGACTAGGGGAAGGGAGGAATGTATGTTCATTTGAGAAGGTTGTGAGCCTAAATGCCCAGGCCCCCTCCTCCAGCCTCACCATTGTGTAGACTGGCAACTCTTAAGTGCAATCTTATGGATGTGGGCAGAACACGAGATGCAAAATATCCATGTTTGCCCCACTGTTGGTGGTGCCTTTCAGTCTACTGTGGAAAGTGAAGATTGGGGCCCCCAAACGTGTGGAGCAGAAGCTGTCACCATGAGCTTGTCCCTTTCCCACAAATCACAACTTAGTGTATTGAGTGGGGTGGAGTAACATTCCAAAAAAAAAAAGCTGGATTCAGCAGAGTAGCAGGAGCAGCTCTCATAGCTGTATTTACTCTCCAACCCCTCACCCCCACCCCATTCTAATACTTTACTCAGTGCCATGTGAGCAGCCACACACTTCCTTGTACTTACCCACACTGTTCTTGAGCACAAGTGTGGAGCAAAGGAAAGTGGAATGCCATGTCCCTTACTCTTCTATCAAAGATAAATCTTACTCTGAAAAGCAACAAGGCTCCATCCTGCCTCCAGCACATTTCACGGCTGTTTGCGAACATTGGTTTTTCATTCGGGAATGGCCCACTGTTAACAAAGTAAGCTGTTGCCACTGAAGAGCAGCAAGTTGACTGTGCATAGAGGCGTTAGTGCTTTCTCTTCTGCTCAGCTACATGGAACACAGTAAGCTGAACTATTTTGGTATTTGATGGGCTGTGAAGGTTATAATGAGTCAAGGGAAGGGTGTTCTGTTTACCCTTAACCCAAAAGCTTCCATAGCAGATAAAACATTCTCGGTTACCTCTGATACCTTCTCAAAGAAAGAATAACAGTTGGTCAAGCAGGGGTTTTTAATATCTACCCTACTCCTGCATCTTACACATTAGTATACCCCAAACCCAGGGAAACAAATCTAGCAGGAATAGAAATTTCCCCGTCTAGTTCCTTAAGGACAGTTATGTGTCATCTCTCATGTCTCAATGGTTGGTTAAATCCAACTCAAACCAGTAACAGCAAGGTTCTGGGATCTGGCCACCTTCACACCTTTTCAGTCTATTTCTAGTCTCCTCTGTGGGACTACACATGGTTCACTCGGCAGGACGCTGGATGACAAGTGGTTCTGGGTTTTTTGTTTGCCTGAGACTTAGTATGCAGCCATCTATGTGCCCCTTGCTAATTTCCCCAGTCTCACAAGCCCACACCATGTACGCCCTAAGCCATGTACAACTGAAACCACAAGGCCAGTGAGGTGGCTCAGTGAGTGTTCTGGCAGATCTGAGCACTAGCTTGGGACCCCAATGCTCTAAGTTGTCCTTTGACCTGCTAACCAGGTCATTTGCTTAGTACCACAGTCAGCACAAAAAACTCAATTTCTCCACAATGTTAAGGTTCCTTTCCTGGGAGCACCACCTGGTGGCCAGAACTCAAGCATTATTTAATAACGGGTAGATCTCATCAGCATAGCTTAAAGGTTCAAGAATCTGGGGACTTTTAGGGGTAGTAGTCCTGTTAGAACTTCCGCTCAGAGAAAGGTGAAGATCTAAGATGACTTGGAAGATAAACTTCATTCAGAAAACATCCCCCAACCCTCAAATTTGTTATGATCTGAGGATATTTACCCCCCACGACTGAGACCATTCAGCACAGTAACTGCCCTTTCCCCTGGAGAACATGTTGGAGGAGCACCAACAGCTTAACCACGTTTCCTCAAGGGAGAAGGCCATCACATTGCTTTGGGCAGTGATGCTCAAGGACAGCCTGTTTCACTTCAGGATCTTGAGCAAAGCAGACATGAGAAGAAGAGCACAGAGAGCAGTCACTGCAGTACTCCTGGGCGGGCAAGCAGGAGAGTGGTTCTCACCAGTGTCCCTCAGAGCCAATGGTGTTGTCAGGAACACTCACAAAACTTGTATCTGACCTTTCACGGCAAATGGTCCACGCAGTCCCAGCTCCCCTTTTGTAGAGAAAGCATTTGGTTTTCCAACAGCCACTGTTCCCAGCCTCAAGAAGACACAGTAAATAGCATCTCGTTGCACTTGCAAATACGTCACGGTCCTCTGCTATTTCTGTGGATTAGTTTCCTTGCCCATCCTTCCACTTTTCTGGAGGGCTCAAGGACAGCGCATCTTTTCACCACCAGGAGGCAACAATTTTAACACACAGCCCTCAAGCATCCCAGCTGTGGTAGTTTGCTAAGCAATGCCTCAGGAATTAAGAGAGCAGCAGGAACATTCTTAACACAGGGCTACCTTTGCTGTTTCAGTCTGGGGCTGAAGATTTGAAGAGCGGGTTTTGGAGAATGGCAGAGAGAGGGCTCTAGATAGTTACTAGGTTTTGCTGAAAGGAGAGCAGCTCAAATTCAGCGCCCCATGAAAACAATACTCCAAACTCACTGTCCTGGTTTTTAATTAAAAAAAAAAAAATGGATACAGGTGTATTGCTTGCATGTATTTATATGCCCAGAGAAGCCAGAAGAGGTACTGGGTTCCCTGGAACTGGAGTTATGGTTGTGAGCCACCATGTGGGTGTTGGGATTTGAACCTAGGTTATCTGCAAGGTAAGTGCTGTAAACTAAACCACTGAGCCACTTCTTCAGCCCCACTGTTTTGTTTTGAATTTTATAGTCACTTTACATCCTGATCTTAGCCCTATCCTCTCCTCAGAAAAAAGGACCCCTGGCCCCTCACCAACCTACCCAGCACGTCAAGTCGCACCAGGACTCTGTTTATCCTAATCCACTGAGGCCAGGCAAGGCAGCTCCACTAGGGGGAAGTGATAAAAAACAGGCAACAACCCATGTCACAGCAGCCAGTTCAACTTACTAGGGGACCCACATGAAGATCAAACTGCCCGTTGGTTACGGGTTATGTGCGTATGGGGCTCTACTGGTCTTTAAGGTCTCACTATTGCCTGGGCTGCCCAGACTACAGCAGTACTCTAGTCTCAGCCACTTAAGCAGTAAGGACCACACATGCAGCAGTTTACTGTCAGCATTAGGAAACCTGAAGATCAGTAGCTAAAGTCCTATTTCCTCCCACTTCTGCAGTTGCAGCTTCTGGATTATAGATTAGTTATGCAGACTCCAGCTTTATACCCATCTAAGTGTGTGGAAGGGAGGTCCCATTCATATCATACACTTTATGAACATATGGAACTGTGTCCTGTGATTCAGCAGAGAAAGCTGAAAATCCATTTGTGTGATTTTATACAAATATGCACCTGTGTGAGACCAATCCCTTACACACAAAACCATTTTTTCATGTCTCTGAACTGCCATCCTTACACATGTAACGCTCCCCCCACCTGGTTTTTGAAGGTCATTTAAAAAGAAAAGCAGTTAAAAGTCTTCCACAACTTTCTAGAAAGTCAGATGTTGACCTGAGACCTGCTCTGCTAAAAATGGCACACTAAAGGTAAGCTTGGGCCTGCCCTCATAGCAATCCATTGAGCAGCTGCTGACTGCAGGTCTGTAACCCACCAGCAAGAAAACACCATGAATGTGTCCAGTCAACCCCTTTCGCCTTTTACAGTTTGGTCAAGAAAGCTTATTTTTTAGGCTTCTTACTGTTTTTCCTTAATTGAAAACAAAGTGCCCAGGAAGTCAGGAAATGTACCTTCTCATAAACAGAACAAACCTACAGAAACGTTACGGACAACATTTTATTGCTACCAGAAGCATTATCAGCAGCACATGGTTCTATGACTGCAGTGCCATCTTCAGACTGCAAAGGGAGCGCAGGGTACAGAAGTCACTCAGGGAAAAACAAAGGGCTAAACTCATTATCAAGAAAATCCCAATAGCTTAATATAAAACTAGAGTACTGAATTCAATTATAAGTTACAGACTCAAATCAAGGCTGCCCCAATATCTAGACAGTTGCTTCTACTGATTATAAATGAGCAAAAACAGATCAGTTACAAAAATCTACATGTATATTACATACATGTTTCTTTGGTGAGCACCTGGATATATTAACTTTATCAGAAACTGTTATACAAATGCTGAAAATGTTCAAAATGTCCTAATTATGCCACTTTTAAGCTTTAAGATAAACAAAAAGGACAACAGTAATCTTGTTTTTAAACTAAAAACTGAAACAAGACACACAAAAAGAGAACTTTCTCTATTGCCACTGATTCATGGGGATAGCCTCAAAGTGCCCTTTTCAAACTAGCAAACTTGAACTGTGGGCTAAACAGGGCTGCCACACAAAAATAATTTGCTTACTGAACTGCTTTAAAAAAAAAAGTTGGGGTTACCTTTTCAGCAGAATCCAGAATACACAGATCAACAAGCACACAACTTAATTCAACAGAGAGGCAGGAGAGAAACGAGGATGCTGAACAAGGTTATTAGCTATGAGTTTTTCAACTTTCCCCCCCTTATGCACTGATTTTTATTTATTTAGGAAATGGGGCAAACTTATTTTAACAAAGAAAAAAGTGGAACTGACATAGTAGAAAGAACTTTTTCTTTACCTTTAAATACATTTTGGAACTTGAGTCTATAAATATATGCCTTTATATTAAATAATGTTGAATTATAAGTAACTACACAAAAGAATAAGGGTGGTTTTCTTTTTCCCTGGCTCACTTCAGATCAGTCTGATACAGCACATGCCCTTCTCTACAGCCTCTGCTGGCTTCCTAGTCTCACTTCTGAGTAGTGAGCCTAGTGTGCACTGGAAAGGAACCTCTGACCTACATGACAGAAACAGGCTGCAAAGGTGGACAGGGGGAAGCATGTCCCTCTTGCCTTGATAAATCAGTGCCACATACAGAACCCACATTTTCAGAAGCATTATCTTCATTATACAGCCGCTTGATCCCATCATAGAAGTCATCCACTTCCATTTCCTCCACTTTGCGTTTAGCAGAGGTTTGCTTGCACCCACTGGCAGCTGGGAGATGATGGTAGAAGGCTGTTGGACCTCTGGCTGGCACTTCTGGCTTGCTGTTGTCCTTGGAGAAATCTGGGCCTGAGACAGAGGAGGGATGCAATTTGAACGCTCCTTTGTCGCAGGTCACCAGGGTGTGCTTGAGGGGACGGTAGACATAAACGGAATTTAGAGGCAGGGAAGACTGCAGAGCAGAAAGGTGATGTGCCACCAGCTCCCGACAGTGGATCAGCTGGGAACTGTCCATCTAAACCAAGAGAAAAACAAAACACATTGATCATGAATTAACATACAACATAGTCCCCTGTAATCTATCCTGGCCACTGTTCCATCCTGTGCCCTTTCCCCCTTCAGCCTTTTCTTCAACATCTTCTACCCTACTCGCTGATTCTTCTACCTGCCGAGCATTCTTCTGAAACATGTTCCCATGAATGCTATGAACATAAATCTGCATTTGTGCCCTGGGCACTTACATGAAGGGAGAAACTTTCTTTGTTCCCTGCTGTCTTGGCTATGTCTGCTTCTCAGTCTGTAAGGCCTTTACCCCACTCTCCTGACCATTCTAACTCGCCAGTGAAAGCCAACATTATGATAGGCACAAGCAGGCATCAAACACCATGGGGAACTCTACATTAGGGATGATAGGGAAGCTTGCTTAGCTAAACATTTTTTATATTTAGTATTTTGTTTTAAAACAATTGGAAATGTTAAACAAGTCATTTTTGTAGAAAATAGTTAACACCTTGTAATGAAACTATGTAGTTTGGGAACTGATATTGTTTCCTCATCCTTTGGAATAGTTTAGATATTAGTCCTTTCTGGAGTAACAAATACTTTGACACCCTCAACCTCTTGAACACCCCCAACTTCTATGATCACGTGTTTCTATTTTAACATGCCCTCACAGTTAAGCAAACCATTACAATCATCCATTTACCCATCCAGCCTTGCATGTGGTGACTGCAAGACTCAAGTTTTAGACAATGACATCATAGCCATTGCTTTATGCCAGTGTTTCTCTGTAAATCAAGACCCCTTGGGGGTCATCAAGTTAAAACCATCCAAAAACACAGATTTTATATCATGGCTTGTAACAGCAGCAAAATTACAATTATGAAATAGCAACGAAAATAATTTTATGGTTGGGTCACCACAACATGAGGAACTGTATTAAAGGGTTGTAGCATTAGCAAGGTTGAGAACCACTGCTTTTTGTCAAATGTTACTGACTTCAATGGAAGGCCTTCAAAGTTTTGCCTATCAAGTGTCTGCCTTACTTTTAACTTGTAGCACTGTCTGGGTGACCTCTGTTACCATCCACGTCTCTTTTATTCAACATTTCTTCAGAGGCATGGTAGTGCCTTCAGTGTAAGCTGAACACTCTATAGCATGGTATGAACAAGGCTCTCTATAAATCTGACACCCTTATTTCCTAGACTCCTTTGTGTCCCCACATGGACGTTCTACACTCCTGGCAAACAGACCCAGTCTATTTAACAGACTCTGGCCCTTTCCACTTTCCCTTGCTTACCTGCTTCTACATGCTGAAACTGTTACCTTTTCCTGGGCTTATCTTGGTCATGTAAGTACAGGGGAATCACTTTTTCCCTGTTGTGTCATTTACAGCATTTTGAAGTTAGCCTTCCCCCACTTTTCTTTGTTCTGTGTCTAGCTCAGCCTGGCTTCCACTCTTGGCTGTCCCACCTCAGCCTCCCAGGTACTGGGATTAGGACATCACACACAGCTTGTCTTAAACATATCTTACCCACAGTTAACTCCCCTCCCCAGCCTCAAGTACACAGCAGAACTATTTTCAATACTATGGGGAAGTAAGTACCACTCTACAGGAACATACTTTGTCACAAAATTAGCTCACCTTTAAAGATATTCACTATGTTAATCAGGGAAGAATACAAATGTAAAGTTATGTGAAACTATCAGAATATGTAACTAAAGATGCTGGCACCCACCATTTTACTCATTTAGCTTCTCCCCTTTGTAACACACTTCAGAAGACACTATTTTCCTTGAAATGAAGACCATTTTAATAGTGCCCAATTATTAAGATTTTTAATTTTTTTTGTGTGTGTGTACATTCATGCATACTTATGACATCTGAGTGGACAAGTGTGCCGTGGCACACACATGGAGGTCAGAGGACAGCTTTAGAGTCCCTTCCACCTTTACATGGATTCCATGAGCTCAGGCGGCTAGGCTTGATGTGGACTAATCTAGTTAGTCCAGTGATGTTGACCCCTGCTAAACCTAATACAAACAGGTGGGAAACGTGGCTTCCAATACTTCAAGTAGCACACAACAGAGAACCAATATACAGAAAATAGGGAGGAAAAGGTACCTGGCATTCCACAAAAATACAAGTGCCACAAATGTTCTAACCCCTTGTTGACTGATCATGATCCTACAAATGCATTTAAAAGGAACACTCACTGTTATCTCTGGTGGTGAGAAAGAGTAATGCGAGTTATTATTTAGAGGTGAAGACTACTACCCCACCCCACCCCAAAAAAAGCTTAGAAAGTACTTTTTTTAAAAAACAACATCTATTTGAACTCTACTTTTCACTGGGGTCCCAAAACAAACTTTGTCCAAAATAAAATACTAATCTCCTTTTAAAATAACAACAAATCAATCCCAACCTGCTGCTTGCATAAGAAAGTGCACTTGACTGTGTGCACTACGATTACCACAGCTCTAGATGCAGGCAGATCCTTGATCTTGCTCTGAAAATTTAAGCATTAAAAAAGACCCACCTATTATGAGAATCAGAAGAACCTTACTGACCATCATTATGAATGTCTTATCCAAATTTCAATATGGTGACAATTTCTAAGTATCCTTTGTCAAAAACAGCATCAAAAAATGGCTGAGCACTTAGCTCCCCAGGGCAATGTTCAAGCAGCAACAAAACAGACACAGGTTCCCAATGAAAAGGGGCAACAGAATAGCATGACATGTGATCAAAGGACCCACATGTGACGAACAGAGTCAAACACTGAAAACAGCTGTTGGAATATTAGGCACTTTTCAAGAGTAACCAGGAGCCCATGGCAGGAGGGTATGCATTTTAATCCTCTATTTTACTTTATTTGTTTTTGGTTTTTTGATTTTTTCAAGACAGGGTTTCTTTCTGTGTAGCCTTGGCTGTCTTGGACTTGCTTTGTAGACCAGGCAGGCCTTGAACTCACATCGATCCACCTGCCTCTGCCTTCCAAGTGCTGGGATTAAAGGCGTGCGCCACACGCCTGGCCTCTATTTTACTTTAAATAAGAATATCTACCTTGACCACTTAGCAGGCAGCTAGAAAGACCACAACAGAATTTAGACCCTGACAGTCAGGGTGGGTCACTATTGGTCAGAAAGCAAGGGACATGAGCATAGCAATTATAACTAAATTACAGTAAAGGAGACCAACAGTGGTACAGAAACATTAGTCGGCTGTGGAGGGGAAACCTAAGAGGAACAAGAGGCAGCTTGCCTTCCAAACCAGAGAATGTGTGTCAAGTTCAGAAGGGGCACAGGCAGAGCTAAGACAGAACACTATGCATGCAGAATAGGGTGTAACTCAACGGCAGAGTACTTGCTGAGCATCTGCAAAGCCCTAGGTTTGATCCCCAGTACTGGGGGCAGGGGGAGGAGGCAATACTGGCATGATCTGACGTAAAACTTCTGAAACTAGAACCTCAAGTGTAGGTCTTGCCATGGGTCTACTTCCAACCAAACAGAATCTTATATTCCAATCCAAATAAGCACAGGTGAACCTAGCAAAGACAGAACCAAGCCCAGAAAACCCAGCAGCCTCATATTTGAGTGCCAAAGATTAGCCCTTACGCTTGCACACACACAAGAACTTCACCCACGGATCCAACTCTCCAGCCCTAGACTAGACTCTTTAAGGCTTGTGTGTTATCAAAATGAGAAGGGTTGGAGATGGCTCTGTGGATAAGAGAACATACTGCTCTTACAGAGGACTCAAGTTCAAATCCGAGCACCAACATCAAGTAGTTCACAACATATACAGCAAACTGCGACTGGCTCCTTTTAGTCTTCACAACCAAAGAGTTCTACATCACTCTACTGAGCTCGCAAATTCCCTAAACTAAAACTCTATTTGATGCGTAAAATTATTTCTAAGATTCTCCAAGTTAAGCAAGTTTAAGTGAGGAGTTTCTTTGCACACAACAGCCCTAGAGCCATGCACTAGAGAAGAGTCGAGTCATAGGTCTCTATGGACACCAGTCGGCAAATCTAAACTTGAGTTCTCTTAGGTGGCATGAGTACAGCATAGCTGTTAAGTAGTTCCTGACACAAAACACCCTGACTTTACTACATTTAAATAGAATTTTCTCTAAACTTTCATTGTACTGAGGTAGTTAATATTTTAAACATTTGAAGATGCCAGTTACAAACTGGTGTTTTTGTTTTTTTTCTTTTTAAGCTGAAGACTGAAGCCAGGGCCTTTCTCTACCCAAATCTCTCACCTCCCAGGTTTATTTTTTTTTAAACAATACACTAACCCCCTCAATATCATTAAAGAAAAAAAAAGTGTGATGAACAGAAGTTAAGCTGATAGCTACCTGTGCTTTCTGAAGCAGATCAATTGTAAGAGGAAGCCAATCAGGAATGAGTTTCTCCATTTCCAAACTAACCATGGCCAAAGCGAGCAAGGATCCTTTGAACTGCAGAAGTTGGCTGCAGGCCATACAGTGAAGTAGCTGCTTGGTCAGGACTGCCAAATGCTGAGATGGGCTCACTTTGGGCAAACTGAAAAGTAACTGAGGCCTAGTTGACACCGCAATGGCATGGAACTGGAGGAGGAGGGAGAAAAGCACAAAAGTGTTATTTAAGGAAAATATCTAAGAAAGTGTAACATCTCAGGTACTATGCAAGTTTCTAACTTTAGCTTCAGTATTTGATAAATTATTAGAGTCTAATTTTCCTTGACTGATTTCAGTAGTTTTCCCCAAATCCATATGAAAAGGCAACCTCTGTCCAAGTTACTGGACCAGGACTATTCAAGTAAGAACTATAATGGATATACTTACAATGTGAAGAAAATCCAATGGTGTGGCCATGTGAAGATCCCAGTTCAACTTATCCAGAATAATTCTCTCCATTCTCAAAATCTCAGATGAGGAACATCCACAGAAACTGTCTCTTGCCAATACTTTTAGCACTGGAATTTTCTATCCAAGGCAAAAGGAATGGGGAAAAAAGGCCAGAAATGAAAATTTTCAGTATTTGTTCTGACAAACAAAATGTAAACTAATAGAGGAAAAAAAAAAAAATCAGAAAACAAAATGAACTAGAAAGGTGGCTCAGTGGGGAAGAGCAGTAGCTGCTCTTCCCAGGCCCGAGTTCAATTCCTAGAACCTGCATGGTGACTCACAACTGTTGTAACTCTGGTCTCAGGGGATCCACTGTGTCCTTTTCTGACCTGTGTGTATCAGGCATGCATACACACTGTGCACATACATGCATTTAGGTGAAACACTAAAGCTCAGAGGCAGAGGAGGCAGATCTCTGAGTTTGAGGTCAGACTGATTTATCAAGTCAAGTTCCTGGACACGCACATACCCCCCACCCCCACCCCCCCACCCCCGTCTCAAAAAATCCAAATAAATAAATAAGCTAAACTTTTAAAGGGAACAATGCAACTAAACACTTAAACTAAACTTGGAGTTTCTATAAAACAGCATTCATTTTAAGCCCCTTGAGGTGCAAGAGGCCACCCACAGATAGCACTCCTAATGGCAGTGTCTAGCCCCTTAAGATGCAGGCACCCAAGCTCTACCCTACAGAGAAAAAGAGCCCAAGATCAGGCCAAGGAATCCCACCAATTCCAGGCTACCCTAGAAAGCTCTGCTCCCCGTGCCCTAAAGACACCCTGTGTGAGCCTCCTCCTGCTCAGTTCTTTGCTGATTCTTTCCTGAGCAAAGGCAGCCACCCTCTTGTGTCTTTCCCAACTCTCTCGTGTGAGGTTTGTTGCACAGTGTGGCTTTGTGGTGTTCCTTTGCTCCTGACCGCCAGGGTACCTTTCCCCTCAGAGCTGTAACACACATTTAGTAAAGGTTTTGGTAGAAACAAAGAACCCTGCAAGCAAACTACCAAAACATAAAAGAATAAACCTTGAAAGGATCCATTACCTCATCTTCTTCAACAGTCTTAGCAGCTAGAAAAAAGCAGCTGATTGCAATACAATTCAAATATTTTGGATGGGCCTAAAAATTTGAAAAGTAAAAAAAGCAACATTAGTGATTAGTGAACTGATCTCTTTGTTTCTAAAAGCTAAATAAGCATCTAGTTCACAAGTCTCACAGCTTATATCTTCCTAGGCACAAAAACAAATTTTTCTGTCCTTTCATGCCTGCCATTAAATAAATGCTATGGAAAGCTTTAAACCTACTGAGTCACTTCCAAATTTTACAACAAAATACTGTCCTCATGAAATCTCTACATCTGGGGCTAGAGAGATAGATGGCTGAGAGGTTATGAGCATGTCTGTTCTTCCAAAGATCCTGAGTTCAATTCCCAGCAAACACATGGCTGATAACCATCTCTAATCAGATCTGGTGCCCTCTTCTGGCCTGCAGGCGCACATGCAGGCAGAACACTGTATACACCATAAATAAATCTTTAAAAAACAAACAAAAAACCCCAAAACTCTACATCTACTGCCATGACAGCATGCTTACTAATAGCCTACGGTTAACACATACATCCTTGAAAAAGAGGCTGTGTTTGAGTGCATCTTACAGTACTTACTTTTACTGTAGCTAAAAACCTGTCCAAAAGACTGCTTGCCAGGGCAAATGTTTCTGGGTAAAGGTTGAACTGGTATTTGAGTTTGGCCAACCACTGAATTACTTCATCTCTCTGGGTTGGAGAAACATTCTATAAGGGAATAATTAAAAAACAAAAGATTACAAAGTTCCAGTTGTCATTAGGTGTACTTTTAGAGTTCTCTAAATACAGGGCTGACTGACAGCTCAGCAGGTAAAGGCACTTGTTGCCAAGCTTGATGGCCTCAGTTCAGTCATTTGAGATCAATTCCCAGAGTTTCCTCTAACCTCCACCATGTGCTGTGGTATACGCATGACCACATCAAAAATAAATGTAACCATTTTTAGATGTTAGGAAATGCAACATCACATTTAATATCACCTGGTAAATTGCTTTATTAAAATCTTCACTACCCACTTCACCAAATATCTACAATTTGAATTAACTTCAGATGTTCAGGAAACAACACAGTTAAAATTTATGTAAATGACTACTTATCACTAATTTAAGTTTTTTCACCTCTTGAGAATAAAATAATTTAAGTAAGGAGATAGCCATTGACTTATCTTAGGACTATGAAACAGAACAATTAGTCGGCTACAAATAAAATGCTTAAGTTTTAAAAGGTATATATACACCTTAAGTAGCAGTGGCTATTTTACTTTTGAGTTACAGTCATGACTGAACATTTAGGGTACTACTTACTGATGCTAAGTGAAACCGATCCTTCTGACTACTACTGACAGGGCCATATGTTGCCCAGGCTTGTCTGGATAGTGGAGGGTAGCCCTCCTACCTCTCAGCTGCTGGGAGGCAGAGGGCACCAGCAGGCCCAGGTTACAGACTGCTTGGGGTTCTAGCGTTCATGCAGGGAGACAGACTTTACCAACCGATTCTCACACCCCGGCCCTCACACCACACTGTGCCATGTGATACAGTGAAGTACAAAATTACCTGACTTGTGTGGTTACGGGAAAAGGGTATTTTCCAATAAAGGATTATCCTAGAGATTTATGCAAGCACTGAATAAAGCTAACTTATCTTTATGAAGTACAGTGTAATGATCATAGCACATAAACTTCTCCTGATGACTGCCAACCTAAGCTAATTCTTTTTTTGTTTTTTTTTTTAAGATTTATTTATTCATTATGTTTATAGTGCTCTGCTTGCATGACAGAAGAGGGCATCTGATCCCATTGTCGATGGCTGTGAGCCACCATGTGGTTGCTGGGAATTGAACTCAGGACCTCTGGAAGAGTAGTCAGTGCTCTTAACCTCTGAGCTCTCTCTCCAGGCCCCTTTTCTTGTTTTTTTAGACAGAGTTTCTCGATGTGTCCTGGCTGCACTGGACTCACTCTGTGGCTGGCCTTGAGATCTGAGATCTCAGAGATCTGCCTGCCTCTGCCTCCCAAGTGCTGGGATTACAGGCATGCGCCACCACACCCAGCTTAAGCTACTTCTTTATCCTACAAAAATACCCAACAGCTATTAAAATGCTCGATGATTGTATGTAGGATGTAGATCCTCAAATAAGAATTCTAGCTAGAACCGCAGTATTGTTTTTGGTTTTTCTCTAGTGTTGAAGGGGTTGACTTCTACTCTGCCGCTGCATCTGCACACTTCTCTCGTTCCTAGTCCTCCTCCTCTACTTGCTGTCACTTTGCTTGTCAGCTTTGACATGACAAAGTGTTCTTCTACATTAGCCAAACCAACTAATACACTTACATAATTCTTCCATCTAGCTCTACACTCAGTTACAACTGGTATTTTTAGTAGGGAATTAACATACACCCACTTTCTGGTTAACCCTTTTTGGAATAACTTCACAGTGAATAGAAATACTAGTAAGATAAAGATGATTTAAAAATCTGCTTTAGTAACAACTCACTACAGAGTTGATACATGAAAGTTGTTTACATATCAAAACTTAAGCCTTATAATCCAGCATACCATAAAAGGGTATTAAAGCAGAGTTACACATGGAGCTCTGGAGACCCCTGGCCTGGTGAAGAAGTCACATCTAACTGTGGTTGAGCCCTCAATTAGCCCAGTCTTTCCTTGGACTTTAGTCCCCATTCAGTTTGCCCACCTGAGCCCTACAACAGGCTAAGAATGTAGCTCAATGGCAGAGTGCTTGCTTGATAGGCAGAACATCCTGGGTTTGACAGCCCCTCCCCCCCAAAAACACACACACTGCACCATAAACACAAAAGTAACTAAGTCTATACCATTTAAAAAATAATAAAATGTAACTCCGGATGTGGTGGCGCACACCTGTAATCCTAGCACTTAGTAGGCAGAGGGAGGTGGATCTCTGTGAGTTCGAGGCCAGCCTGGTCTGCAAAATGAGTCTAGGACAGCCAAAGCTACACAGAAAAACCTTGTCTCGGGGGAAAAAAAAAAAAAAAAAAAAAAAAAAAAGAAAGAAAGAATTTGACCTGGAGAGAGAGCTCAGAGGTTAAGAGCACTAGCTGCTCTTCCGAAGGTCCTAAGTTCAATTTCCACCAATCACATGGTGGCTCACAATCACTTACAATGAGCTCTGGAACCTTCTTCTCATGTGCAGGTGTATATGCAGGCAGAACACTGTATACATAATAAATAAATCTTCAAAAAAAAAAAAAA
>OU015756.1:24141491-24172554 GCA_907169655.1 Acomys percivali | reverse complement strand
GCCGTCAGGTGTCAGCATAGGCTGACAACCTGAAAATCTGAGTTTAACCCCTAAGACCCATAGGGTAGAAGGAAAGAGCCAACCCCACAAAGTTGTCTTCTGAACCCCACCAAATTCCATGGCATACACACAAATATGTGTGCACACACACTACAATAAGTTGATAAATGTAAAAAAAAATTAAGGGAAAATTCATAAATCCAAACATATTAGTTAAAAGAAAAATGCTAGAAAATAACAAGTATATCTTAAAGAACAGAAGTTATATCTTGAAAAGAAAAGCAGCAAGTAATGATGGAATTCTGGCACAAAAAAAAAAGTCAGTAGTTTGGAAACAAATACATCCTAAGTTGCAAGCTTACACTTGTATATTCATTACTAGGGACACTTCTGGAAGAACAAGAAAGCGTTAGAGTTGGGGTGTAGCTTTGTATTAGTAAGCATTTGCTGAGCTCTGAGTTCACTACCTCACACAACAAAAAACAAGCACATGCACGCTATACATAAAATCCCCTCAGTTAAAGAACAAATACAAGCCAACATCATACTATTGCCTAAATAAAACCAAGTTTAGGGCTAGTTTAATCAAAGAAGCCAAAAGTCAAATTTTACTATGCATTGATGACATTTGAAAAAGCAGATACCATCAAGAGTCTACCCAGAGATTGGCTGGAGAGATGGCTCAGTGGTTAAGAGCACTGACTGCTCTTCAAGAGTACCCAGGTTTGTTCCCAGCACCACATGGCAGCTCACAACTGTCTGTAAATCTAAGATCTGACACCCTAACACGGGCATACTCAGAGGCAAAACACCAATGCATATAAAATAAAAAACAAATTAATTAAAAAAAAAAAGAGTCTACCCATAGAATGGCAAGAGGTAAGTATTATCTAATGAAAAAAATTGTTAAAGAATAAGATGTTGGAGCTAGAGAGATGGCTCAAAAGTTAAAAGCTGCTCTTCCAGAGGTCCTGAGTTCAATTCCCAGGAACCACATGGTGGCTCACAGCCATCTTTAATGGAATCTGACTCTCTTCTGGTGTACACTAAAACAGAGCACTCGTACACATAAAATATAAACAAACAAACAAATAAAATCAAAGAATAATACACACACACCTTACAGTGTTAAAGATGACTCTGTGGAAGTAAAAAATCTAGCTTTAACTAAGTAAAGCATCATTTACAATATAGATTTACTCTGCATTACTTACATGAATGGAACCAGAACCCACTAAGTGGCCAGGGACAAAACTTGTATGTCCATAGGTATATGATCATGTGTGTGGGTGCACACGCTGATGTGCATTCACGAGGCCAGAGGACAGCCATGAATGTTAAGAATGCCATCCATCTCCTTTGAAATAGGGCTCTTCATTGACCTGGAACTAGGCTAGGCTGGCTGGCCACTGAACTCCAGGGATTCTCCTGCCTCTGCCATACCAATGCTGGGACTGCAAGCATGAGCTACCAAACCCAGCATGTTTAGAGAGTTCTGGGAACCAGATTCAGTTTCTCATGCTTGGGAAGCAAACACTATGGACTGAGCTATCTCCTCAAGGTCACTAGAAGGATTTCTGAGGTTCAAGTTAGGAAAAGCCTTGTAATAATTTGAAACTAGAGCTTTTCTAAGATAGAATGGATCAAAAAGCAAAAGAACACCACTGCCTTATGAGAGATGTTAAACAAAATGTTCTTTTTACTATACAGTTAGATTTTATCTGTTCCCAAACTCAGTACATACAAATACAAGTAGGAAGCAGTTTTAAAATACAAGTTCTAGGGTCAGCAAAGGGTTAAGTAGGGGACCTTGCTGGTCAGGTCAGGCTTGAATGACCCACATGAGAGTAAAGTGAAGAAGAGCCATTCTACTCTGACCTCCACACAGGGTGTATACCCCACAATAGTAATTAATAGGTACAAAGCCCAGCAGTTAACACTGTAACTCAAAGGTCTGCATGTGAGGACTGAAACAATCTCTTGTCCCTTTGAAGATATTCTTAAGTCTGCTGGGCTGCAACTTTAAGAAATCCTACAGCCTCAGCCTCCCAAGTGCTGGGATTATAAGCATGCTCTATCATACCCAGATGAAAACTCCAATTTTTAAGAAATTTCAGATAATTTTGATCTACCTAATCACCAAATGATTCACACACACCTGTGAAACACCTGCGTGTTCCTTTGCATAAAAATGTTTGAAACTGGGGGTCCAGGCGTGGTCATGTGTGCCTTTAATCCCAGCACTGGACAGCCAAGGCTACACAGAGAAACCCTGTCTCGGAATGCCCCCCCCCCCCAAAAAAGAAACCATATAGTCAGATGGCTCAATTCCCTAGTGTTCCAAAATACCAACAAAAACCACTTTTGTGACAGAACTTTCTTTGCAATTAAAAGGACTTTAGCAAAATAAATGTAGATTATCTGAAAGTGTCACTGTCTTCAATTTTTCCCTAAATTCATTTAAAACAACCATTACAAACTTTAACTACCCTACAGAAGAAGTTTTCTGTAAGTACCAAGAACCAAGACCAATACTGAATACATTGTGAAGAAGCCATAGCCATTCATTGAAAAGTTTAACTGGTTACATACACCTGAATCCCAGCACACATTGGTGGATCCAGAGTTAACGGATCAGAAGTTAAAGGCAAAGCAACTTTGAGGCCAGCCTGGGCTACATGAGACCCTGATTCAAAACATCATTAGAAAGTAACAAATGTGTAGTGGATACATACCCTTACACAAGTCTGTTTCACAATCCACATTTGGGATCAAAACAAAAACATGTTTACATCTACCACACAAATGTTTACTGGCAGTCTACAGTATGTCAAAACACAATGACACAACATCACCACCACGAAAACTCAGTCAAATTATATTGTGTGATCACAAGGGAAATACAGAGTTCTAGAGGGAAGGCAGGAGAGGTACAGGTCTGTCACATTCTGCTCAACATTTGGGGTGGGGACTAAAACGAAAAAAGAACTGTGAGAATGACCCTGCACCTGCGGAGGACAGGAAGGAGAAGGAAAAGAAAGCAGAAGCCAGCAGCATAAGAGGAAGCTCTAAAATACTGTACTTTTCTATTTTTACTAGCACTTAAACTATGTAACAGGAGAAAGGCCAGTCCATGACCAGGAATTAGAACTGCTCTTTTAAGCTTAAACCTGCATCCTCTCCTATTCCATCAGACCAAGCCACTCAAAGCTTTAAGTATTAAGAAGAACTATTTGGCATTACTAAAGCAAGTCTTTAAATAGGTAAAATGCCATCCTGTCTGGATCCATCCCCTCTCCTCCCAACAATCACATCAGCTTTGGCAACACACACGTGATTTCTATGACCCTGACCATGGTCCAGATGTATTAACCAAAGTAATTAAAATTAACTAGAAAAGATGTTAATAAAAAATAATTGGCATATTATATATAAAATAATTACTATATTATGCCAGGAATGAAGGTTTCAAGGTTACTCTGAGCCTCCTTTAACTTTGATAGAAATTATGATCTTTGTGGGTTTTGCCTTTAAAAACTCTGCACCCCTGAGCTTGGGCACTAAGACACTTTTCAGAGGCACAAGCCTGCCTTTCATCTGGCCATCAATAAAAAGGACTGTGACTTTTAACTGCTTTTATCAGTATGGTTGTCAAGCGGGTCGTCAGCTCTCAGTCCATAATCAGTGTGCAGGAAGGGCAGAAATGATTTAACGAGAAGTCCACTCAAGGATTTTGTATCCAAGCCTTAAACAACCTTGTTACCCGGGGCTGGAGAGATGGCTCTGGGGTTAAGAGCACTAACTGCTCTTTCAAAGGACCCAGGTTCAATTCCCAGCACCCACATGGCAGATCACAACTGTCTATAACTCCAAGATCTGACACCCTCATGCAGACATACATGCAGGCAAAACACCAACGCACACACACACACAAAAAAAGCTTGTTACCCAAAACAATGAATGCTGATTGTCAAGTTGATGCTGAAAATCACGTAGAACAGAAGAAAAAAGAACATGACAATGTTGGAATACACACTTGATCGTTCTGTAAAAACAGATGCAATTAAGAACAAAATCTGAAGCTCAAATTAGAAAATCAACTCCTTGGACAATATATGTAAAACCTTAAGCCCACCTTCAGAGTTTTTCACACAGAGGCAAAAGAAAGTAACAATCTGATTTCTTGTTTTCTGGAGTTGCTACTTTGAAAACATCTTTTTTATTTTGAGATTTTTCTAAGGAACTGAATTGTCATAAGAAGAAAATGTGTTACTAACTCCTTTTATACAAAGTAACACATTTGCTATCTGAAAATATAGACGCTCTGATCATATGTGTTGGAAGAGCTGCTTGGCAAAGGTTTAAGACCAGCTGAGCCACCTGGAAAGGACATTCTTCATGCTGTCTCAAGGCTGTGTGGTGTGTGCCAGACTTGCAACATTTTTGAGTTGTCACCCATGCTGCGGGGTAGGCTTTGGTATAGCTGTGTTTGAGTCTTTTCTGATCCTGTAAGTAACCCCAATAAAGCTAACTAGCTCGCCAAATTGGACTTTGGGGCATCTGTACTTTTGGCCTGTTGTGGACTCTACCTGGGGACAAGCAGACATGTGTTGTGTCTCCTTAAGAACAATCTGCCACACATTAGCAAGCTTTATGTTAAGAGTAACTACTTAGATGGGAGGCAGAGGCAGGTGGATAGCTGTGAGTTCGAGGCCAGCCTGGTCTAGAAAGCGAGTCCAGGACAGCCAAGGCTACACAAAGAAACCTTGTCTTGAAAAACCAAAGACTGACTAACTACCTTAAAGAGTTTGGTCTCAAGGAGAATTTGTAGCATTCAGATCATCTTTTGTAAAATGAGCGTGAGTGCACTGGTATTAGGTCAGCAGCTGAGGCCCTTGCAGCTCAGACCAAGCAGTGCTGGATCTCCAGAGCAGAGGGAGAACACAGCTTCCACAGGTTGTCCTTTGACTTCCACACAAACACTGCAGCACCCACATACATAAATAAAATAAATTAAAAGTGTATTAGCATCAGAGCCAAGAATAGGGGTTTTGTATGTATAATAAATGTTAATCTTGGTATTTTATCTCACGTGTCCCAGAATTTTATGTAAACTAAACAACTTGAAGAATTCATCCTTTAACAAATTTAAAAAATTTAGTTTGTAGATTCTATTTGCTAAGGGAATCAGTATCAGAGGTAATATAGAAATGTTATAAGAGATCCATTAATATAACTTGATTACTCAATTTGGAACACTTACATATTAGTCTAAGATTTGATGAGTGACTTTAGCTGTATGAATCTGTAAACACACCATAAATACTCTTTTTTATGACCAGATTATACTTTAAACTGTGTTGTATGTAGATGCCTTGCTATTTAAAGAGTTGTTTTAGAAAGGTTGGGGGGGGAGTAGGTCTGTCTAAGTTTTCATCCTGTCTTGCTCTCTGGTATTACCTTACTGATAACTGCCAGCTTGGCTACAGACAAAGACCAGGGAACACAGTAATTCAGACATTTACTGCAGTCATGGTAAAACAGCACCTCCACTGCCACAGCTACACTGCCAATGGTTATCAGGGACTGATAACTGCACACTGACTTAAGATGCAGGAGAAGGAGAAAGGGAAGGCTTTGAATCCCAACACAGTAAAGAAGCTTGGAGTTTTCTCCATTCCTATCTTCCTGGAGATACAGCAAACGCTCAGTAACCCAGCACTGTCTTATGACTTATCACTGGTACATATTACACATGTCTTGGCCTCTTCTACACCCCAAGCACCTAGTTAAGCACTAGGGATACGAGAGATATACAGGTCTTACATCGTAAACTGCTGGAATGGATAAACTTTCACTTATAAAAATGTTAACTACTAGAATATGACTAAGTATAAAAATGTCTAAAAGGAAAAGTGTATAGGGGACTGGAGAGATGGCTCAACAGTCAAGAGCACTTGTTGCTCTTGCAGAGGACATGTGTTCAAGTCCCAACACCCACATGATGGCCAACAACTCTCTAACTCCAGTTCCAGGGGCCTCTCTTCTGACCTCCAAAGGCGCCAGGCATACACAGGCACACACACATACATGCAGGCAAAATATTGGCAGATGTCGTGTACAGCAACAGCAGAGTTCAGTCAACTACTTCCAGACTTTCAGCACTGCCATTACCTTAGGAATTCACTGGAATGCCTTATAAATGATGACAAGAGGTTTTTGTTGTTGTTGTTCCCTAAATGTTAATAGTATGAAGACGTTCCCTCCTCATGGCTAACTACACATTTAGAAATAAATGTGCTAGCCTTTAATTACCTGTAACTCAGATAAACAAGAAAGTCTTATCTTTCTTTGTTTTGGAAAAATGATGTTTCTAAAATAATGTTTTTGCTTGCTTTCCTGAGACAAGGTCTTGTGTAGCTTAGGCTGGCCTCCAACTCCTCTAAGTGCTAGGATTGTGGTATGCACCACCACACCCAGCTGAGAACATGTTTAACAGTAAGAATATCTCCAATGTAGCATCAAGATACATATTATACAACAGTGCACTTCTAATAAAAAGCACATCTCAAAAAAAAAAAAATCACCTGATTTGTAGGTATTTTCGGCACATTGACCTTCCACATCTGGGCTTCCCTGGAGATTGCCCTTTCCAATAGGAAAGACAATCTCTGGTTTTCCAAAGGTCCTGGAAACTTCATGATATCCCTTTGGATCTGCCTGCCACCCAGCTTGATGTAGCTACCTATTAAAATCAAATATAAATAATGTTCATCACTTAATTACAGAATAACTATAATATACACATTTACAAATGTCAGTTATCTATTAAGCAATTTATAAAACAAAACAAGAATGTTATAAGGCAGTCTAGGATTTTACAGCTCTTTAAAATACCACATATTAAAGTTAGCAACAGTGTTATCTAAAGCACTCTCACTTTAAATTTGAAATTCAGTTATAATTCAGTATCGTGTAAAACTCGCAAAAAACTAAGACCACTAGTTTTTTATGTTAGAAATTCTTAGAAATAGTTGTCCCAAACAGTCTCCCTAAAAATAAAATAAAATAATCAATAAGGGCCATTGCTTTTATTTATCATTTAAATGTATTGATTTAATAATTACATTTAACCATTTGAAGTCATATAAGCAGATAAGACTGGTTTGAGGGAGTGTCTGCTCTACAATTAAGGCCCTTAGTAATATTTTTCAAATATCCAGATGTTATCAACTGTAAGAATCTAGAAAATATTTTGAGATGAGTGAAAATGAAGACATAAAAAACTTACAAGATGCAAAGAAAGTGAGGCTAAGGGGAAAATTAGTTCTTAAAAATGCTTGTATTAAAATATCCCAAATTGTTTGCCTAACCTCTACTAAAAAGACAATATAAGTCATATGTGGTGGTACACATTTGTAATCTCAGCACTTCTGAGGACTTGTGCTATATAGCCAGATATCATCTTAAAAAAAAAAAAAAAGAAAGAAAGAAAAGGAAAGAAAAGGAAATTTTCCTTCAACTTAAAACTCAAAAACCTGTAAACAAGGCCTTGTGGTGCACACCTGTAAACCTGGAGGTAGAAACAGGAGGATGAGGAGTTCAAAGTCATCATTGGCTACATAGCAAGTTTAAGATCAGCCTGGACTTTTTCTTTCTTTCTTTTTTAAAATTTATTTACTTATTTTTTTTGGTTTTTAGAGACAGGGTTTCTCCGTGTAGCCTTGGCTCCCCTGGACTCACTTTGTAGACCAGGCTGGCCTCGAACTCCATAGTGATCTGCCTGCCTCTGCCTCCCAAGTGCTGGAATTAAAGGCATGCGCCACCACACCGGCCCACAGCCTAGGCTTTTCAAATAGTTAATTAATTGCTGAAACAATGAGCTGGGGAGAAACAACAATGAAATTAATTGAGAATTAGTGTGAAGAGGGTCCAGTTAAATGTAGCTGTAACTGAGTTGATTCTGTGAACTCAGGCGTATTTTACGGTGCATTACCAGATCAAGGAGATAATGGAATATCAAATGCAGGTTATAGTCTATATACATAAAAACTACATTTACTAAAATTTTAAAATGTACTGTAATTCTGTAAGGAAATATTCCTATTCATAGGCAACACTGAATTCTAGGAGTATACACCACAAAAAAATGGGCCTGGGGGGGGGGGAGAATGTGTAAAATCAAGTTGTAAATTATTTGCCAAATAATGTGGAAAAAGCATTTTTATATCCATGTCAGACAGTTACTGATAGGCAAACAACAAGGCATTCCACTTTTGCTTCTTTTACAGACAACTTACAGGTCCATACTCTAATATGTAAGAGACTTAAGCTAGATGAATAATGAATTTTGCTAACATAAGCACAGAAAGTATAATACTCTACCTTTTTTTGGAGACAGACACACTTTTGCTATGTAGCCCAGGCCAGCCTCCTCCCCCCCACCAGGCAATTTTTTTTGGTGGTGGGGGGAGGGGGGGTAATAAGCCCTAGCTTTTAACAGCTGAGCCATCTCTCCGGCCCGGCAATTATTTTTTTAACGATAGAACTTTATTGTTTCTTGTTCACATATGCCCACTATTAGTCACATGTACAAATTACAGAGGCTGGGTATCCTTTATATGAAATGCTTGGGTGTTTAAGATGGGGGGGGAGGTTTAGAATATTCACAGTTACATAATTAGAAGGGAGCCCAATCTAAATATGAAGTGCATTTATTATATACACCTTAGACACACAGCCAGATAATTTTATATAATTTAAAAGTAGTTTTGCACATGAAAAGTTCAAGGTACATAATTTTCCACTTGTGGACTCACATTTCCTCCCCCAAATTTGGACTTGGCATGCTCAACTTGAATTTTGCTTGACATATTCCACACATGTCTAAATGAGTTACAGCCTTAAACTTAAATTTTTTAACATTAATTTTTTTCTTAATGTTTAAAATGGCTTTACATTTTTCTCCCATTTTCTTAACTGCTTCTATTCTGTTCATGCTTATTAAACAGCTTGATTTCTGATTTAGCAAGCTTTTAAAATGCTTGCTGTACAACATAAACTGTATCCAGGACCCCCTGACTTCAAGTTAAGAGTGCAACACAATGCTGGTACACACACACCACCTCATTAATAACGAACAACTTCGTTAACACATAATTATCCTCTTATGGTAAACACAATGCCAACTCTATTAATAATCCTGTACTGGCTGTTGACTTCAGGCTCTTCCTTTTCTAAACAGGGATTATCAATGTGAGTCTTCAGGGTTCTACCTACCACTCCCTCCTGCCTGACTTATGTGCCAGCAATACTGGGTCACAGGAGATTCCAACACAGCGGGTTCAATCTCCATGTTATCCAGTGCTTCTTCCAACTTGCAGTGATTTTGATAGGTCGAATTCCTCCCACTAAAACTGCAACCCATCTATTAACATCACCGTTTGGAATTGTGCAGGAACACCCTACCCAGCCTTTCATCTCTCCATGACCACTGCCAAGCCAGCTCTCTCAATTAATCATGAGTTTCTTGGCCACCAAGTTTCCAGAATTTAGCACTATGCCCAATAAATAATAACTTACACTTGTCAGTTGCTTATCACATAACAGCCCTCGATGATTTGCTATTTGGCCAGCTATTGTTCCTATTAGCCTAGGTAATCATTGCTGAACCCTAGACGGTAGAATTACTAAATCCATTTAAAAGATGAAGAAGCACACACAGGTGGGTTGAATACTCTTCATTTAAAGAATTCCATGACCAGAATAAACAAACACTCCTGGCTTCTAATCTTGAACTCACCCCAGCCCCTTTTAAGGCAGGGTTCCACTAGATAGCCCGAGCTGTCCTGAAACTCGCTAGGATAGGAGGCGGCTGGTCAAACGCTCAATGGCTGCTCACTGACAGAATGAAATCAAAGTATTTTACCTTGCTATTCTAAGACCTTCTGTTAATCCAACTGCCTGATCCCTTCCGCTGTTTTACTGCAATGTTCGACTTCAGCCTAAATCATGTGCAGCGGAGCGGGTAACTCAGCAGGGAGCATTTTTCTATCCTTTACGAGGCAACTCAGTTCCCTCACCTCCCTAGTTTTCTCCACCCGCCCAAGTCCTAAGTAACGCTACCCTCCGGCGGCGGCGGCTGGGGTCCGGGGTGGGGGGGTGGTGGCGTGTTGCACTATCCGCTTGGCAATCACAATGCTTTGCCCCGAAAACTATCCTCGGTGGCCTCGGAGGGTGGGGGTGTGTGTCCCCTTCTTCATTAGCACCGGCTCCAGGAGTCTGGAACTGGCACCCCCGTCGGTGACGCACTGTGGCTACAAGTTACTTGGGACAGAAACACCGGGCTCAAATCAGGAAAGCCGCAGCCCCGCCAGCACTGCCAAAAGTAACAAGGTGGGGGGGGGGGCGTCCCCAAGGTTCCCAGGAAAGGACCGCCGGGGGGAGGGGGGCCGGCCCTCGGGGAGCGGCGCGCGCTCCCGCGAGCTCCCACTCCGGCGGCGCGCACGATGGCCGTGCCGCGCCCCCGCGCTCACCTCCTCCTCTTCTTCCTCCTCCTCCTCCTCCTCGGCAGAGCTGTAGGCCTCACAGTGGTGACGCGGGGTCATCCGGGGGCCCGTTACCACCTCATGATCCTCGGCGCGCGGCGGCGGGGCGCGCGGGACCAGGGCCGGGCCGACTGAGGAGGGAGAAGAGGGCAGACCGGGCCGGCGGGCGCGGGCACTCGGGCGGGACGCACGGCTGCGGCCGAAGGGTCAGTCAGCGAACTAATTCCATGATGACCCTGGGCCCGAGGCCGCCGCCGCCGCCGGTCCCACTCCTCCGACCGCCGCCGCTGGTGGTGCCCGGGTGAGGAGGGGGCGCCCTCTCGCCATAGGGCGGCGGGGGCCGGGGAGAGGCGCGGGGTGAGGCCGGCTCTGCCCCTGCCCAAGGGAAGCGCCTCCGAGGGGAAATGGTGGAAGGGGGGGAAGGGGAAAAAAAGAAAAGAAAAGGAAGGGGGGAAGGGGGAGAAAATAAGAAAAAGCGAGACAGAGGCGCTGGCGCGTCCGCTCGCGGGGGAAGGCTGGGGAGGGAGGGGCGAGCAAACGAGCGCCGGCTGCGTAGCCCCGCCCTCGCGGACTGATCTTGGTCGCGCGCGTCTGTAAACAACGCGGCCGTTCTCTTCGCCGCAACCTCCAGTGTCCGACAGACGCACAAGAGACTTTGAGCAAAAGCTGAACTTCCGGGAGAGGATCTGAGGAAGGCGCTGGAACGTAGATGGAAGGAGGAAATGCGATCTGTGCGCACAAAGAGAACGAAGGGTGCGCGGACTCGTTTCCTCCGGAGCGCGGAAGAACCCCTCTCCTCCCTCTCGGTGACGTAAGCGTCTTGGTTAGCCGAGGAGGCGTGCAGCGGCCGGAGAGTGTGCTGCGCATGCGCCTCTGAAAAGAAAGGCGTCGCTGAGCGCTAGCCTCAGGGAAGGGTTTCTGGGTGAGCGCCTTTACCCAACGTAGCACCTCTCCTTGTGTTTTCCAACCCAACTTGTCCTTAGATTCCTAAACAAATTTCTTGGACGCGGCTGGTGATCTTTTGTGTAAAGGAAACATTCTTTATTGACCTCACACGAAATTTTATTGTTCCCTTCCTATTGACTAGTGTGGGCGTATGGCTTTTTACCGTCCTGTGGCCGGCTGATGGGAGACTCCGAAGCACTTTAGAAATCAGAAAATTTAAGGCCCCTTTTAAAAACAGTCGATTACACCAACCAATAGGTCTAGTATTTCAGGGTCCGTTTTATCACTGAGTCCTTAACGAATGTGAAGTAAATGTTTTATTTACTTGGAGTTCTTTTTACTCCAGATGGTAAATTTTGCTTATCTTATAATGGTCCTAATTATGGGGGGGAGGGAGAAGGCCGCCTTAGCAGCTTGGAAGAAAGGAGATGACTGGCTCTTAACCATTTAGGTAGTCAAATACTCATTTTACGTCAGTGGGGGAAAATATGGACGAGGTTCTTACAACACTGGAATTAGCCTGAAGACAAAGAAGGTCCCTGCCTTCAAGAAATTTGCAGTTGAAACGCAGAGAATAGCCATTGAGCTAATTATCACGATCTGAAGTTACCCAATACACTATTTTACTGTACAGACATCCCTTCCCTAGAATATGCGGTCATGGGTGGCATTGATCTTGTGGACTTCGTTTTATACTGCATTTGTATATGTGAAAGGCTCTCAGTATTTGATTACTGGCTGAATAAAAAGTACCAGTAGCAGAAAGATTAAGATGGAAAATTGCAGACTGCTTTGGAAACACCGTTAGCCCAGCCTGGGCTATCAGTGGAGGTTTCTCTAAAGAAGTGACATTTAAGATGAGACTTGAAACCACCGTGCAAAGAAATGTACAAGCAAAGGAGACAACATCTGGGAAGGCTCTGAAACTGACCTCCCTGTGAGAGTCCAGGGGGAGAAAGCTGAGGCCAGATAGGAAGATTCCACGGGACACAGTGTGGGGACTAGGAAGCGCTAGATGGGTTTCAAGTAGGTTCTGTGCGTTCCTGCCTCACGTAATCTTTTCCTGTATTGTTACATGCCTTTATCTTATATGACCAACATTTTTCTGGAGAATGTTCTCAAGAATATGGCCCTGCTGCATAATTTAGTGGAACTCAACTATTGTTGGACCATGGAAATCACGTCTGCTGCTTATTCCTGCTGAGAAGACTTGGTCACAGTGCAGCTCAGCAGTACCCCTATTTCCCAACCTGTGCAAGGGCTTGGATTCAGTCCCTTAGCACTGTGTGTGTGTGTGTGTGTGTGTGTGCGCGCACACACACGCATGCATGCATGTGTAAAGAATTTATATACAGGGGGCTGGACAGATGACTCAGGAGTTAAAAGCAAATAGCGCTCTTGCAGAGGACCCAACTTAGAGTGGCTCACAGCCGTGCACACCTCCACCTCCTGGTGATCTGACGTCTGCATTTGTACGAGCACATAGCTCCCACACACAAATATACACATAATTAAAAATGTATATTTTTAGCCTGGTATGGTGGCACATGTTTTTAATCCCAGCACTCGAGAGGCAGAGGCAGGGGGATCTCTGTTAAGTTCGAAGCCAGCTTGATCTACAAAGCCAGTCCAAGACAGACAAGGCTACACAGAGAAACCCTGTAAAAACCCTATAAATATTTTTTTTTTAAGGATGATCTATACGGACAGTCACAGAAGCATTGTTCATAATAGGTAAAAGGCGAAGTGACTAAAACTGGTTCCTCAGCCAGCTATTGATTACTTGTATTTCTACTTAGAGTACTGCGAATTAAATTGCCACTGGCAATCATGAACTTCAAAAAGAATAAGTTTATAATTAGGTGAGAGCTCTTAAATACTCCCGGTTACAGTTTCATTGCCTTCATTCTTCTGTCAAACAACTTGGCAAAATATTCATCAAAAGCCATAAAAATGTTAAGTACTTTTGGATGCAGGAATAACCTCAAAGCAGGTTATGCATAAAGATGTTACTTTTCGAGCAACAGCTTTATTAACATATAAACCACCCTTTTAACGTGCATGGTTCACTGGCTTTCAATATATTTGGAGCACTCATTATCAAATCCATTTTAGAACATTTTTCTCACCTTGAAAATAAACTCAAAACCCTTCAGGTGTCACCTGCCGGTCCCATGCCTGCCCCAACCCAAAGCATGAGTTTGACCTTTTTATTTGCTTTTGTTTTTTTGAGGCAGAGTTTCTCTGGGTAACAGCCCTGGCTGTCCTGGAACTCTCTTTATAGACCAGGCTGGCCTCAAACTGGCAGAAATCCGCCTGCCTCTGCCTCCCTAAGTACTGGAATTAAAGGCGTGCGCCACCACACCCGGCTCCCTTCTTTTTTAACTGTATTTTGCAATGAAGTATAGTTACATAGTGAAAAGTTATAAAGTCCCCTGAGAAAATGTCTTATAAAGACAAATATATTGGTTAGGAACTTAGGGGTTTTTTAGTATATTTTTAGAAATGTTTCCCAAATAGTAAGTTGTTAGCGTGCCCCTTCTTACATGGCACTTGAGACTGTGCTTAGTCTGTAGTAGGCATCTCACTAAGCAAGCACATCGTACACAGCCCCAATTTAAATGTTTTTGGTATTGTTATGCATTCTTTTTTCCTTTTATTGAAAATGCATTTTTTTTCTCATATAATATATCCTAATTACACTTTCCCTCTACTGCCCCCAGTTCCACCCCACTTCCTCTCCCTTCTGGATCCATCTCCTTCCCGGCCTCCTGTTAGAAAACAGGCAGGCTTCTAAGAGATAAAAACAAAATAACATACAACAAACTAACATATCCAAATAGGATAAAACAAACAGAAGAAAAAGCCCAAGAAATGGCAAAAGAGGCAGATCCAGATGCAGAGACCAGCCGACAGTCTGGGCAGGAGCCTGGGTTGATTGTGGTTTCTCGTGGCCTCTTTCTGGCAAACAGCTCAGTGAGACGTAACCCTTCCCCAGTACTGGAAGCTTCCTTCCGTGACTAGCTCCCCCATTATTTGGCAGTTGGTTGTCACTGGCTTAATGGCGTATATTCACATACAAGAATATACACACCGGATTTGTGTCTCTGCTCTGGGTTACCTCAAGAGTGATTTTTCCCCCCTAGTTCCATCCATTTACCTGTGAATTTCATCACTTCATTTTGAACAGCCAAGTAACATTCCAGTGTGTAAATGTACCACATTTTCATTGTCCATCCTTCTGCCGATGGACATCACTCTGTTGACCAGACTGGCTTTGAACTTAGAGATCTGCCTACCTTGGCCTCCCAAGTGCTGGAATTAAAGACATGTGCCACCACTGCCCAGCTATGTAAAGAACTCTTAACGCATATGAAATAGGAAGAAGGGCTCAGAGGAGCATTGTCAAAATCAAACTGCTGGGGGAAATGAAGTATATATGACAACGCCATAAGGAGGGCTGGAGAGATAGCTCGGTGGTTAAGAGCAGTGACTACTCTCACAGAGAACTGCATTTTGATTCTCAGTGCAAGCAGCTGCAACTCCAGTTCCAGGAGATCTGACACCCTCTTCCGGCTTTCAAAGTCACAAGAAACTGAGGCAGGACGACCATAAGTTCAAGGTCTCCCGGACTACTTAGTGAAACCCTATCCCAAAGTAAATAGAAAATTCCAGCTGAGAGTGTAGGTCAGGGCAGAGTACTTGCCTAGCATGTAGGAGGCCAACATCCAGTCCTCAGCACTGAAAAACTACTCTTATTAAATTAGTAACCACTTGCATTTTGAAGGGAAATTACACATACTCCCATATACATACATATGTATGTATGTAAATGTATATAAGCATAATATATATATATATATATATATATATATATCCAAAATCAACTATTCTAAAGTATAAAATATTTATTCCAGAATCTAAATTGTTTGCTGAATACTTGAAGATAATGTTGGATATTGAGGGGAAAAGTAACACCAGAGATATATGTAAGAGAAATCAATCTTTATGTGAGAAAAACTCACCTCCTCGCCCAGCGTCAGATAGTCTCCACCATGCCTGCCTCTTGGAGACAGCCCCTGATTGATCTTTATCGGTCCACTGGAACGTGGCCTCTATAACGCAGGAAGTTACAGCATATATATAATAGACAATGAATATTAAAAGACTGATTTAGATGCTAAGTCATTTTTTTTCTCCCAGAGTACCACTGAATGGATTTAGAACAGACTGCATTTGACAGCTATTCCCACAACCCTGATACACCACATTCCTCAAAGTAGGAATGTGGATCTTAGCTGTATGGGGAGGTGGGGGTAACTATGTCAGTAATAGTATTTTTTAACGTTTTTGTTTATAATTATTTGTGTGTGTGCTAGGTATGTGTGCGCATGTGTGCACGCTCCATGTATGTAGGTGCTCAAAGAGGCCAGAAGAACTCACTGGACCCCTGGAACTGAAGTTAGAAACAGTTGTGAATCACCTGATATGAGTGCCAGGAACCAAATTTGGGTCCTCTAGAAGAGAAGGAAGCACTTTTAACCACTGAGCCATTTCTCCAGCCCCAGGGAGATAGTATTGTTTTTCAGAAGGATTTATTTATTATATAAACAGAGAGAGTGAGCACACGTCATACATATTTTACTTACACTCACATCCTAGTCCCTCCCCTCCAGTTCCTCTCAGGTCTCCATCCCCAGACCTTTCTCCCAACTTCACAAACCTTTTTCTTTCATCCAGTGCCGAATTGGGTTTGTGTTTGATATTTTCCAGAATTTGACCAGATCAGCAAAGGAAGCAAATGCCCCAAAATCATAGGCCAACTGACTACTACCCAGTGGTCTTGTATGAAATATTATTGACCAAAGTGGAGTCATCCACTCCTACTGGCTTTCTAGTAGAATTGTGTTGACTGGATGTGTCGCTGCTAAGTCCATATGCTAAGCCCGACCCCCAAAGTGATGATACTTAGAAGTGAGGCCTTTGTAATTTTGTCAAGAGAGTGGACCCATCATGGATGAAATTAGTAACCTTTTAAGAAGACCATGGAGAAGCTGACACCTCTCAGCCTTTGGCTCTCAGATTTCCCAGTCCCCACAAACTAGATTGTCAACATTTTAAGTTTTAATAGGTTTTGTTTCTGTAACCCTTTCCAAATGACTTCTTCCAAAGAAAAAGTCAAAATACAGCCGCCACTAAGAAACTGTTTCTTGCTGGGCGGTTTAATCCCAGCACTGGGGAAGCAGAGGCAGGTGGGTCACTGTGAGTCCACAAAGTGAGTCCAGGACAGCCAAGGCTACACAGAGAAACTCTGTCTCAAAACCAAAAAGAAAAAAAAGAAAAGAAAGAAAAAGAAACTGTTTCTTGTCAACTATTTTGTGCATCCTCTCTTACCTGTTCTCTCTTTGAACTTGCAATCAGTCCTCTCCCTACATCAGGTTTCTATATCCCTAGGTATTCCTGAGCACATGCATTTTTGGAATGTCGCACTATAAGCTAGTGTGTCCTGACCTCTTAGGGCTCTTTTTTTATTACCCCAGGTCTAAGCTGATTGTACAGTGGTGTATCTATCAGCTCTCTGTTCTGTGCTCTTCTCATAAATTCCTGTTAGGTTCGAAATGTACCCAGAGAGAACCTTCTCTATTGTGCCAGCCTGGATTCCATAGGCGCTAGCTAGCCGACTTGATATGGACAAAAAAGACCCACAGATGTGAAGACCTTCAAAGGGCCACTCAGTAACAGGGAGTGGAGCTCCTTCACCTTGCTGCTTTGCTGTCCTTAGGGAGTTGGCTTCCTGGTGATGCCCCAAAGTGGCTTTTCCAGCACATCCTCCTTCTAGCTCATCAGAAGGGAAAAGAGCAAATGAAGCACTAGATTCAGAAGTCACATCGCACCTCTGTGTACATCTGTTGACTGTGCAGTCGAGCTAGACTCGAACCCATCTTTATTAGTAGTGCAGAGATAAGAGAGGACACCGGCAAATTTCACCCCCTGCTAACATAAGGCAGATCTCTTATACGTCTGCCTTTGAAGCTGTAGCCAGCGCTGGTGCTCTGGCTGGCCCAGCACTGCCGTCCTCAGTCCTTGGGAATTCCTACTTTGCTGGGAGCAGTGAGATGTCGAAAGTAAAGTGGAGCTAGACGGAGACAGACTTTTTTTTTTTTTGGTCTGATTACAGTCCACAGCGGTATTGCTTTGCTGACCCTGAAGAAGTATAACTTTAGCCATATTTTGATTGACTGATTACCAGAAAATTCATCAAATGGTCTAATACATTAAAGCTAAAATGACTGCCAGTAGCACCAGGAAAATGAATATGTATATGTATGTGTATATGCATATATATATAATATAGGGATATATAGAACAGACACAAGCTGTGGCTGATGAGTATACCATTGTTTAATTAGGCTGTTGATGGGAACCAAAATTTCAACTCCACTCCACAGGTATAGGTGGGCATATCAGGGAAGCTAATGTAAAAACATTGAGTGCTATCTCACAGGAGGCACGTGCATGGCAGCTACCCTTTCAGGGGGTCAGATGTCCCCATTTCTGCTTCTGTGGGTTTGTCCACGTGCTCTTTTTCCTTTATTGTATCCTTTTTGACCTCCCAATGCTATGGGGACTCACATAGGGCTTTGATTTACTGTAGCAATATTTGTGTCAATGCATCCATACCTCAGAGCACTGCACAGTAAAAACAACCTTGAGCTCTCTGCCTTTTGGTTCAAATTCTCACAAGAGAGCATGTGATGGACTCAACGTAAGTCAGACATTTTCTCTTCCTTCAGTAAGCATGAATCCTCGCATTGTGGGTAGGAGGATGTTGATGGGTACCATCTTAGTCTTTTCCTCTCTTCCCTTCTACCCCTCCCCCTCCTCCTACTCTCCCATTCTTTTCCTTATTTGTTGTTTTTGAGACAAAGTCTCACTATGCACGCTAGGCTAGCTCAGTACTTTCTATATAGCCCAGGCTGGCCTTAAACTTGTGATCTACCTATACAGCCTCCTACATGCTAGTATTTTACAGGTACCAACCACTATGCCTAGTTCTTCTTCATCTTTTTAGCCCAAGGCCAAATTTGGGATGAGGGAAGTCAGTCCCAAGATGTGAGTTCTAGGTCTGGTCAACTACAAAATACTATCAAGGCAAATGCCTCTATTAGTATGGGTGACCTTTAGGCATTACAAGTTAGCTGCTCATTTGGCCAGATGACCTGCACCACCACCCTTCACCTGCTTATGTTTGAGAACTGCCAGCTGCAGACACTCCTCCCCTGGTAACAGCTCCTGAAGATGAGCGGCATCTAGGCCCCAGGAGTCCTCCGAAGTAGACAAAGCTTTTCCACATCTCCGTCTGCAGTCTTTTTTCCCATTATGGTTTTCTTTGTGTGTTGATATGATTTATGAAAATCATTTAGGAATAGAAAAACATATAGATTATAAACTGACCTACAGCAGGTGTAGGTTTTCTGGTCAAAAAAGTTGAACATTATCAAGACAAAATTATGAAGCTGATCCACAAGAAACGGCACATAATGGGTACCTTTCAAATGAGCAATTCTTCCATTTCATTAGCAATAAAAAAATAACACAACAATATAACTAAAATATATATTCTGGGTCTATTCTAGACCTACTGGAAAAGAACTTGAGGCAAAGTCTTGGAGCCTATATTTTAGGCCACAGCCCTTGGCAATCTGAATACCACAATTTAATATGACCTTACTAATAAGCTAGTAGGATTGTGGTGGTATTCTGATATTTGAAGAATATGTTTTCTAGAAATTCCAGTTATCACTGTGTGAAAAAAAAGAAATACAGAAGTGTAACAGGAAAGCATTAGGGATGTCTTGGGGTGGGGAGAAAATGGGAGAGGGCATTTGGGTTGGAAATGATCAAGATGGTGTACACATGTATGAAATTGAAAAAAATAAAAATATTTTTTAAATCTACTGAGCCATGGCTCAGTGGTTAAGAGCACTTATGGTGCTTGCGGGGGTCCAGGGTTTGGGTTTTAGTACCCATACTATGGCTGACAACTGTCTATAAGTCCAGTTCCAGGGAATCTAATGCCATCTTGAGACAGCCTTAGGCAGCAGCCGTGTATGTGATGCACATACATTCATCCAGGCAAAACAGCTATACACATACAAATAGTCTTTAAAAATTTATATGGAACTGTCTTAAGACAGACACACATACCAACAACAACAACGACAAAAAAAGGCCAAAACTAGATTGTGTATACAAAGCTTATGTGGGACATGTCATCAAGTATTTTTTCCTTTTAAAAAGATTTGTTTTTATTCTAAATGATGTGTATTTGTCTATATGTGACTGTGGGTGAGTACATGTGGGTTCTGGTGCCATCCAAAGCCAGAGGCACCGGATTGCTCCTGGGACTGGAGTTACAGGCAGTAGCGAGCTGCCCAATGTGGTGTTAGGCACCGAGCTTGGGACCTCTGCAAGAACAGTAAGCGCCCCAGCCCCTAAGCCATCTCTCCAGCCCTATCAAGCTGTTCATGTTCATCTGTTTTACTTTACTTTTCTTTTTTTTTCCCCCAAGACAGAGATTCTCTGTGTAGCCTTGGCTGTTCTGGACTCCCTTTGTAGGCTACATTGGCCTCGAACTCACAGCAATCTGCCTGCATCTGCCTCCTCAGTGCTGGGATTAAAGGCGTACGCAACCATGCCTGGGTGCTCAGCTGTTTTAAAAACAGGAGGAAAAGCCAGTGAAGAAAAGGGCAGCAGAAACCTCAAGTGACAGTGAGGAGAGTCGCAGTGCTGCACAGGATGCTTTGTTGTTTCGCAGATAAACTGTCCCCCAGGGGCCATTTGTCCATGTCATCAAATAAGGAACAAACATGAATACTAAATGAAACTTAAAAGGATAATGAAATTCACTTTTAAAAGTTACTAAAATTGCCAGGCAGTAGGGTGCATGCAGAGGCAGAGGCAGGTGGATCTCTTGAGTTCAAGGCCAGCCTGGTCTACAGAGAGCATTCTGGGACAGCCAAGGCTACACAGAGAAACCCTGTCTGGGTGGCAGGGGGTGGGAAACGACAACAAAAATTACTAAAATTATATTTTCTAACAATTATATGTGTTTTTATAATGCTTCTGATAATTGTATGACACATATATAATGAAAATTTTCAAAACCAATTTTGACTAATTGGCTTTTTAAATAGTCATTCTCATCTCATCAAAAATAGAAAGGCTGTCCAATCAGCTGAGCAGAGCAGAAAAGCCTTAAGGAAGTGAAGAAAAAGGAACAAGAAGCAGGCCAGTTACTACAGACGTGCTTTCCTGATAGAACAGAGGGGACGTCTTCACCACACAAGGCAGACGCACCAGCCCTCCTGTCTGCTTGCTGACAGCACTGCGTTTGTTTTACAGTTCCTAAAGTGAGAGGCTTCGTTCTGATTAGGTCTTGTCTATCAGGGTCCAGTAAAAGAACTCAGTCTGAAACAGTGGCCTCCTAGAATTATATTTATTTATCAATGAAAAAATTTTATATAATATATATACCCACATATACACAGGATGTTCAAGTAGTATAAATAAATTCTGGCTACCCTTAGGTAAGAATGGTTTTTTTGTTTTGTTTTAGCAGACTAATCGTCTTATTACACTAATTACTAATATGCATAAAACTTTTAAAAATACAAAGAGTGTTTATATATAAACTTATGAATAAAACAGTTGATATATATTGAATTAAACTAATGGGATAATTTAATAGCATGAAATATAGTATCAATCAAAAGCCCATGGAATTCATACATAGATGAAAATATTTCTGAGTTAGAGAGGGGAGCCTAACTTTATGGGCATTTCAAGGAAATACCAATATAAAAATTTAAGGAACCCTGGTTAGCAAATCCTATGGCTCGCCAGAGAATTATTACACTTCACTGATCATTGGAGCCTCACAGTTTTGGGACAGAAGCTTCATGGCCTCTAGTACAGGGACTGGCCTCTCCTGAGTGCCCTCTGGGTCTGGGTCTCCCTGACCTTAAGAATAAAGAGCAGAGTTTCATTTCAGGCTTGTGAATGGAAGGCCATGTTCCAAGGGGTTGGGAAGGTGTAAGCCAGCCAAGAATAGAGTCTGGTAAACCTGAGCATTCTTGGAATGCAAGTTATATTTATGTTAGACAGAAGACTCTCTATGTCCAATCAGAAAAAGAAAAGTCTTTTTTATGTTATAAAGAAAGGTCATTTTCTGCCAGAAGGTTAGGAAACAACTGAGTCTAAACCCGGAGGCTCTGCTGCCCATTTGCCAACTTTCTCTAGAATTCTCAGTGCCTTCCTGGCCCTGTACCAACAAGCCATTTTCTCAGTCCTGATTGGAGCTTACAGACAAAAACAAGGCTCCATTGCAGGCCGCATTCCCCAGTGAGTCTGTCCACCTGCTCCAGGTTAGTGACTGTGTCCCAAGAGAGTCCTTGGGACACAGAGAACCCATTGTACCCAGTGAATACAACCCTGTCATAGGCCCGCTTTTAGTACCTGTCATTAGACAAAATCATGGCCCTCTGCTTCCTGGAAAGGCTCCTGCAAGGGTTTTAAAGCTGTAGTGTGTGATTTACCACCTTATTAATTTTAGGTGCAGGCCTGAGCACATATGGATGTGCTATTTAAAGCACTCATAAACCTATACAGGGCTGAGTGGGGTTGTATTCGTGAATGCATTGGTGTTTATCACAGTATCGTGAAAATAAATTTAGGCACAAAAATATCTTCCAGCTATGTAATCCCAGCAGTCCCTCTTTTGGGCAGACTCCATACATTTGTTGCTAGTCCTTTAAGGCTTGGTTGGAAGCCCTAAATCTAGAGTGATCTGCCAGACACAGCAACTGAAGCAGCCCATATCGAGCCAGCAGCCCATGTAGTGCGGGGTTGAGGCTGCCTGTGCTGGGCAGGAAGCTCAGCAAACACTGTAGCAACTAGCAGTGCTTCTGTTCTGATTCTACTTCAAGTGGCAAGCTAGTCGGCAGCCATCCCTGGCTCTCTGATCCTATCTTCCCTCTGGGAGCACTAAGCATGGCCATTTCTAAGCCGGAAGCTCTCAACAGGCCAGGAGCAAACTCACCTTTTTGACAGTTCCGCTTTTCACTGTACTCTGTGGACAACCCTGTCTCCTCCTAATGAATTTGTTTTGAACTATTTATTTTTCTCTCTGAAGTCTTTCCCCCGACGCAGTAAATGACAACTCCATTCTTCCAGGTGCTCAGACCAGAGATGCCTGGGAGTCATCTTTGGCTCCTTTTTACCTAAGCATCCTGTGTCTAATTGTTTATATTGGCAAAATAAACAACCATGGCGTACTAAAGCGTTTCTGAGGAAGACTCAGTGGGTTATTTACCAATGTATGGTCAAGTTGAGGGGAACTAATAAGAAAGGGTGACACAACTAAGAGGCAGAACCAATAAAAGCCAACACTGCCCCGAGGCCAGAAAGAGCAAGGGTAAGGAGGGCTTGTCAAATTAGCAAGAACTGTGGCCACCAATACACAGCTGTCAGCGAAGGAAAGCATCCATGGTCAAGCGATATCCTGGCTGAACAAGAGAAAGGAGGAGGGGGGAAAATATCTTCCCTTCTTGTCCTGCCCTCCCATCTCTTTTCGGGTAATTCTCTTGTTTGAACCCAACCAAAAGAGGGCGGTGGTTGGGGTTCAGGTAATAAATATAGCTTTACCTTCAGGCTCATCCATCGGCTCTGTTTTGAACTGCATCCAGAATCTAACACCTCCTCCTTACCTGCCTGGTCTAAACCATGATTTCTCACATGAGAAAATTCATTATTCCCTCCCTACTCCACCCCTCACCACCCATCTATCCAGAGTTTTAAAAATTCTGTGATCCCCTAAAATACATGACTTATTTGCTTGCTCCTTTTCCATCACTCTCCACTCAAATGTAAATTTTATGAAAGGACAAACTTTGTCTTTTCAGAACATATCAAATTAATTTTTAATGTAATTTGGAGTTGATTGTATTCAAAGGCCATTATATGATTCAGATTCATATGGTGTGATGATTTGTTTATAAAAATGTATTTGTGCATATAAACATTCTGGAAGTATTTTAAACTTCATTAAAAGTTACTGTCACTGAAGACTGGGATTATTGGAGACTAAAATTTAGGCGTTATTATATATTGTTCTTGCAGTAACATGAATGTCTTTATTTTAAATTACTGTTGGGAGGTTAGTCTGATGCTATATATTTTACTGTTAATTACCGGCTCCCAAGATCTAGTTGCTGCCCTGAACCTTGCCTCCCTGATTGGCTGAATCAGATGCCCACACCTGGGCTAGGCAGAAGGAAGGGGCGGAGCAAAGGCTTGAAGGCTTTGAGGGGAGAAGGAGCTTGGGAAGGAGAGGCAGACAGGATGACTAAGGAAGAAGGAGAATCAGGACATAGGAAAGAGCCACGTGGGCCAGAGAAGGAACTCTGAAGTTCCACAGGAAAGAAATGACCCAAATGAACAACCTTAGCAAGTATAGCGGGATTGTGGGTGGGAGGTAGCTCAAACAGAAATTATTACAAGCAGATGGCAAGGGATGGAGACTGGATGTAAATAAAGATAGCTTAGGAGGTAATAGCTGCCTTGCCCCAGGTGAAAATAGACTATTTTAAAATACATCAGGTGTCTGTGTCTTTATTGATTGTAAAAGCAGGTTAGATGATACTGCTGTAATGATTATAAGCACAATAATAAACATTTATTAGGCCATGCTTTTAAATTAATCACAACAAAGTGCTAATTGGTGTCAACCAATTTTCTAATTTACCTTGACAGTTCCTTAGCATCTCTTGGCTCCCTATCCTTTTTCTCACAGTGATATTTCCAACCCTCTTTCCTGTTAAGAATGTGTGCTGCTCCAGGCAGTGGTGGGGCACGCCTTTAATCCCAGCACTTTAAGGAGGCAGAGGCAGGAGGAGCTCTGTGAGTTGAGGCCAGCCTGGTCTACAAAGCGAGTCCAGGACAGGCAGGGCTACACAGAGAAACCCTGTCTAGGGAAAAAAAAAAAAAGAACAGAAACAAGACTGTGCTGGGTTATTCTGTCTCACTATCTCTTTTGCTCAGACTAAACAATTTGATCCATACAAATCGCCACGTTACTCCAGGGCATTGTCACTTCTAGATGGGGTCAGCTGAGAGCAAAGTGGGGTGGGTTATCCCTTCCCTACCAGATACCCACAACTTAGTTCTTTCTCACTGCCACAGCTCTTGTCTTCCCCAGTTTTCTCTGGGTCCCAGTAACTGATTGCTCCCCTACTCCATCAAGATAACAGTTGCTCGTGCTTGCTAGCCCCAGACCAGTGTAGCAGCTTCATTCACAACTCCATGTAAACTCTGCTCAACCTCAGTGTCCCATGTCTGCGCTGCCAGGATCCCGACAAAGGCAACACTGAACTCCATCTTCTGTTCACTCTTAGCAAATGTTCCCTCCTCCTCCTCCTCCTCCTCCTCCTCCTCCTCCTCTCTCTGCTGCTTTGCCGAGGCTGTTCCTCAGTACAGCGGTGCTGGCAGTGGTCTGTAGACCGGCCCGCTCGCATCTGCATCTCCCAAGAGAACATGGCAGCTGCATCTCTTTCCCTCTAGAGATGTCTTTCCTCGATCAGCTCTTCCACTTCTCCCCCTCCCCAGCTCAGAAGTCCTCAAGCTCTGTTTTTATCCTTGTGGTAAAAGCATTTTAGAGAAGACTTTACAATTGGTGCTTGGTTGCTTTTATTCAGGTAATTTCCAAACGTGCTAGTCCTAATATGTTAAACTCCAGGCTTTTATCTGCTATTGGATGCTTCTTCGTGTAGATTTCCAACTGTCCCTTTAAGCTTATCTTGTCATGCCCTCATCTTCTCTCCAGCTGGATTTTCTCCGGTCATCCATGCCCTTTGTCCAGTGAGCCCTATAGCCTCTTAAACTCATGTTGCTCTTCTACTTTTATAAGGCAGATTCTCATGTAGCAGAAGATAACCTTGAATTCCAGATCCTCCGCCTCTCCCTACGAGGTGCTGGGTTTACAGGCTTGCTCCACTATGCTCGGCTTTGAAGGTGTTTGGGGGTTTATTGTTGTTTGGTGTGAGGTGGTGTGTGGTGTGGTGTGGTGTGGGACATGCCTGTGAGTGTGTGGGTGAGCCTCCATGAACAGGACATCTGTGGTCTTCCTCTACCACCCTTGGCCTTGCTGCCTAGAGACAGGCTCTATCTCTAACCAGAAGCTTGCCATTTTTTTTTTCTGCTAGGCCACCTGGCAAACAAGCACTCAGGTCCACACGTCTCTGCCTAGAATGCTGGGATACAGGTATACATTAGCCATTTCTAGTTTTTTTTTATATGGGTGATAGGAATGAATATACTGGCTCCAATGTTTGCAGAGCAAAGGCTTTTACCCACTGGGCCAGCCCTCTAGCTCCTTAAAGTTATTTTCAATGCCTCCATTTTCCTTTTGTTCTGCACTTACAAACTCTATTAAGTAGGAAGCAGGAGCTACCCCATTGTTACAGTAAGAGGCAGTGGCCCGTTGTGAAAATCACATGCTGGTCACATATGCGACAATGAAGGCAGCTGCTGGCTTAATGGAACATCAGTGTTAAAACACTGAACCCAGGGATGAGAGAACAGCTTGCAGCCAGGTGTGAGAGAGCTAAGCTGCTGGGTAAGAGGAAGGGCAGGGCTCTGAGCAGTGCTGGCAGGCAGGCTGGCTCCTCCAAGAACCTTCTCCTGGGAAATAGATGCAAGGGCAAAGTTGCCCTTCCATACAATCTTACTTTTACTGTAACGAGTTATAACAGATTTATTTGTGCATGATGGTGGCTTCTAACAAGATAGCTTCCCCACCCCACCCCCATCCGAGGAAGGAGACCACCCCAAGGAGTTAACTGAGAGAGAGAGAGAGAGAGAGAGCACCGAACATAAGCGCAGCTGCATTTTGGTAGCTATGACAGAGTTAGGTTCAAGGTAAAGCTAGGAGGCTGGCCACGTGACCGTGAGAACAAAGAGAACACAGTTTAACGGACAGCCAGGCAGACACCTGCAAGGTCAGTCAATGGTAACAATGATGGCCAGGGCTGGCTAGTAGCCAGTGAAGGTTAGCAATTAACAAAGCATAAGTCAGAGACGGACAAAGGAGGGTTTCAAGCACCTCTGACTGGGTAGATGAAGTGCAAATAGCATGTGGATGGGCAGGGGACATGCAGAGATCTTGTGGGTCCCCATCGCTCAGCTCATGATAACACAGAGAGTTAACCAATCCAACAGAAACCTTAGTCTTTGTCCAGTTTCTGTAATGAGTCCCAGAAACAAACCACTACAATGGGCAGCACTTGCACTCTCGGGAGTTCCTCTTACCTTACCATCTCTTAATAAAGCTTCATCTCCCTTTGTTTACTCCCACAGCACGTTCAGCCTTCAGCCTTCATCAGCATTAGAACACCCAACTCAAGAGCCATTGTCCCGCGTTGAACTTCAGTGGCTACTGAGTTTCCGGCATCCTAAGTTGCTGAGTCAAACTCATCCAGACCGAGAAAGGCCCCATCATTCTCAAAAACTGAATCTAAATACAAACAAGTAGCTCATTGTCTTTTATTCACTAGCTCAGATAAAAATAGGTTTGTTTGTAATTTTTTTTTAATTCAGGATTTCATGGCTTAATCATTAAAAACATGAGACTGTGACTTAAAACCATTTTGCGAAGTTCATCACAAAGTTCAGCGGTTTCAAGTATTTTCCACATCGGGGAGACAAGGCAATCAAGGAATCAGTCAAGTGTCAACTAGGTCAGTGCAGGGGGAACCCCAGGGCTGTGTTTGACCTATGCCTGCAGTCTAGCCTCCTCTCCCCTCCCTGGCCCCAGAGTCAGCCTAGAGATGGTCATCAGGGACAACCTGGAGCTCGTCTGAAAACAGGTCACAAAATTCATCACAAAACTCACTTTGGAGATGGCGGTTGAGCTCATTGCATTAAAAACCCTTTGCCTGTGGGTCTCTGTTCTTGATGGTGCGTGCTTTGTGGTCACCGGGGCTAAGTGCAATCCAGGGACCAATCCTGTTCTAGGCATGGCAGCCAACCGATGTAGGAAAAACTGGTCCCAGGACATTGTTTTTAGTGTTTTCAACTGGTAGAAAGTGAGGTGAGGGCCATCTGAACCGTTCTGAACCAAGGAGTCATCTTTGACATGATCAGTCTGTCACACAGTCCTGAGCCAGTGTCTCTACCCTCTGTGTCTCACAAGTCAACGTACTCCCCGAGTTCTAGAATTTCTGCCTTTGACTCATTTCTCAAGGTACTTTCTTCCCACTCACAGGATTCAAACTGACACCTTTAAAGCCTATAGGTCAGGATTACTTAAACACTAGATCGCCCTCAGATTCTAGACCTCCCAAGTGTCACAGGATGACTGGTCTTTCTAGAACATTTCTTGTTCAATGCAGTTTTAGCAGACAGCTCCAATTAATAACAATTACAATATCATTAACTGTAAAAGTAACTTTTATTCTCCTGGCTCAGTTGTCTGCAGATGTAGGCCTAGTCCTGGAAGCTTCTAGCCCCCATACAATCTTACCTAGGCCTAGAATATTTTACTCTCTGAGACTTACTGCTTAATAAGCTCACCCTTACTTGCTCTTTCTTAGCTCTGGGCTGGCTGGTTCAACTCAACTGTTCTGGCTCAAACTCCTCTCCCAGCTGACTTACTCAATCCAGCTTCTCTCTGGGCCTGGAATTGCTCTGCTTGGCCTCACACTACCTCAGCAATCTGCTCTAACCCTTAGCTCCTTCTCATTTCCTGGCTTGTTCGGCTGTCACCTGAGTTCTCTCTCTGCAACCCATCTCCCTACTGCTGTCCCAGTAAAAATGCCTCTTTAGATACCTTCCTTTTCTTCTCTCTTCTCATGAGAGTTGAGCATATCTTATTTTGTCAAGTCTTTCTCTGACTTGTCACCGTTTCTGCCACTCCATTAGACCACACCTGGACCTAAGCTATTCTTTACCTGATATTTGCTCTATAACAGGCTGGCCTTGAACCTCCGATCTGTTTGCCTCTGTCTCCTGGATTAAAAGCGTGTTTATATTCCAGCAGGATCACACAGACCTAGAAGGTCTTTGGATGTGATCTCTTGCCAGAGCAGCCATGTTCTGAATTGACATGCCTCTACAATTAACTAATAGTAACTGGGTATTTACTATATGCAGACAACATGCTAAGTTCTTTTCACAAGAACTAATGTTGGCTCTGTTTCTTAACAATTAAACTTTATTATACAACCCAACTAGCTTACACAAGAAGGAAAAAAAGGTTAAAGGGACAAAAGAGTGAACCTTCCGGTATCTGTTCCACGGGATGAGTCCTTAGGTGTCTCTCTGGCCCGCGTGATAGTCCAGCCTGTTCGCTTTCTCCACACGCTCTCCCAAACCCCCGGCTGAATCTGTTGTTTTTCTCTTCCCCTCCTGCCTGAGTCACATGGGAAGGGCGGTCTCCTTCTCCCGTTGAGGGTCCATTAGGAAAACAATAGCCCAGGTGGGGTTCCCAGGTCTGCTTCCTGAATTCCAGGCCCAGGATGGCTCCACTCAGTCTATCACAAGGTATTCATGGGGTGGCCCAAGGGTAAAGCCCGCCAAGACTGCTTCCACCTGTGACAAAGCTTAATCTTTCCCACAAACTAATCACCAGAAGCAGAAGAATGCCAGTAAGAAACAGTGCTACAGGTGGGAGAACTTAAGGCATGAGCTCTCTGGTTTGCTCCATACTGGTCATGCCAGGATGAAAACTTCACTTGAAACCTCAAGTCATGATGTTAGGCTTTCTCCTCGGCTTCCCAAACTGCTGCTGTCCTTCAGATCAAACTGAGCTTTCATTTCTCTCTGCATTATAGTAAGGCTGAACTCTCTAATGTGCCACAACCATGCCCCACTCACTCCATTTCTTTCTTTCTTTCTTTCTTTCTTTCTTTCTTTTTTTTTTTTTTTTGGTTTTTCGAGACAAGATTTCTCTGTTCAGCCTTGGTTGTCCCGGACTCACTTTGTAGACCAGGCTGGCCTCGAACTCACAGCGATCCACCTGCCTCTGCCTCCCAAGTGCTGGGATTAAAGGCATGCGCCACCACCGCCTGGCCATCAGACTGTTTTCATAGCTCCGTCATAACTGTAATTTTGCTACTGTTAGGAATCATAATGTAAAGATCCGTCTTTTATGATGGCCCTAGGTGACCCCTGTGACAGGCTCATCCCACCCCCTAAGGAGTCAAGAGCCTCAGATTGAGAACTGCTGCCCCCTAGTGTGCCTGTTGTGTCCTAAGTGTCCCACCACCTCTTAGCCGTTGAGCCAAGATCAGGTGTAGGAATATCCCTCCTCATTAAAAAAGAGCACCTATATGTACACGCTTTTTATGACTTCTTCAATGTGTGCCATGCGTTCCTCAGTGTAGAGTAGAAGACAGAGTGAATGAAGTGGGGGAGGTGAGGGGGGCGGGGTGGGAGTGGTCAATGAAAAGGGGAATCTTGAATTTGAATTCTTAAGGCAAGGCTGGATTTGAACAAATTTAAAGGGTGAGAAGAAGCTTGTTAGACTGTTGTGATGTGGTTAGGATATAGGAAGAAGGGCTGGAGAGATGGCTAAGGGCCTATCCTGGCCTTGCAGAGCTCAGTTCAGTTCAGTTCCCAGGAGTCGGGTTGGGAGGCTCAGGGCTGCCTGTAACTTCAGCTCCAGAGGACCCAGTGGTTCCTTTGAGCACCTGCCCTCACGTGCACTTACCGCACACTGACACAGATGCATATACAGAATTAAATATGAAAACAAATCTCTGTTTTTCTTTTTATTCTTTTCTCGGTTTGTTTGATCTGTTGTTGTTGTTGTTGTTGTTGTTGTTGTTGTTGTTGTTGTTTTGGGGTTTGTTGTTTGTTTTGTTTTGAGACAGAGTTTCACTGGTAGGCTTGGCTGGCCTGGGACTCTCTGTGTAAACCAGGCTGGACTTGAACTTATAGAAATCCACCTGCCTCTGTATCCTGAGTGCTAGGATCAAAGGTATGTGACACTATTCCCAGGCTAATACATACATACATACATAATATATATATATATATACATACATAATATATATATATAATATTAAAGAATATAGAGATCTAAAGGGATGGCTCGATGGTTAAGAGCGCTTGCTGCCTTTGCCAAAGACTTGGGTTCAAGTTTCAGCATCTATATCTGTAACCCCAATTCCAGGGGATCCTATGCCCTCTTTTGGTCTCCACAGGTATTGAGTACACCTGCAGTGCACATACATACTGGCAGGCAAAACATTCATACACATAAAATTATTTTAAATGTTTTTAGAAAGACCGTGGAGAGTTTCTAGTGAAATAAGCCTGGAAAAGTCACGCAGGCGTGTGATAGATAGCACTGAGTCTGGTGTCTATACAATGGACATACTCCCTCAAAGGCTTTGGGATTTTCAAAGTCATGGCTCAGCAACTAACACTACTAAATTATAAAAGCATGTGGATTTAGCCACATATTATTATTGTTATAGGTGCTATTTGAATGAATAAGACAGCCATCTGAG